>OU342740.1:67511727-67928262 GCA_910589775.1 Avena eriantha
TTTGATAGATGTCACATTTGGCGATGTAGCTTCCGATCTCTCTCTTCATCTTCTGCCACCAAAATTGCTCTTTCAAATCTTGATACATCTTTGTTCCTCCGGGGTGGATAGAGTAAAGAGTATCATGCGCTTCCTTCATGATAACCTCCTTCAGCTCCGAATCTGCTGGCACACAGATACGACCTTTGTACCACAGTACACCTTCTTCGTCTTCAGTGAATCCAGGTACCTTTCCTATACCAATACGACGTTTGATTCCGTCGATACTTTCATTTCCCTTCTGGGCTTCCTTGATTTGGCTAATCAAAGTGGGTTGAAGTTCAATGCTGGCTAAGAATCCTTTGCTACCTAATTCAGTTCTAAACTGCTCTAATTCATCATACAAACTAGGTTGCTTCTCCTTGATCATGGTGTTAAGCCTACACGACAATCTGCTAAGAGCATCCGCTACCACATTGGCTTTTCCGGGGTGATAGTGAATGTCAAGGTCATAATCCATGATTAACTCTATCCATCTTCTTTGCCTCATATTCAGCTCCTTCTGAGTGAAGATATACTTCAAGTTCTTATGATCTGAGTAAATCTCACAGCGATTACCCATCAAATAATGACGCCATGTCTTCAGTGCTAGCACCACAGCTGCTAGCTCAAGATCATGGGTCGGATAGTTTTGCTCATGCCGCTTTAGTTGTCGAGACAGATACACGATGACTTTGCCTTCTTGCATCAATACACATCCGAGAGCAATCTTGGATGTGTCACAATACACATCAAACAACTTCTTGATGTCAGGCATGACCAATATTGGGGCTGATATCAACCTCTTCTTCAGCTCCTAGAAACTGGTTTCACATTTGTCTGTCCATTCAAACTTTTTGTCCTTCAATAATTGGGTCATTGGTCGGGCTATGCTCGAGAATCCTTCTACGAACTTGCGGTAATATCCCGCTAATCCGAGAAATGCACGGACTTGGGTTTGAGTGGTTGCGGCTTCCCACTCTGCGACATCTTTGATCTTGGCAGGATCAACAGAAACTCCTCTGACAGACACAATATGTCCTAGGAATCCTACTTCCTTCAGCCAAAACTCACACTTGCTGAACTTGGCATATAGCTGATGCACTCTCAGGGTTTCTAGGATAACTCTCAGATGTTGCTCATGCTCTTCTTCTGACTTGGAGTAGATAAGGATGTCCTCGATAAACACAACTACAAACTTATCTAGGAAATTTATAAAGATCTTATTCATGAGATTCATGAAATAAGCAGGGACATTGGTTAATCCAAAATACATAACCGTATACTCGTATAAACCATAGCGAGTAGTAAAGGCGGTCTTCGGAATATCCGTTACACGAATCTTAAGTTGGTGATAACCAGTCCTAAGATCAATCTTTGAGAATACCTGGGCTCCAGTCAACTGATCAAACAAATCCTCTATCTTTGGCAAGGGGTACTTGTTCTTGATGGTGACATCATTCAACTTTCTGTAATCTGTGCACAGACGGTTGCCTCCATCTTTCTTGTCGACGAATAACACTGGTGATCTCCATGGCGATGCACTTGGTTGAATCAAGCCTTTGGCTAGCATAGCATCCAACTGCTTCTTCAGTTCCACTAACTCTGAGGGGTTCATGCTATAGGTCTCTGGGCTATAGGTCCGGTTCCGGGGATTAGTTCGATAATGAACTCAATATCCCTATCCGGGGGCATACCTGGCAATTCATCTGGGAATACGTCGGGGTATTCACAGACTACTCTGACTTTGTCTATGGTGGGCAAGGCTACACTCTGGTTGCACTTGAATTGACGGGGTAAGGTTTTAGAGATATGCTCTACTGTGACTCTAGAACTATTGGTCATGGTGATGGCTTTCTTAGCACAGTCTATCAATCCTTTATGCCTTGACATCCAGTCCATACCAAGTACTACTTCCAATCCTTTGGTTCCAAGTACAATTAGGTTGGCATAAAAATCTATCCCATGTATTCTGATTGGTACAACTTTGCAATTTTTTCTAGCTTTGGTCGTTGAACCGAGGATTTGAACTATCATGACATGCTTCAGGTTGGTTGGACGAATCTTACTAGTGCATGCAAATTCTTCGGTGACAAATGAATGCGAAGTTCCCGAATCAAACAATACTCTTGCTAAAACTGAGTTGACAGAAAACATACCCAGTACTACATCTGGCGCTTCCTGGGCTTCTTCTGCATTCATGTGGAAGAGACGACCGTTGCAGTTGTGAGGGTTCCCTGGGGCAAATCTCCTTCCTGGCTGAACACGACGCTGCTGCTGAGCTGGGGCATTCACATTGGTATTGGCTGCAGTCTTCTTGGGACACTCATTGGAGTAGTGACCCTTTACTCCACACTCGAAACAAGTGATCTGAGACTTGTCCTTGACTGCGACAGGGACAACATTGCTGCCAGTTCTGGGTGCAGTGTTGCTGTTGTTGTCGTTGTGGTTCTTGGGAGGTGCACGTTTGAAATTGTTGGCATTTCCGGAGTTGTGATTGTTTCCTCCGGACTTCACATTGCTTCCGCTACGGTTGGGGTAGCTTGGGCGAGAATTTGGGGGTCGATTGTTCCTTGGTAAATATCCTGGTGAAGGGTTGGGACGGTACTTCTGGTGACTGTTGGATCCAGACTGCTGCATCATACGATGCTTGTGGTTGTCGTTTGCCTGGTTAATCTTCCCTTCCATCTGAATGGCAGAATCGACTAATTCTTTGAGATCCTGGAAATGGATGTTGACGAGGACAGTCTGCATCTCATCATGTAGTCCGTTCAAGAATCTCTCCTTCTTCTTGGCCTCCGTGTTGATCTCATCAGGTGCATATCTGGCAAGTGACATGAATCTATCACGGTACTCCACCACAGTCATTCTTCCTTGCTTCAATTCACGGAACTCATCTCTCATTCTGTTGACTAGACCTTGCGGCACGTGGGTGTGACTGAACTTGACCTTGAATGCTTCCCATGTCTTCACTTGACCATGGTTCATATTGCGGATGCTATTCCACCAAGCTCTTGCATCTCCTGCCAGATAGTGGGTGGCGAAGAGAACTTTCTTATTTTCATCAACTCGGGCAACTTCTAAGTTGTTTTCCATGGTCTGTAACCAGTCATCAGCATCTAATGGGTTTTCAGATTGATTGAAGATTGGGGGATTAGTGTTCTGAATGTTTTTAAGTTTGGATCCCTGGTGATCCTGATTTCCATGCCCTTGGTTGTTGAGAGCCATCTGGGCGATCTGTTGAAGTGTTGCTAAGTTGGCTTGGCGTTCTGCCCGGCTTTCTTCACGGTCTGCTATGAGATTCTGCAAGATCTGCAGCATTGGGTCTTGCGACGAGCTGCTCCCTCCTTGGTTTCCACGAGTCATCTGAAGATTGAGATATAGGGGTAACAGGGAAATTCTAAGGTTCATGGTTTTGGGTTTTCAAAGCTAAAACTTTGAGTTAGACTCAGGTTTTTCAACTAACTTCGTTTTCATTTATGCAAGCAAGCACCCGATACAACACACACCACAACAATCAAAGGGAAAACAGATGGTTTGAAGAACCATTCTGTAGGCTACGATACAGTGAGATCGATACATCTCATGCTACGACAGTGCTCTAGTGCATCTACTCATCGTCGATGAAGTCAGAATCCTCATCATCAGTGTAGAAGTCCACGGCATTTTCCTCCAGAAAGTCATCATTGTTGCTGAGGTAAGAATCCATGTCTCGCTGGATGTCTTCACCCTCATCTTCTTCTTCCTTTGCTGCAAGCTAAGCTTCCTGCTCCTTGATGGTCTTCTCGAGGTCGGCCACCTTCTTGCGAAGACGGGCGATGGTGCGATCCTTCTTGGCACACTGACGGCAAAGAGACTAGCGGTCCTGGACAAGCAGTGCGAAAGTCTGGGCCTTCTGATCGGCAATGGCACGGTTCTGGTTGGCTAACTCTCTGGCATTGTCCAGTTCTTGGTGTTTGTCGTGAAGAAAGAAGTCAAGGTTCTCCACTTGACGCCTCAACTCGGGGTGACCCAGCATCTCCATTGGCATTCCCATGAAATCACGTCTTGCATAGTGGGCAAAACGGGTTCCTTGGGTCTTGTTGACACTGAGGGCACATAGACGTGCGAGAGCTTCATGCATTGCCCTGGCTAATCCATCTAGCCAGTTGTTCTCTCTCACGGAGAACTGAATTCTCCCAGAAGTTGGTGCTTCGATGCTTCCTCTAAGATCTGTGGTGACTAGCCACTGAAGGTCTCCTCCTAGGGGTCCTGGAAGTTGAGCTCCAAGAAACTCCGGGTGCGGGCGTCCCAGTAACTCTGACAGTGAGTCCAGATACCTCTCGAAGACCAGCTGACCTCCGTTTCCCAACTGGTAAAACTTGTTGACCTGAGTCTCCATCTACAAGAATTAAGGATGAGGAAGTTAGTGACGTGATCAAGTGTGTCAATTTTTAAGTAGTAGTGTAAGAATTTGAAGTATTATGAATTTTTGAGCAAGAATCCACAAGGGTAAGAGAGGAGATAGTTTTTCATAAATACTCACTTTGGTTTTGAAACTAAGTTTTTGTTTGACATCCATTCTAACTAGGGTCTCCTATGGTCAGGATGGCTCTGATACCAACTTGTCAACACCCGGATTTTTAATCCCAGATGCCCGTCATGCCATACCTCGCAATCCTAGGATTACCATTTTTGCGAGACATAACGGATTGGATATCATAGTACATCATCCATTACAAACCATACATAAGGTCTTACACAAATAAGAATCTCATGATCCAGTCTTAATACAACAAGCAGCGGAAATAAAACATAAGCGTAGCGGTGGGGTCCATCTTTAGGGGCACAGGCAATGCTGATGAAGGCAGATAGTCCTAGTTATCATAGCCGTCCTGTTGGCCATCATCTTCATAATCTCCTTCATAGTCTGGCCATGATAATAGCCAGGGACAAAAGCCATGAGTACTCTTTAAGTACTCGCAAACTACCACTAACAAGTACTATAGTTCAAAATTAAAGTGCTAACTCTATGTTTAACTATAAAGTTAAGTTTGAAACCTAAGCTGAGTTCAGAAGCAAAGAAAGATAAAGTAAAGTTCTAGAATCACTTAAGCTGGGGAAACTATTGTCATAAACACAACCCTGTTGTGGTCAAGTCAAGATTCATCATTCTTTTCAAAGTATTTAGAAAATATCTGACAACGAAACAGTATGGCTATTCCAACTGTCCATAACCGCGGGCGCGGCTATTCGAATAGTTTGACACTCTGCAGAGGTGGTATGTAACTATCTCGGTGAATTACGCTCTTAGTTGCATGCCTGGATGAGCGAAAGTGCTTAAGATAGTACGGTGGGGCCCAGGGGCCACTCACAGGTAGACCTTTCGGCCGTCCTAACCACTTCCAGAACATCAGGACAAGAACGAGCGGCGTAATCGGCAGGCGAAGGGATCAACTACATACACAAGTGAGTATGTATGCAAGCCACCATACAACTGTTCACAGAGCCATTCCATCTAAAAGAAATAGAAATATTGCAACGCCATGCGGCAAGATCCAAATATCCTAGATAGAGATAATAGTTTAGGATAGCTCATCATACATCAAACATCAGAGTATCAGGCGGAAGCGGAAAACAAGATCCGAGTACGGATAAGAAGCAAATCGGCATAAGATGCCACATAAATAAACACATCTCGCCCACAGATCTCACGGATACCCTTTCCCGGAATCTCTACACCGAGTGATCGTTGCCAACATCATCCGTCTCCTCCACCTAGTATCCATCTTGTGAGTACACCTGTTCATCTGAATCAAACAATTTATCGTGTGAGACCCTAGGGGTACTCAACAAGTGTTTATGCCTATAAAGGGGACATATACCTGGGGTGACACAATTGTAGCAAAAGATAATAACTAACAAGCCTAGAGATACTCGCTAACCACCCGCCTAACCAATGATAGACGGATGTCCATTAATTAGAAACAACAGTTATAACAGTATAATTAACAGATCCATCCTCCTTCTCGCTTACCAATGAGAAAGCGGACGAACAACCCATCCGTTGGCAGTTTTATTAACCATTCCATGAGTATTTCACTATTTACTAATCAGGTACTTAGTCAGATTAAAAGTGGTACTTTAGTTATACTTGTCTATGATCGAGAAACTGTGCTCCAAGTCGTCCATAACCGCGGACACGGCTTTTAGAAAGATTTACCCTGCAGGGGTGCACAAATAGCAACACACACTAGATCAACCTCGGAAACACCAACTCAAAACCCAATGAGGCATTCACGACAAAGCGATCACAGGATTCAGAAATATTTCAGGGGGCCACCCCATTAAGCTACCCGCAACGAAGCTAACTGACTCCGAGACGGACTCAAGGTTTGTGTGGACGGCGGTAAACGACTGGGAACCCGAAAGTGTGACTGGGCTTGTCGATACAGCGAAACTGTGTGACGATCCAAAACAGTACAGGTGCTCCACGCATAATCATAAATAAACAGTAAACATGGCATAAGTACATGATAGTAATAAAACCCCAAACTAGTTGTGGCCCCCAAGAAATAAAAATGAATCAAGCTCTGGCTCAGGGGGTCCATAAGGCCTCCCGGATGTGGATAGTGTGAATAGTCAAGGAACAGGAATCAAGTACTCGGGGTCCTACGGGACACAAGTGAGCATGAAAAACCAAATAGCAGATATTGCTCACCGGTGCCTCTTTCATTAGTTATCCCATTACTACTCAGGTTAAGTTGTTTAGGTACCTCGTTATCCATCAGACACTCACATACCCTACACATGCTATTCTACGACTCGCATGGCTCAAAAAACTCCTGTAGTAATGGCTCATGGGATGGAGGAACAAGCTTCGGTGGGGTTTAAAAGTAAAGGCTATGCAGTACTTGGGATTCAATTTAATGCAATCACGACTCATTGATGCAAGAATAAGATAGAGGCAATAGGTACTATATGTATGCAAGCATGTGGTAGTGCTTGCCTGGCAGCTCAGTTGAAGCGAGAGACGGATCTGGGTAGAACTCCTGTGATTCCTGATAATTCTCCTGCTGGGCGTCTATTGGAAGAAGAACCAAACAAACAAGGGCCAACATAAATAAAGTGCACAAGCATATGAATTAAAATGCGACAAGCAAACAAGCACGCCATGATGAATGATGCACAATTTACATGGCAATAAAGTAGCATGGCATGGGTGAGGTGTGGGGACAAGAATAATTCATTTTAGTATTTATTTGGTCAAGTTTTATTGCCATAAACAGTTCTGATTTTTAATACTGACATGATGCATGCTTCAATTCAGAACAAGGAATGCATAGTTAGAACGGGCTCGTCGCGCTGATCGATTTAGACATATTATTTGTCGAATTTGGAGTTGTAGAGTTAAAGTTATTAATTTATTAAGAAAAAGGGCATTTTATTGTAATTAAACAATTTCGAAAATTTAAATTAGTCAAACATTAAATTGGATGGCAGATTTGAAATCCTTACATTTTTCTGATTCAAAAACATATATTATTTGTCAACTTTAGAATTACCAATTAAAAGTTATTTGAAATTGGATTTAAAATGATATTAAACATTTTCTGAAATTGTTTTCATTAAACAGATAAAGGCAGAGACTTTTTGTACAGAGGGAGAATCTAGCCGCAGCCGATGACAAGCAGGGCCCAACGCTGACTCAGCACCAGGTAGGTCGCAGCGGGATTGGCTCGGGTTGCCTTACCGCGCGTTCACCCAGCCACAGAGGATGATAGGCGGGACCGGGGAATGGGGGGTCCACCGAGCGTGTGCGCCAGCCAGGGCTGGCCACGCGGCGGATCCGGGGGACTGCGGGTGGAAAAACTAGGAAGCTTGGGTACCATTTTGTAAAACTGCCACAGGTGGCTGACCGGTGCGGACACATGGCTGTGGTTTGGCGATGCAAAAGTCCAGGGGGCTTACTGCAAAACAACGCCGCGCTCTGAATCTGCTCCCTGTGCCCGCACGACTGAAGAGAGCGGCGGCAACGCATCTATCGAGGAAAATAACGGCTAAATGGCAGCGAAAAATGCTAAGCCACAAAAAGGAAAGATGAAGAGGGTGCTTCGATCTAGAACTTTTGTTCAGGTCGTCTCGGCTAAGGCGGTCTGCAGAGGAAGAGAAACGGCAAGGAACAGAGGATGCAGGGTGCAACGCGAGAGACAACTCCCTGGCGGTGACCGCGACGGCGGGTGCGTGCGCAGGGTGCTCGACGGACGGCGGCGCGGCCTCGGGGTGCTAGCGGCGGTCCGAGCATGTCCAACAGGTTGAGAGTAGCTCACCTAGCTGCTCGTCGCGGCCGGGTGCAGGGGGGCGACGAGGATCTGTGGTGGGGCTTGGCGACTGCGGCGGTGAGCTTATACGGGTGTGGCGGCAGCGAGGGAGCTCCTGGCGTCCTGGCCTGAAACCGACGGGATACACAGCAACGACGGCGTCCGGCTAACCTTCCTCAACTCCCGCGCGTCACTTCTCCGGCTTCCCAACAGCAGAACGAAGCTAGCTTGATCTAGGTTTTCGGTAGAGAGGGTAGCCATGGCGTGGAGAGGAAGAAGAAGGGAGGAACTCGATGCGGGGTAGCTGGAAGGATGAGGATGGGTAAAGGGGCCCTGCCTCTACTTTTGCAGAGAGGGAGAGAGCTCACGGTGTCGGCGTGGTGGAGACGCTCGAGCACGTGCGGAGGCTGGGAAAAAAACAGTGCCTGTCGGGTGGGACCTCGTCACGGTGGAGCCCAGGCTGGAGGGGCGGGGAGGGTTCGGCTGAACGGAGGCGAGAGGGAGGATCAGCAGGTGCGCGTCGCCCAGCAATAAGGTTGGCGAGAGGGAAAAACGCGCGCTGCTGCTGCGCGTTCCGCTGCCGAGCCAGGCAGGGAGGAACAGGTGGGATGCTGCTGTTGGCTCACGCACGAGATCAGGGCGCCGGGAGGTTGTCGCTTTGCTGCTGCTGTTGCACTAGGATGGGAGGGGTGCATGGGCAAGGTTGGCGAGAGATCAGGTGCCGACAGCTGGGACTTGGCAGGGTCGGCCGAGTGGTTTAGGTGGGAGTCCCGCTTTAGCTAGGATAGAACTAGCTAGCTCGGTGGGGGTAGATGGTTAGGAAAAGAAGGGGGTTTAGGGCTAGGTTAGGTAGAGAGAGTTTGAAGGGTTTTGGTTAGGTTAAACCAAGGGGATAGACTAGGTTTTTATCCTAGTTAGCTAGGGTTTAAGAAAGGGAGGAAGAGAGAGATTAGCTAAGAAGTTTAGGGATATGGTTTAGTGGAAGAAAAACTATCTAGGTTGGTGTGTAAGATATATGGGGAGATAGATATAGGTCTTGCTCAAATACAAATAAGCCAACAAGCTCACAAGGATTTGGAGCAAGAAGAAGAACACAAGTGGCATGATATTGATGTGGTTAAGAAGTAAAGATAGAGTAGGGAAGGTGTCTTATATTTGTTTCTTTATTTGTTTAAAAACAACTACTCAAAGCCATTTAGAAACCATCAAGAATTCAAATAGCAAAAAGGAGTTTGAAATAAATGGTAGCATGATTGCATGTGCCATGCATGTATTATTGCATGTATTCTAGATGTGTAAACATCTAGGTTTCCATATGGCCAAAGAGTCATTGGAATTTAAATCTTCTTGTTTGAATTTGAACCAAACAAGCTTCCCTCAAATATTCCAAAGAACAAAGAAAAGATCGAAGTGGGCTTGCATGTGCCATGCATGGACCATAATGACCATGGTTGCTAGTTGTGAAAACATCTAGATATCCATATGGTCTTGTTTTGATGCATGCATTCAAATTTGAACTACACCCTTGCCAAAATAATACAAGCTTGATGATCATATGGAATGCATGAGCTAGTCATAGGTGAATATGAATGGACCATGCTAGTGTGTGTGTATGCCACTAGATGATTATTTGGTCCCATTTATATTTAGACATGCCCACTCATTTAAAATAAACCATATGAAGATATAAAAGCATCCCCACACGTGGACCCACACCAATTGTATTGTGAAAACAATAATAAACGCAAATGGGGCATGTGGTATAGAAGTGGATCCATCTTTATATATGTGAGCTAGACAAGATCCAAAAGAAATACAAATGCCCACATATAGCTTGGATGGTGGAATTATAAGGTGGTGTCAAGAAAGGTGATGGAGTTGCAAGAGATATGCCCACAACTCAACTTGGGCATGAAGCAATTTATCAAGAACCAAATACAATGTATCAAGAGGCAGCTACAATTAATAATGCATATGAGATAAGAACCAAATGAAAAGGTTTTATATGATGCTCAAATGCAATGTGGCATGATGACATGAGCATGATATAATTATGATGCAACAATTATATGTAGGAAGGTAGCATATATATAGACTAGGCTAGTAGCATTGCAATGGTTAGACAATTGGGATGCTACATGGTACACTTTCACCCCAAGATTCGATACATCTATCAGGGGTAACCCTGAATCATCATACTTAGTATGCAGATAATCAAACATAACCTTCCCTTTACACACCCTAGTATAAGCACCTCTCCTATGAGCATGGCCTCCCAACCATGACCATCAGTCATCTTGGGCACTGCATAGGTGGACAACATTGAGAGGTAGCCTCAGCTCAGACCTCTCCCGTGAGGGAACTAATACTAATGCATATAAATTTCCAGCTAAGCCTTACCCAATTCAGGTAGTGTGGTTGTACGGTAAATTTGGAATGGTATCGCATCCGAATCCAACCATCAGTTTTATAAAAGGGTTAAGGCTCATGCCTCAACATTTTCATCATCATCAACCATTTGTGTTTTCTCAACACAGGTCAAAACATCTCAATAGAATGACTCATCATTCCAAGGTTTTCATAATTCATTTTCACCAAGTGTTCCGATCTAAAGTGACTCAAGTTTTTTATCTACTCTAAACTACTAAGTTAAGAGTGTTCACTAAGGTGGAAAAGATGGGTTCAATCTCATGCCATAGAATGACATCTAAAGGTTTCTAAATAGGTCAAGTTTTATACTTTTTATGCTACCTTCAAACTAAGTAAAGAACTTGGTGCAAACTAAGGGAGTAAAACTTGTAATTAAGACTTGGGGTACTAATAGTCTAAAAGGGGGGGGTGTGTGATCAAAGCATGCTTAAGGCATCTTTGCTAAACCATCTAGTTTGATTCTAGTTTGGTGTAAACTTCAAGTGTTAGCTTGCACTATTAATGGTGGCTTTCACTTCGATAGTGCTAGCTTTCTAATAGAAGCTTGCCTTGGTTGGTGAAGTGGTTAAAGTTTTCTTCTTCTTCTTCTTGGTAGAACTCCTCCTCCTCGAAAGCTTGGTTGGTACTATCGTCTATAAATACATACGGAGCACACAATCACCAAACAATACTTAAATAGGCTAAATAGCATTCTAAGACACACATTTGATGATCTATTATCATCACAAACATCACAAGTTTAATTCAATAGTTTCATTCTTTTTATTTTAGAAAAGTAATTTCTACTCATTGAAAAATCAACTAAGATTTAATATTCACCACTTAAAATATGGGATCATGTTGACACAGGTCATCACCACATACCCTAACATGTGGGAATGAGAATTAAAGGTTGGATCAACATTACTTTGGTTTAAGTTCATTATTTAATGATTTAAAGTGACTAGAAATGCCTATATAGCATTATTTGGGTACTAGTCCAAAGTCACTTCATGTAAACCTTAATATTATTACATATTTAGATAGATATGATGAAATGTGATTTTTGAGAGTTGGAATCAACTCAAAAGCTAACTTGGTTGATTTTATAAAAATGTTGCAAGTTGCAAATGCTTCTGTCTTCTTATTTTTATTAGAAGAGATCTATAACTCTAATTGAATTAAATCCAACGGGCTTGGATAGATCATCTTAATACCTTTCAGGAAAAATTAGTTTCATGCAATTTGGATTTGTCAAACTCCCAAAATTGAATTTTAAAATAGTGGACAGACACTAGATTTAACTAAAAAGAAAAAAAATCCAGATTTGAACTGGTGGGCTAGCGCGGGAAAAGACTTGGGCCGGCCAAGTGGCACTCCGCGGCGCAGGGCTCAGCTGACAGGGGGTCCCGCTTGTCAGCGGCACTTAACACGCGAAACGGTACGCGCGCTGTGGGCCGTGGGATTAGAAGGGAGATCGACGGCTGAGGGTCGTCGTCGACGACAAACAGGTCACCGGCGAGCTCGAACCCTAGCGGCTCGGTGGCGGTCTGCTGGGGACGTACCAGGGCTCCAGCGGGGTCGGCGAGGCGAGAAAATGAAGTGGAAGACAACGACGAGGTGAGGCGCGGTTGCGGCGGAGCTTGGGGTGGTCGCAATCAGCGACGCCCTTCTCCTCCAGAGGCGGCGGCTCCGGCTGCAATTCCGGCTAGGCAGAGCTCGCCTTGCTCCAGCTAGAGGTGGGTGAGGCTCAGAGAGGTGAGGGGAGTGGAGTGGTGTGGAGAGAAGAGGCTGGAGAGGGCTCCTTTTATAGGCCCGACGGTGAGACCGAGCGGGATGGGCAGGGACGGTGGCGACATGGCTACGGCGGGGTAGAGGCATGGCTGCGGGTGGCGATCGACGTGTGGTTCCCTGGCGGTGCTCTAGGCATTGAATGCGGCCGTAGGGGCGGTGGCATGCGGTCTGGGCGAGGTGGCGCTCTGAGCGGCAGAGGCGGCGGTGTCCACAGCGAGCGGTGGCTGTGAGGCGTTGGGCGGCCAGCGGGGGTGTCTGGGGTGTTCTCCAGGTCGTGGTGGAGCGGCGGGAGCGGGCTGCGGCCAAGGGGCGGTCTATGCGAGCGGGGACAGAACGCGCTCTGGGGGCGGCACCGGCATGGTGCGGTGGCACTGGGCGCGGGCTTTCCTCGGTGGTCCACGGTAGGGCTTGGCTCGGCAGGGGACAGAGAGGGGCGGTGAGGTTTGGGCTACCTCCTAGACATGGAGATTGAGGCAGGAGAGGGCTGCTGTGGCGAGTGCACGGTCGGCCGGCGAGAGGTGGCTCGACATGGCATGGCAGTGCAGCTAGGGGGTAGGGGAGATGCTGGTGTGGGTCTGGTTGGGCTAGAGGGGGGACAAGATGATCAAAGCACTTCCAAATTGCTAGCCAAAATCAGCCCAAAACAATATTAGTTAGGCCAATATGATCCTGCCAGCAAGGTGTTTGACAAAATGGCCGAAAGAGAAAACGTTTTGAATTTTGGTTTCAAAATTTTTGAGTGATCTTCACTAGTGCTAGGTAGTCTCTGGTTGCAAGGGATTTGAAAGTGGAGCTCAAAAAGATGGGTTTTGAAATAGGGGTGATCTATGCCTATGCATTAGATTCAATTTTCAAATGTCATTTAAAATAAGTTAAAGCATGTTTTTAGCAGATCAAAAGGTGGGCCTTGGTACCTACTTATGTGTACTAGCAAGGGGTACAAAGATCAAGAATTGTTTCTGTTAAGTTTTGAGTATTAGGAATAGCCAAAGTAGGCATGAGAGTTAATTTTGCCAAAATGACCATTCCTTCTTTTTGATTTGATTTTCTTTAGGAAAAGTTTGGGAAAGATGTAGATGGTGTTTAAATCACCTAAGAAACATTTTAGAAGCAAAGGATCACACAATCATGGCAATTCAAACAACTCCTATTTTAAATGCACACATATATGAATGCTTTCATTTTAAGTTTGGAAAAGTTTTTTTGTTAACCCCATTTTTGGTTGATTTGATCTTGATAAGCTTGGATTGAAGTTTTGGGATGTTACACATGATCAGTCTGTCGTGGTACATAACCGACAAGTATCAAAGTAAACATCCAATACTTAAGCAGATACATGTCATACCTTACATGCCATTATGGCTATATCAATAATCATCAGCGGAACTTCATCAAGTGTAGAGCCTGAGCCATGCCTTAACCTACAGGAAGCTGACTAGGAGAACATCCTAGCTCGCATAGTCATCATCGTCACCTTCTTCTTGAGATCTGACCAAGTTAATAGCCAGGGACAATGCCAATGAGTACTTCGAATGTGCTCGCAAACCACCTTAAGATAATGATAATAATAAGAGTATATGCAGTATGGCTGTGGTAGTAGGAGGGCTCCAAGAGAGGTTCTTTTCTCAAATAGTTTCTCTTGTAGATATAGCATCTACATATCTTTATTGAAAACCTTTGTAAACATTTTGGAAAAAACCTTTTTGAAAAGTTATGGAAAACATTGGGACGAGGTCACCCATTTGTTCCTCCTTCCGGTCATCCCATGACCAAACTCCTTTCCTTCCATTCCGACCACCCCATGGTCAAAATATGTATTCCTTTCGCCATCCCATGGTCAAAACATTTCCAAAGCCATTGCTTTTCTGAAATCCTTTTTGAAAACAAAAACAGCACTGCTCTACAACAACCTTCCCAACCGTCCATGACCGCGGACAAGGCTATTCGAATAGATTTACACTCTGTAGAGGTTGTACACTTTACCCACACCATCCGGGTACCCTACCCTGATCTACACCGATCGTGGGTCGAGTAACCGATCAAGACTCTCCAAGTGCCACCCCAGTATAAGTGCCTACCCTATGAGTGTTGTTCCCCTCAACACCGGGACGCCCTATATAGTACACAAGCCAACCAGAGCGCCTTTTCCACTTCCCAAGTGTGCGCTTTCAATGAGGTGCTCATAGTAACGCGTGGAGGTCCGCAGACCCTTCGTTCCTTCTCCCGGTCAATGTGTTACATGGACTCAGCCAGAGAAGGCCCACCCTCTAGGGATTTTTATCCCCTCTAGTCGTTGCGAGGCAGCTTATACCAGAATAAACAATCATCAAATCTAGCCCTGTACCATTCCAGAGTAATGTGGTTGCACGGGTTAATTGTTCTTCAAAACTGCAAAGAACTAGGTGCGTTTTTGTAAACCTTTTTCCTGTAGCTTTCCTTCAGCATTTTGTAAAGCAAAACCTTTTTGTTTCTCAACATCTCTTGGGAGGTCCCACCTCACTAAGGTTTTATCACTAAAAATTTGGTAAAACTTTTTCAGGGGTCTTCCCATCCTTTAGTTTTTCTTCTGCTAAAATGGGATCTCCAAAGGGGTATGGTGTAATACACCATCTATCATTCTAGGGTTAAATAGGTGTCATCAAGAGGGTTGTACTTAATAGTTCAAAAGCGTAATGGTTTGGAGAAGCCAAGCCACTACCAAGTAGAGATCATCATATAGTAAAACAATGCAGTTTTCATAAAGCCAAAGATAAAACATGCATAAGTAAGATAGTAGGACAAGTCTTATGAGAAAGAAGGTGGATTGCCTGAGATCAGCACTATGGCAATATATGTCCCTAGACTTCACCTTAGATAACCATAATAACCAATAATAATAACCAACTTCTTCTGGTCTCCGATATAATCGTATCTATCGTCGATATGGATCACATGCTAGCAAACAAATGACACAATCAACACCAGGCATACAAACATCAATACATACAGCAAGCAATGAACAATACATGTTTACAAATTAGTAGGTCTTAGGAAGAATGGATTTAATAAGATTGGCCTTATCTTGGAAACATGGAATAAAATCCCTTAGGATTTATAGTCTACCTAAGGGATGGGTTTTGGACCAAGAACATATCCTGTATGATCTCATTGTATAAAAATGGTACCATCAGATAGGTATTGATAAAATGAATCCAACAAAAGTGGTTTCACTATTTTATCAATCTCCCTTGATTTATAAAGCATTTTCTAGTGATTAAAACTCTAGTTTTAGGAAATAATTCACCAGAAGTGTTATGTATGTCCAAAAAAGATTTCCTTGGATGGTTAGGTAGAGTTTGATGTACTGATTCACTGGGAGTTGGAATCATATTAAAATATTTACCAGAATGCCCTCTGGAATTTCCCAAAGGAAGTTCTGTAGACAAATTATCTTTGTCACCAAATTAAATATACACGGACTTTTGATATGAACTAAAGGGCAATGGATAGGTGTTGCAAATCCCTACCAATACCAACTTGAATCACTATTTTTGGAGTTGCAGATCTACTGTAGTGATTTATCTAGTGATAAATCTATATGCAGAAGTATTTAATTTACTACAAATCGACAGAGGCTCAAAAATTAGTGATATCCTAGGGTTGGGTAGATATTCATGTAGCTCATCCAGGAGATTTTGAATTGGGTCAATTGAACTCATGGTATAGCATAGGGAAATTTCTGAAGTCATAATTAGATGGATCTTGTTATTTTTTCTACACGAGTTTAATGGTTCCACTTGGAGGGACGCCAAGGTCATGAGGTAGGTACATGCAGTACCTACCTGGGGCACTTGGGTTTATCATATTTGGAGTTGTAAATCCCACAGAAGGAATTAATTAGCAAAAGGGACACCTTCTGGTATTTAAATTACTAGGATTAATCTAGACAAACTTTTGGTTCAATTATTGTACTGAATGTTGAGGAAAATATTTGGGTATTAACCAAAATTCAGATATGGGCATTTGGAAGTATTTTTCATTTCCAAACGAATTTAATCCAAACATGGAAACTGCAGAACTAGTGGAAATATTAAAAAGGAAGTGGGGGTGGGCTGGTTTTCCGGAGGGAAATGGGCCGCCGGGGAGGGTTTTGGCCCACTCGGGCAGCAACGCGAGCGGGAGGGCGATTCAAATCGCTGGCCGGTAGGGCCCAGGCGTTAGTGGCCATTAACCCCGAAGGGGTATCAATGATTCTGGGCCACCGATCAAGTGAGATCTGATGGCACCAGGTCGTCTTCCTCCTCAGACTCGACGACGGCGAGGGAAACCCTAGCGGAGCTCGAGGAGCGGCGGCGTGGCTCACCTGAGCCTTGGGAGGTGTCAGGGAAGCGGCGGGGCGACGCGGTGGACGACGACCACGGGGATGGGCGAAAGCAGGGGGTTTCGCGACTGGATCCAGCTCGCGCGGCGACGGTAGAGGCGAGCTCATCGGAGCTCGTTCGTGCAGCTCGAGGAGACGGTTCTGGGCCAAAATAAGAATAGTATCAGATAGAGTAGGATGAGAGGGTCACAATACGGTGACATGCAGAGATAGGGGAGCAAGGGAGAGGAGGTCTTGCTCATCATTTTGACAATGGCCAAGAGCTCTTGTTCCTCTTCTTCTGGCCAGGATAAGGTAGGGAAGGAGTGGCGCTAGGGAATGCTGAGTGAGATGGAGAGGGAGCAAAAGAGGGTGGAGTGGGGTGCTGGGTTGGCCTGTGGGTACTTATCCCGAGTTGGGATGTTATATGGTGGACAAAGTCCATGGGAGTAAGGGGGAGGGGTAGGGATCCTCTGGTTGGTCGAGTGGGTAGTGGAGAGGGGAGGTGTTGTGCCAGAGACCAGAGGGGGAACCGTCTATCTATCCCAAGAGCCTTGGGTGCTCCACCTTTTTCACCTTGGGTGAAAAGAAAAGAGGGGAGGGAGAGGGGGCTAGGGAGAGCTAGGGTAGCGTTCAATGGTGCAGAGGGGAGGGGAGTGGGGCCATGGTTTGACCAGAGAGGGGGTGAGGCGTGCTACAGCCACTGTGGCATTTAAGTCCCAAGATATTGCAAGATATGAATTATTTCTCTCCTCACATGCTTCACTAGATAGGGGCAAAGGAGGGGGCTTGCTACAGTGGTCACCACGACCAAGGGAGGGTGTGATGGTTGTTGTGGTGAGTGGTGGTAAGACTTTGATAAAGATTTGCTTCATTTTAGATCATGTTTTGATTTGTTTGCACTATTTGATCAAAATGGTGCTTGTGAAGGAAGTTCAAATTTTTTCATAGGATAAGGTGGGAAGATGTTACTTGTAGGTGGGTATGGTTAAGGTACTTTCCTAGGATTGGTTCCAAACTTTGAATATAATAAGCCTGCCAAAGCAGAATATCAAATGGTCTTCAAAGCCATGTGAGTTTTTGAAGCACAAGGATACATGTGGAACAAGTGAAGTAGGTATTTATAGACCTTTATGAGTAGAACACAATTATGCAAGGATTTGGTGAAAATAATATAACATGTAGGTGTGAGCTTCTTCCAAAGTAGGCATGTTGATATGATTTGCAGGAATTATTATTTTCTTGCCTGCAAAACTATCAAGAACAAGGGGCTTAGAGGATAGTCTAACCAAGGGCAATAGTGGTCCTTGGTAGTTCTTATGATGTTCTACAATATGGTTAAAGTGAATTTCCAAAAATGCACAAGGGTTGATAAAGGGAGGCATTCAAAGAAGTAATGTTGAAACAGTTTCCAGACTTAGTCAAATTTGGCAGATTTAGGGTTTTTGACTAGAATATGAGTAGGGATGTTTTTGAGGGTTCACAAGGTATCAAAGCATCACCAATTGGGTGATATTGAAGTTTAGATTGGGTAGAATAGATCCACCCTTGATATTGGTCTTCATTGACTTGGAAACTTCTAGAATGGATCACTTCAGAATTGATCTGGTTAAGGGTTTTAGATGATCACCTAGTGGCTAGAGATCAGAACCATCTTGTATTCTTGCTTAGGGTTTGGGGATTTTAAAGTTTCTTGATCCTATAGGATGAGCTCCTAGAGTAGCTCATACTACTTCTAAGAAATCAAGTCAAACAGCAGATTAAGGCAACTCATCTTACGAACAAACCAACTACTACTAGGGTTACCATCAAGCTTAGCTTGAGGTAAGGATGGGCAATTTTGAAAGGTTGGAGTTTGAGTAAGGTAAGATTCCTTGGTATCCCTACCAAGAGTAGAATTCGAAGGTTTTATACAAGGTTTTGGAAATCCTAGAGGTAGGAGTAGTTGAAGGTTCTGTCTTGAAAACATAAGGAGATTATATTATATATCTCTCCATAGTTTTGTCAATGGAGGCTACTGAAATAGTTTGGTTTGCAAAGGCATCTTGGTTAAGGTTTTTTAAATGCCAGAACATTTGAGAATATGGAACATAAGCCAAGATAGTTTTTGCTAAATATCTTTTGTAACCTGATGTTGAGGTAAGGAGTATATCATAAGCTATACAATCAGAAGCATAAGCATAGACAACAACAAGCAAGCACTGCACAATTAAATAAGAAAAAGTTTTTGTTCCCCCTGATTTTTGCATTCTGGATAACTAATTAGGGTTGCTGAAATCAGGATGTTACATTTATCTTTTGTTTTATCCATATAGAAATAATTTTGATTCTTGTATTACATGATTCTTTGTACTATATACTGTATTTATGTATTTCGAAGATATAAACCATACTTTTATATAGTAGATGCTTGAAAATTTTATGCCAAATAAAGCGTGCTTCGAGGTGACCTGAGCTCTAGCTCCGCCCCTGTGTGATGCTATCAAATCACAAACTTTGGCAGATTTTCTTGCAGATTGGACTAAAGCTCCAGCTAACACACCCTTTTCAGAACCTAAGTATTGGACGATGCACTTTGATGTCTCCAAAATGTCCAATGGCTCGGGGATGGTGTAGTGCTCAAATCACCCACGGAGCTGAATTAAGTACTATATGTTCTGGAGATCCACTCAATGCTACCAATAACATGGAGGAATTTTAAAATCTTCTTCACGGACTTCGCATTGCCAAGGATATTGGCATGAAGAGAATCATATGTTGTGGAGACTTCGATTTTGTTGCTTAGTATTTGGGTGGCACCTGGAATGCGCAGAACCCAATGATGGCGTCAGATCATGATGAAGTAGACAAGATGGCCAAGTGCTTTGATGGATACAAAGTCAAATATGTGCCACGGGAAGAGAACATGGCGGAACATATCCTATCCAAGGTAGGATTTGCACATACACTAATCCCACCAGGCGTGTTCATGGAGCATCTCCATGTACTGTTAGTCCAAGAAGAAGATCTAGAGAATCCAGATCATGTCGGCTCACCATTTAACATTGTTATAGTGGTCCCTTTGGCTTGGACAAAACCCTTCCTAGATTTCCTCAAAGGCGGTACACTATCGTCTAACAAAGTCGAAAGGTGGTAGATAGTACACATCGAAAAAGATTATATCAGTATCAATGGTCAACTCTACAAATGAAACACCACCAAAACCTTCCTATCATGCATATCACAATGGCAAGGCATTGAGATTCTTAAGGAAAACCATCTTGTTGATCGCACGCATCATGCCACTCCCAAATCGCTAGTTTACAAAGCTTTTAGGTAGGGGTTTTACTAGCAGACCGCTAAGGAGGACATATATAAGTGAGTTGAGACATGTATGGGGTGCCTTTTATATGAAAGGAAGCCACATATACCTGAAGGGGTTCGTTGCATAGAAACCAAAGAAAATCATACGGTTACAACCATCAAGATCATATCTAGGAGATTCATGTAACGATTTCAGATGGAATCACCCTTGAAGACCGTAACGTGGGATAACGTCCCCGCAAAAAAACGTGGTTGATGTAGAGTGTACATGACCATCCTCAAGGACATGCAGACGATCAACACCACAAGGGGCAGCGCCTTGATACGTCCATTTTGCATGAGTATTCTATATCATAATTTACTGTTATTCATTGATATATTTCATATTAAGAGATGATACTTATGTTATTTCATCTGTTTTTGCATGGTTGATGAATTTTGGAGCATGGACCGCTGCCATCAGGATTCTGATGGAAAAGGGGTTGTATGGAGGCGAAATTCACGAAGATCAGAAAATTCGGGAAAATACATGGAAAATTCTATTTTTCTAGAAGATAAAGGATGCCAGAAGGGGGAGTGGAGATGGGCCATAGGGGGCCCACACCATCCCCTGGCGCGGGCCACCCATGGTCGCGCTACCAGGTGGTGTGGCCACCCTGGCCCACTCCTGGCTCTCCCCTTTGGCGTATATTATCCCCACAAAACCCTAATACCTGGGGAGCGACCATATAAAGAGTCCGCCGCCCCTGCAGGGCAGAAAACTATTGAGAGAGAAAGATCTCTTCGGCAGACAAATTTTGCCGGGGGAATTCCTTCCCGGAGAGGGGAGATCGTCGCCATCAACACCACCATCAAGATGGACTTCATCGGGATCATCATCATCATCAGCTCCATCATCATCTCCACCAGCACCTTCATCACCACTCCATACCGCTGTAACAATTGGGTTGAATCTTGCATAGTTCTTTGGGGAAACTTTCCCGGTGTTGATTACTCCTTGTAGTTGATGCTATTGAGTGAACCATTGAATTATTGTCTATGTTCAGATTGTTACTTATCATTATTTCTTCTCTGATCTTGATCCATATGATGTCTTGTGAGTAGTTCGTTTCGTTCTTGAGGACATGGGAGAAGTCATGTTGTTAGTGGTGGAATTAGTTTGAGAAAGATTCAATGGTTTGATAATTAAGTTGTGGTGTATTTCTTCTAGTGGTGTCATGTGAACATCGACTACATGACACTTCACCTATATGGGCCTAGGGGAATGCATTGTGTATTTGGCTACTAATCGTAGGGGTTGTCGGAGTGACAGAAACCTGAACCCCCGTTAGGAAATCTTTGCACAAGAGATGTCAGGATCTTAGAGTTTAAAGCTGTGGTTAGGTTTCGATCTTAATTACTTTCTTGTACTTGCGGATGCTTGCAAGGGTTATAATCACAAGTATGTATTAGTCCTAGGAAGGTCGGTCATATTCTTATGTGAGCATCATTGAAATTATCATGCCCATCTTAATGGCTATAAAGAAAGAGCTTTCTGGGAGACAACCCAATATATTTTTGTTTTCAGTTTTCTTTCGTTTATTTGAGTCTTGGAAGTTATAACTCCAGTAATAGCCTCTGCTTATCCTTTTTGTTTTGTTTTTGTGTCAATATCAACCTCTAATGAGAGAAAAGTAATATTTGGGAAAGTGGCTGTGCCAAAACAGATTTTTGTGCTTCACCGTAAATATTCGTGAGAGATATATGTATGTCGGATTGAGATGTAATTTTTTGTGATTCTTCCCCATATTGTTATTCAACTTTCGTTAGTTTTTCACTTTTTGATTTGAGCAACAGAAGATTTTCGAAAAAAATTATCTTTACCTGCTGGTCTGTTTTGACAGATTTTTACCACTCTTGCATTTGCCTATTAAATTGATTTCCTTTTTGAATTCTTTTTGGGTTTCGGAAGGAGTTGTTATAGTACATTATGTTTTGATGGATTCCAGTTGAAGTTGAATCTTAAAAGGTCTATTACCTCGCTTATACTAATGTTGCTAATGAGAATTGTGTAAAGTTTTATGTGAAAGAAATTTCCCGGTTAGTGGAGAAAATGGTGTAATAATAAAGTGAAAGGTTTCATGACTCGAGAAATACGTGAATGAAGATAAAGATATTGATGTTATTCAAGTGGTGACTCCGGGAAAATTTATCAAAGACCAAGTTCAGAGACCTGCAGAGTATGTTTTCGAATAGGTAACAGTTCTGGTAAGAAAAGTTCCGCGAAAAATCTATGTAGTTATATTTTTGCAGTTTTTATCCAACAAGGAAAGCAACGAAGCGAAATAGGGACGGAAACGGAGCCAAGGTGGCTCACACCAACCCCTGGCGCGGGCACCCCTAGCCGTGCCACCAGGTGGTGTGGCCACCCCGGAGTCCGTCTCCGACCCATTTTCTCCCATTACCTTGCTTTTGTTGTAAAACATCGTAATATATAATCCCCCGGATCCCCCGAGGTTCATAATTAAGCTGTGGTGTATTTCTTCTAGTGGTGTCATGTGAACGTCGACTACATGACACTTCACCTATATGGGCCTAGGGGAATGTATTGTGTATTTGGCTACTAATCGTAGGGGTTGTCGGAGTGACAGAAACATGAACCCCCGTTAGGAAACCTTTGCACAAGGGATGTCAGGGTCTTAGAGTTTAAAGCTGTGGTTAGGTTTCGATTTTAATTACTTTCTTGTACTTGCGGATTCTTGCAAGGGGTATAATCAAAAGTATGTATTAGTCCTAGGAAGGTCGGTACATTAGCACAGGTTCACCGACACAACACTTATCAAACTAGAGAAGATTAATAAACTATATGAAGCGAAAGCACTTGACGATATTCTCATGTGTCCTCGAGAACGTTTGGTCATCTTAAGTATTACAACCGGCTTGTTCTTTGCTAAAGAAAGGATTGGGCCACTTGCTGCATTTATTCTTATTGTTTTATTAACTCATACTTTATTTATCTGCATTATCAAAAACCCCTAAAAATCCGTTTTCTAAGTATTTACAGAGAATTCCTGCTCCAAGCCACTCGTCAACACCTTCTGCGCCTCATTGGGTTCGACACTCTTACTTATCGAAAATACTGCGATACACCCCCTATACTTGTGGGTCATCACGCCTCCGTTATCGGTCACACATACGGTGTGACGACGACTCCTGAACCCTCTCTCCAGCCAGGCAGCAGAAATAGCGGATCCTCGGGAACTCCAACAACAATACGCCATGGTAGAGATGGTGGAGGGGAAGATCTCAATTGGTAGTAGTTCTATAATTGGGAAAGATAATATTGAAGAATTCTTTAATCATGTTAGTAAACATGAAGATACTGAGGATAGATCCCTTGCAGAACTTGCTCCAAACTATGAGATTGCTGCAGCTTCTTTAATTCATATGTTAGAAGCTAGGTTTGTTAACCTCAACCCCTTAATGCAAGTAATGTTTCTTAAGCTTAAAGAAAATGAGGACCCTGAAAAGAGGGATTTTATTCTAGAAACTTTGTTTAAGGAGTTCTATGATGTTGCCTAGGAAGCTAGGAAAGTTTTTGAACGTTTCAATATGCTAGGCTCATGTGTAGATGTTGTTGGTACACGAGAAAAGATGAACAAAACCGAACCTAATGGGGAGGAACCTAAGATACCAATACCCTTTAAACTAGTAGCAATACATGAAGCCATAGAAAAGAATCTTGATTGGATTGTTCCTGAAAACCCTTTTGATGAAAATAGTGAACCTAAGAGCATTGAGAGAGGATCCTCTAGAACTTATTTGGATGATATACCTTGCCTTGTTGAAAATATTTCTGGTATTGATCTTAATGCTTCTTCATTCGAGAACACTTGATCCTTTTTCTTGCTTCTCATGCCTAACTTAAAGCCGTTAAATCAAAGTACTTATTGGGAGATAACCCGAAAGTTTTAGATGAGTCTTGGAATTTATTACTTCAGTAATAACCGCTCCTTATCCTTTTTATTTGCTTTTTGTGCCAAGAGTAACCTCTAATGAGAGATCAGTAATGATAGGGAAAGTTGCTTTCCCGAAGCAGATTTATGTGCTTCACCGTAAAAATTCGTGTAAAATCTCTGAACATCTTTTTGAGGCATGAATTTTTGTGCTTCTGCCCCAGGTAGCTATCTAACTTTCGTTAGTTCAACAATTTTTGATTTGTGCAACAGAAGATCTTCGAAAAAATTCATCTTTACCTGCTGGTCTGTTTTGGCAGATTTCTGCCATTTTCTGCATTTGCTTCTTGTTGGTTCCTTTTTGAGTTCTTTTGGGGAATTGAGCTTTTTGAGGGAAGTGCTACAGTATCTAGTGTTCTAATGGAAGTTTATTTGGTGTTAGAACTGAAATTTAAGACTTATTTATCTTGAGTGCACTAATGTTGCTAATAAAGATTGTGTGAAGTTTTGTATGAAGGAAAAATTTCAGGTGTATGAAAGGAATGAGTAATGAGATGAAGGATGGACTAAAGCTCAAGCTTGGGGATGCCACGCATGTCACCCCAAGAAATATCCAAGAAGTACAAGCGTCAAAGCTTGGGGATGCCCAAGGCATCCCCTTCTTCATCTATAAAAATCCCAAGTTTCTTCCAAACGCTTCATTTTTATTGTTTCATACACAGTTGTGTTGTTCTTGGAGCGTCTATTTTTTGTTATCATTTTGGTTTTTCGTTTGATTTTGTTTGCTTAGTTTTCTGAATAAGTTGGTTGGACCCCTCTTTTATACATTGGTTTGCAAGTAGTTTGGTTTTGATTCGAAAAGAGTAGGAAAGTTCATTCTTATGTGGTAAAAAGAGCTCGTTTTTTACTGTGACCTATGCTCTGTCATGCCATGCTTGATATTGTTTTGGCTTTATGCTTAGTATTCTTTGCTGTAGCATGACTTGTTATAATCAATTGAGATTTGGATGAATCATGCGTTGTTTTAGCATATTAAAGCATAGTATAGTGGTATTGTCCTTTGATGCTTTATTTGGGTTGACTTGGCACATGCTCACACCATGTTATGACTATATCAAGTCACCATAGCCTTTATGATCCTGTAGTTTTCAATTTGTAGTATCACTTGATGCTTTGATCAATGATGTTTTGTCGCTCTGCTTGATTATGGCCAATTTTTTTTCTCTTAGTTTGTCGCTCCCAGTCTTTTGCTAGCCTCCACAACCAAGTATGAGTTCCACTCATGCATCCAACTCCCTAAACCAAGTTATTCCAAAGAGTCCACCATACCTACCTACTAGCTTATGCTATTCCAAGTATATTCATGCTTTTGTTTACCTTCCAAATTAAACTTGTTATGAGAAAACTAGTGATTAAAGCTCTCACGAACTTGATGGCACACTTTACTTTTCTTTCCCTTAATAAACTTGAACCATTGTGTCGTCTATGTTGTATATGCTTGCACTTATTTGTTGGGAATTAGCAGAACCATGCTGTCATGAGGAACGCTTTCAACATTACACTTGGTACTTTGTACCTAGTTGATATCACGCTCTTTTGTCTATGGATGTCGTCGGTGTGAAATGAAAGGGGAGCTTGTAAGTCCATGGAGTTATGTATATGTGTTAGAGAAACGCCTGGGCCGCTGGTCTAATCCATGCTGACATGGTGGAAACCTGCAGCGTAACCATAATGAGCTGTCTATGAAGCATTCTTCTTATAAAAAAAGAGTCCTATATTGAGAAAAAAGAGAAAAAGAAAAAAGAGATTATGAAAAGAGGAAAGAGAGAAAAAAGCACCATATTCCCATGGTAAATAAGAAGATTGCTGAGATGCTTGTTGTTTGCTTGCCTTGTCATTTTGATATGGGGATTCTTCCGTATCATCGGGCAAGGGGTACCCCATTGACGGTTCTCTATGATACACATGTACTTACGATGAGTAGAACTTACCGGTGACTAAACTTGAGTAGCATGAGGAGGGGCCCTCGTATACAAGGGACATGAGATTTCTAACTTATACTTCGTCAAGCATGTGCACCATAGTTTGTTCACTTTAACCTTAATCACCTTCAAGATGCTTATGATAGGGGCAATGAGAGATGAAAGCTATAAGTACCATAATTTTTGGAAGCTCTTTATGAGACTTGAATCCCTACTTCCTTCTATGAAGGCCTTTCTTCCACCATTATATTGAGTCACCACCTTCTATCTTTATGCACCTACTTTGAGAGCATAGTGGCCATTCTTAGTTCTATGTGCATTGTCCCAAGACTAGTTGATTGATGCATAACTTTATATTGCTTGTTTTAAACTATTTGTATCTAGTCACTCTTATGAACTTTGAAGGTGTCATATGCATTTATATTTGCTACTCTATGAGGGACAAGCTGAATACTATTATGCTATGTTTTCTTTATGTGAAACAAACAAACGTCTTGCAAAGCATTGTTAATCATGAATCTTTTGTTTGTGCCTTTTCATGTTTCATCATAGTTTCTTTGTATTATTGCTAGAACTTTGTCTTTCATGTTATGATTGAAGTACTATGATCCCAGCTTTGAATGTTTTACAAATACTTTGATCAAGTCTTTGATGGTGCATGTCACCTCAAAAATTATTCTTTCTTTTTATCACTTACCTACTCGAGGAAGAGCATGAGTTAAGCTTGGGGATGTTGATACATTGCAAATGTATCAATAATTTTTGATGTTCCATGCTTGGTTTTATCCACTTTCTTGTGTTTTGTCCACACTTTGGAGTAATTTTCATATGATTTCTTGGACTAACCTATTAACAAGAGCCATAGTGCCAGCTGCCTGTTTTCTGGTGTTTTTGGTTCCAGGAAAGTCAGAAAATGAATATTCTCGGAATTGGACGGGACAAAAGCCAAAGTGCCTATTTTTCCGGAAGTCATCAGATTCTAGAATACGAGACGGAGAAGGGCTGGGGGCCGCCACACCACCTGGCCGGGCGGCTAGGCCTGGCCCGCGCTAGGGGGTGGTCTAGCCGACCCCAACACCCCCTCGGCCTCTCGTTCCGCCTATAAGATGCCCTTGGGACGAAAACCCGAAGTACCCGATCAAAAATCCACGAAAGAGTCTATAGCTGCCGTCATCTCCATCCCTAGATCGGGAGGGATCTAAAGCTCTTCCCGGTACCCTGCCGGAGAGGGGAATTCACCCTAGAGGCCTTCTTCATCACCATGCAAGCCTCCGGTGTGATGCGTGAGTAGTTCATCCTTGGACTACGGGTCCATGTAGTAGCTAGATGGCTGGTTCTCCTCCTTTGTGCTTTCATGTTTAGATCTTGTGAGCTCCGTTCATGAACAAGGTCATCTATTTGTAATTCTGCATGTTGTGTTTGCAAGGATCCGATGGATATCGAGATGCTATTTCAGATTGATTATTGATTTTATCATGTCTTTGTTATTTGTGATCTTGCATGCTTTCCGTTGTTAGTAGCTATCTTGGCCAAGTAGATGCTAGCAACTCCAAGAGTTAGTATTTATGCTCGATAGTGGGTTCATGCCTCTAGTAATCTGGGGAAGTGACAGAAATCTCTAAGGTAATAGATGTGCTGTTTCAAATAGGGAGAAAACAACAATTCTTTGTTCATAGAACAATCGTATTGTTTACATTACACGCAATTCGTAAAGCAATAATCTGTTGCTTGCAACTTAATACTGGAGGGGGTTCGGATGATAACCAGAAGGTGGATTATTAGTCATAGATGCAAATGGATGGCGGTCTATGTATAATGTTGTAATGCCCAATCAAGTTCCAAAGGAGTCAAGATGATTAGTATATGCATGTATTGCTTTCTCGATGTTTGTCAATTGCCCCGCTGTAATTTGTTCACCCAGCATTTTATCTATCTTAAGGAGAGCCACCTCTAGTGAACTATGGATCCCGGTCCTTTCTTTTACATACAATCTATAAACTATTTACTGCTTTGTGTTTACTTTCTGCAAACTATTACTTCCTTCCATTCGATACGTTTAATCCTTTGTTTTCAGCAAAAAACGGTGAGATTGACAACCTCATCGCAAGTTGGGGATAGAGTTCTATGGTTGTGTTGTGCAGGTCTCCACGTTGCTGTTGGCATTGGTAGTGCGCCATGCCAACATTCAGCTAGCTACACCTTTGGGGTGTTTCCTTGCTCCTACTGGATTGATAACCTTGGTTTCGTACTGAGGGAAAACTTGCTGCTGTGCTCATCATACCTTCCTCTTGGGGTTCCCCAACGAGCTCGATATATTTTGGGCCATCAGCGAGCTAGGGGAGGAGCTCACCTGCATGGCTAGGCACCGGATTTGGGGAAGACGGCGGCGCGCGGCGCAGTGGTGGACGGCGAGGTGGCTGCTGTGGTCTTTGGTGAGCTTGGAGGGGACGACGAGGGGCAGCGCAATGAGGATAGGCCCAAGGTGGAAACATCATGAAGCCTGGCTTCCTGCTGCAACGGGGGCAAGCAACCGGAGAGGCTCGAGCGGCGGCGGCTTCAGGAGATCATCGCAGCGACGCTCAGCTGCATGAGGAAGAGCAAAGAGGGGGTGAGAAGGAGAACCAGAAGTAGGGGAAGGGAAAGGGCCAAGAAGGGGCAGCGCTAGCATACGGATTCATCGACGGTGATGGAAAACATCGGCAGAGGCAGCAACTCCGGCGAGCAATAGCAACAGCCTGGCGGTGTGTTGGAGAGGGGAAAAGAGGGGAATGAGAGAGGGCGGTGGGGGACTTATAGGGGAGGTGTCAGAGGGGAGAGGGGTGAGTGGGGGAGGTATGGTCAACGCTCTAGTGATGCCATATCTTACAAGAAGATATGGTCAACGAACTAACACGATAACAATGAACTAACAATATGGCTTGATGTTGGTGATCCAACCTAAGCACCGGGCCTGAGGTGCTTCTTGTACTAAACGCTCCTCTCAAGCTTGTGCTACATCAGTGCCTCCTTGCTTGAGATCTTTGGCTATATCCCAACAGGCTCTATCTTCGTGTCCTCATCGGGCTCTTCCTTCTTGAATTTCTTCATCAGTTGATCTATCGGGGTGGCGGAAGCTCCAGGTATGGCCTGAAGGATCCCCTGCATATTCTTCTTTAGTGATGCATTCTTCTTGAGAAGCTCATCAATATGTTGTCCTGCATTCAGTGATGTAGTCTCTAGGGTGCTAATGTAAGCATGCTGCCATCCATAGTGTTGTTCATCTACTGCATAGTGACCTAGGCATCATCATTCTTCCCCATCTCATACTGAAGCATGTCCTCCATGTTGGCAGTGAGGCCTTCCATCTCCATCAACTGAAAGGCACATGTGGTCATCTTCTCTTTCCCGTTGGTGTACCAAATGGGAGTACCATCAATAGTGCGCCTTCCAAACTAACGGAAGGAGTCATTCGACAGAACATACTTGAACATGAAGCAGAGGCGGGACATGGCGTCATGCATGGCTATCTCGAGTCCACCTTCCCAATCATTGCACTTCTGGACATACACTACCTCTTGGGTCATTGGGGTGATGAGTGGCTCGCGGATCCTAGTCTCAATCTCAAAGCGTGTAGGTCCGGGCTCCATGGACACCTGCTTGCCCCTGAACTCTGGGTGTGGTAATGACAGGCTGTCAGTTAGCTTGGCTAGGTTGTGGCTAAAGTGGTGGTCTCTAGCATCTCCGACGGTGAAGAAAAGCATGTACTCATCTGTCATCTATCATTTTTAAAATTGAGAAGAGTATGAGAACATTTGACAACGATAGAATTACGAGGAGTAAAATGTATTGAAAACAATTTAGATTATAACATCAGAATTAAAATATGTGTTCTCAAATTCTCTACGCGCCCTGGTTTCTAACAGGCTAACTAGACAAACACTCAGCCATGAGATAAAACATAACAAACAAAGTGCAATCCACTCATAATTTCAAACATGACCAATCAATTCTCAAATAACAAGGTTCATCACAACAAAGCAAACAAACAACTAATATATTCCATACCCCAAAGGTGGATATGATCAATAAACTAACATGCTAGATATGGACAAAATGAAAATGTTACCGTGGTGGTCACACTATAGGGTGCATCTAGAGGCTTTCCATCTTCCTTCGAATTCAGGCCTTCATGGACGCAATAAGATCATCCTTCGCGGCAATCACTTTGTCTTGGTCACATATATCCAAGACTGCGCCAATGATATCCTTCCTAAGCTTCTTTTCCTCTTTCTCCAGTTCATGGTTCTTCTTCTTTTCTTCCTTGAGGTCCTCTTGAGTGTTGTGCGTCCTCCACTTGAGTCTTTCTCCAACTTCATCAATAGCACTCCATGTTGCGCTTCTTGATGAGTTGAAGAATGATGTATGGAGCTCGGAGTTAGTGAACATCTAGTGTCCCATCTTCTTGTGGTCATCCTCCTTGTTCTTGTACAGACAAAGTTGCACCCACCAATAATCCTGGCCTTCATCCATCACAAGAAAGCCCTTGTACACTGCTTCTCCTTCGAGTCCCATGCTTCACATGATAGCCTTCAGTGCTTTGGGGAACTCGGTCTCACACTCCAGTGTCATGGTCATCATGGGTCCCTTCTTGATGGATTCATTGATGGTGGCCATCTAAAAGTTGGAAATCAAGAAAAATGTTAAGAAGAGTCATACGAGAATAACCAAGGTGCAAAAATACCATATTTTGAATGAATAAAATATTTTCATTTGCCTAGGGTCTTTCCTACTTTCTAAACCAGTTCTAGGGTCACGAACCTACAGTCAACAAACTGTTCTGATACCATCTGAAGTGACCCAACCCGGTAGGGGTCCAAGTCACTGTGCTCTTTAGTGCTAGTCCCTGGATCGACTCGCTAGCACACACAGTTCAGGATGTAATATCATGAAACAAAGGTCATATTTCTATTATATCGCATGATCCAGAATATTACATAGTCACATACAAGTTGCATAGAAAAAGGGCTAGCTCCTCATAAACAAAGATCAACATTGGAAGACTATTAACTACAAAGAGCTCCATCAAGAACCACATGCGAACACATGCTGAGTATAGACTCGTAACCCTAACATCATACCTCACGCATCTTAAAGGCAACCTGCAACATGAAAGGTTGCAGCCACGAATGGTCAATACTTTGAATGTATTGGCAAGTACACTATTTATGGTGGACACAATTCTCAACCTATACTATATATGCATTTTGCCTTGGTGGGGTTTGGCTGAATTTTGCATAAGCAAGGGTTTTATCGTATCATTTGATAAAAACAATTTCCATCTGTTAAGCGGTACCACTGGTTGAAAGCAGTGAACCTGGGTACCACCGATAGAAACCGATGAACCCTCTTACCCTTGTACACCCATCAAAATTTTAATTAAAGAAATTGGAATGATGAGATTCTCGGTTAGCTTCAGAGTCAAGTCTTTCATAATTGTCCGTAACCAGGGACATGGCTAAGTACTTAGATTTGACACTATCGAGAGGTTTGTACACTTTACTCACAAGACCTGGTAAACTCCCGCACACGTACCACCTAGATGTGGCATGGCTGGAAGAAGACCGAGACAAGACCTTTCAGAAGTAGTCCCCCGATCCCTTGACGGACCCATACAACCTACCCAAGCTACATATGCTAGTCATGCTGTGCCGGGTTTCCACAACATACTTAGTGAGGACAGAGCCATGTGACATGTGGCTGTACAGGGAAGCTTCAAAAACACTGTGCGCCTCCAATCTCTTTAAGCCTAGGTGGCTTTCCGCATGCGCACATAAGACAGGAGTGAGCTGTCGAAAGGGCTGGCTCCTGATTGGCACCCCACCATAAAATATCAATTCCAACACCTAGGCAGTTCATTAAATTATGTTGTTTTTTCAACCTTTGAAAAATACACTTTCAATATCACAAACTTGTTGTGAAGTCATTCACGGAACTACTGCAGGGCTAAGCATTAACCTCCTACGTTGTCTTCTATTCAATAGTTACAGATACATGTGACTAACCTATCTGGGTTGCATTGCATAGCATAATACTATATAAGACTACACATGCAAACTAAGAAAACACTAAGTGCATAGGAAAGTATTTTGACAAATATGTAGTGAACTTGCCTCTTGTTGATTTTGTCAGATTCAGTCTCTTCACAACTCAACGGTTACTCTCCGATCAATCTACATGGTCCACAAACATTGCAACGAATAAACAAACCAAACAAGCACACCAATCAATGCAATGCAATACAACAAACTAAAGAAAGGCATGCTAAAGGGTTTGGTTTAGGTTGCATAAGCTTTATTAAACCCATACTTGGTTCTCAAAATACTTTACTAGTCCTAGTGCTTATAGTGGCACTAGGTCATGTGCCTCTAATATGTTACAGTTATGTTTGAAAAAGTGTTTCATTTAACTCTGTTGGATAAATAAACATTTTTAGTCATTTTACAAAAATGATTTAGTTCCAAAACTATTTTCTTAATTTAATAATGTTCAAAATAGCATTTGAAGGAGGTAAGGATTCATAATTTAAATAACCCCACTGTACACGTTCAAAACAATTTTACTCTCTAGTCCTAATAGATAAGATATTAAAACAAGAGAATTTTACAAAAAGATTCATTTAAAAATCATTTTTATTATTGAAGTTATGCCTATAATGGCTCAACGGCATTTCTATAATATTGTTCAATTTAAAATTTTCAAATTTTAAAACTAACGGTGGGGTAATGTAGTACTATTCACAGCGATTTCAAAAATGTATTATTTGTAATTTTTGGATATACAGAATATTTACAATAATTTAATTACCCTATATTTGAGTTTAAATATTTAAAATAATTTTGTTCAGCAAAGTTCAAATTTTAAATCACTATTGTATTCTATACATTTTTCTAAATCCAGGCATATATCATATGCATTTTTCTGATAAGTATATTATTTTATACAAATTTTACAAGCTAAAACAATTTTTTGCCTATTTAAAAGTAAAACATGGAAACATAGTGGATAAAGTTGCCACGCAGTGGCACATGATTGGCCTGCTGCGCTGACTGGCTACCTACGTGGTGCTGACTCGGCAGCCACAAGACACTGATGCGGCGCTGACGGAGCAGCTGCCACGCGGGAGGCACTAATTGGAGGGTACCTGTTCGTGGCAGGATCTAATCCTGATCGTCGATCGACGATCTGGCGGTTGAACGAAAGCGAGCTAGGGAGGAGCTCACCTACACGGCTGGGCGCCGGATTTGGGGAAGATGGCGGCGCGCGACATAGTGGTTGACGGTGAGGTGGTTGCGGTGGTCGGTGGCGAGCTTGGAGGGGACGACGAGGGGCGGCGTGATGAGGGGAGGCCCAAGGTGGCAATGTCGTGAAGCCTTGCTTCCGGCTGCGACGGGGGCAATCTAACCGAGAGCTCGGGCGGCAGTGGCTTCCGGAGCTCGTCGCAGCAACACTCAACTGCATGAGGAAGAGAGAAGAGGGGGTGAGAAGGAGAACCAGAACTAGGGGAAGGGCAAGGGCCAATAAGGGGCGGCGCTAGCACATGGATTCGTTGACGGCGACGAAAAAATGGCGGCAGAGGCGGAAACTCCGGCGAGCAATAGCAGTAGCCTGGCGGCTTGTTGGAGAGGGGAATGAGAGAGGGCGGTGGGGGATTTATAGGGGAGGTGTCAGAGGGGAGCGGGGTGAGTGGGGGAGGTGGGGGAGTGGAGCGACGGCGAGGTGGTCGTCGGGGTCATGCGCGTCATGCACGTCGGTTGGAGGAAGGGGACAAGGGGTGGGGCCCGAGTGTTGGTGAGTGAGGGAGGCGGGTCCAATGTGCCGCTGTGCGATGCGCGGGTGGTAGATAGGGGCAGCAGGGAGAGAGGGGAGAGGCGGCCTGGTGTAACATTCCAAAACTTTAATCCAAGGTTATTAAGATCCAAATCATCAAATTTAGAGTTAACAAAAACATTTCCATTTAAAAATATTAAAGCATTCATATGTGTGTGCATTTAAATAGGAGTTGTTTTGAATTGCCTTGATTAAGTGATCCATTGCTTGTAAAATGATTTGTAGGTGAAATTACCATAATCTAGATCATTCCCTAACAAATCCTAAAGAAAAACAAATCAAAATGAATAAAAGAAGCAAATGGTCATTTGTGCCATTTTAATCAACATGCCTACTTTGGCTATTCCTAGAACTCAAAACCTAACAGAAACAAATGTGAATCTTTGCACCCCTTGCTAGTACATGTAGTGATGTACCTAGGCCCACTTTGTGATCTACCAAAAACTCTGAAACACTAATTTTAAATGGCATTTGAAAATTGAATCTAGTGTAGGTATCAAGATCACCCTATTTCAAAAACCACTCAAATGACTTCCATTTTCAAAACCCAAGCACACCTAGAAGCTCAAGCATGTGATCAACCACTCCACCAAAATTCAGCCCAAAATTCAAATAAAACTTTCATGCGGCCATTGTGTCGAACACCTTGCAGACAGAATCAAACTAGCCTAACTTATATTGTTTTGATCAATTCTTGTCGAGCCATTTTGTTTGCATTGATCACTCTTGTCTCCCCTGAGCACGACCAGACCAAAACCCACCCTAGTTCTAGCCCCTGGCGCCAGTGCAACGCCGCCCTGACGCCATTATCGTCGGCCAACGTTGCCAACGCAGCAGCAGACCGCTAGCCCCTCTCCGCCGCTCCAGGAAGCTAGGCGCCACCCTACCGCCGCCCACGGTCCACCCCACGACCACTGCTAGCCACTGGACCACTCCCTAGCCTCGCCGCCCATTCTCTCTGCACAGCCAGAGCATGCCAAAGTGCCCTCACCACCAGCACGCCACAGACTGTCCCTCGACCCAATACCATGCACGCCGCTCCGCCTCGAACCTAGCACCCCGCCAGACACGGCCGTGCACCGCCATGCGACCCACAGTCACCGTGCGCCATGTCGAGCACCGCCTCTGTCTCCCAGAGCGCGGGACGCTCCCGACCAAATGCCACCGCCCCTAGCCGCGCATTTAAGCCGTAGAGCACCACCAGGAGGCATGCCACCGTCCCCTACCTCCAGCCACGACGCTAGCACGCTGTGCAGCCCTCGCCGGAGTCGCCAGCCCATCCTGTTCGGTCGCTTCGTCGCCCTATAAAAGGAGGCCACCCCAACACAAACTACTTACACCATCTCACTCCCTCTCTCCCCTGATCCTTCCACCCCATCCCCGGAGCAAGGCAGGCCGCCATTCGCCGGAATTTAGCCGGAGCTTGCCGCAGCAGAGGAGGAGAGGCGCCGTCGATTTCGTCCACCCCAGGAGCCACCGCGACCACGCTTGAGTCCGCTATCGATAGCACATTCGATCGCCCCCATCGCCACGCTAGCTGGAGCCCTGGTATGCCCCCATTGCACCCCCACCGAGCCGCTAGGGTTAGCTCTCACCGGCAACCTGTTCGCTGGGGACGACGATCCTCAGCCGTAGATCTTCTTTTAAATCGCACGGTCCATGTTGCCCCGTACCGCTTCGCATTTGATGTGCCGCTGACCTGCGGGACCCCCTGCCAGTTGTCATTCGCACCGCGGAGGGCCACTGGGCCGACCCGTTTTCTTTCCCGCGCTAGCCCATGAATTCAAATATAGGTTTTTCTATTTTAGTTTGAACTCACTTCTGTCCCTTAGTTCAAAAATCAATTCAGGAAGATTTACTAAACCAATTTGAGTGATTCAAATTTTGTTAGAAAGCTACTGAAAAGATCTATCCAAGACCGTTGGATTTAATTCATTTAGAGTTAGAGATCTCTCCTATTAAAAATAACAAGACATAAGCTTTTGGACATTCAAACATTTTTATAAAATCAACCATGATAGCTTTTGAGTTGATTCCAACTCTCAAAAATCACAATTAACCATACCTATCTGAATATGTAATAATATTAAGGTTTACATGCAGTGACTTTGGAATAGTACCAAAATAATGCTATATAGGCATTTCTAGTCACTTTAAATCATTAAATAATAAACTTAAACTTAATTAAATGTGATCCAACCCTTAAATTACATTCCCATATGTTAGAATATGTGGTGATGACATGTGTCCACATGATCCCATATTTTAAATGGAGAATATTAAATCTTAGACATTTTCAATGAGTAGAAATTACTTTTCTTAAATAAAAAGAATGAAGCTAGTTAATAAAACCTTGTGATGCTTGTGATGATAATAGATCATCAAATGTGTGCCTTAGAGTGCTAAGTAGACTACTTAAGCATTGTTTGGTGATTGTGTACTCCGTATGTATTTATAGACGATAGTGCCGACCAAGCTTTCGAGGAGGAGGAGTTCTACCAAGAGGAAGAGGAAGAAAACTTCAACCACTGCACCAACCAAGGCAAGCTATTGTTAGAAAGCTATAATTAAGCTAGATAACTTAAGCAAGATGCATTAGGCATGCTTTGGTTATACCACTTGGACTAGTACCTATTCCAAGTTTACTTTCAAGCTTTTACTTGCTTTACTTTACCAAAGTCCTTTACTTATTTTGAAGGTAGCATAAAAAGTATAAAACTTGACCTATCTAGATAACTTTAGATGTCATTCTATGGCTTGAGATTTATCTTAGCATCCCACCTTAGTGAACACTCTTAACTTAGTAGCTTAGAGCTAGATCAAAACTTGAGTCACTTTAGATGGGAACACTTGGTGAAAATGAATTATGAAAACCTTGGAATGATGAGTCATTCTATTGAGATGTTTTGACATGTGTTGTGAAACACAAATGGTTTATGATGATGAAAATGTTGAGGCATGATCCTTAACCCTTTTACAAAAACTGATGGTAGGATTCGGATGCGATACCATTCCAATTTTACCGTACAACCACAATACCCGAATTGGGTAAGGCTTAGCCGGAAATTTATATGCATTAGTATTAGTTCCCTCGCGGGAGAGGTTTGAGCTGAGGCTACCTCTCAATGTTGTCCACCTATGCAATGCCCAAGATGACAGATGGTCATGGTTGGGAGGCCATGCTCATAGCAAAGATGCTTATACTAGGGTGTGTAAAGGAAATGTTATGTTTGATTATCTGCATACTAAGTATGATGATTCGGGGTTATCCCTGACAGATGTGGTGAAAGTGTACCACCTCTGCAGAGTGTCAAACTATTCGAATAGCCACGTCCGTGGTTATGGACAGTTGGAGTGGCCATACTGTTTCGTTGTCAGATGTTTTCAAAATAACTTATGAAATGAATGATGAATCTTGACTTGACCACAACAGGGATGTGACTATGACACTAGCTTCCCAGATTAAGTGATTCTAAAAATTTATTTTATATTTCTTTGTTTGTGAGCTCAGCTTAGGTTGCAAACTTAACTTTATAGTTAAACTTAGAGTTAGCATTTACACTAGAACTATACTACTGGTTAGTGGCAGTTTGCGAGTATTTAAAGAGTACTCATTGCTTTTGTCCCTGGCTATTCCTATGGCCAGACTATGAAGGAGACTACCAAGATGACGGCCAACAGGACAACTATGATAACTAGGACTATCTGCCTTCGTCAGCATTGCCTGTGCACCTGAAGATGGACCCCACCGCTACGCTTATTATTTATTCCGCTGCTTGTTGTATTAAGACTGGATCATGAGATCCTTATTTGTGTAAGACCTTATTTATGGTTTGTAATGGATGATGTACTGTGATATCCAATCTGTTATGTCTCGTAAAAATGGTAATCCTGGGATTGCGATGTATGACATAATAGGCATCTGGGATTAAAAATCTAGGTGTTGACACCTGGGCTGGGTCGGCTTACTAGGTTGGCCCAGCAGCTAGCTGGCCCTTTTATTTTCTATTTTTTTATTCCTTTTAGGCTCGAACTAGTTCAAAAACCATTTAAAGTTTTTAGAAAAATTCTTAAAATTAGAAACTGAATATATTTCATTTATTTGTATGCCTTTTCAAAACAAAAACAAACTAATATTTTAAATTAGATATTAAAATCTATAGGGATGTTTTCCCTATAAAACATAAATACCCCTATTAAGTTTTGGAAATATTGCTTTTCCCTAGTCTCTTGTCCCAAAACCTTTTGTTTAGAAATAAGATTTTCTTTAATTTTCATAAACCTTTAAAAGTTTCTTTTCTTTTGAAATTTCAAATAAGGGAAAGAAAATTTTAGCAACAACTTTTTTTAACATTCCAAAATTTGAAAAGTTTTAGGATGTTACACATAGAGACAATTCCAACAGGTGGATGCTACGCCATGTATGTCAATCCATTAACTGACGGCTACAAATTCACAAAGTGCCTCATGGATGGCGAAAGCGTTATCACTATTACGTACATTGAAATGCTCATAAGTTGCACCTATCCGAGACCCAACTTAAGCGCATTACCATCATATTACACGTTGTGGCGCCTAGACGGTAGGCTCTATCCCTTTGGAAGCATCACCGTCAATATGGCATTTGGTGATGTGAATAATTATCGCGAAGAGACCTCCATGTTTGAGGTTGTGCCTTCCAAAACTTCATATCATGTCATCTTAGGGCGATCAATCTACCACTACTTCCATGCATGGCCATGCTACATCAGCAACAATCAAGATACTAGGACCAAATGTTGTTATCAGCGTATCGTTGAATTTCAACAAGGATCAGGAATGTGAGCTAGGAGAAGCCACATTCATTGTGTATGTCCTGTAAGGAGAAGAATTCAAGGAATTCTAGAATGAAACTAAAGCCCCGAACATGACGGTTTCGAAGAAGTGGATTTCTTACTCTCATCCACCTTCAAGGCAACCAATCATACCAAGCAAGTGGAACTTGTTGAAGGTGATGCCTCCAAGGTCACCACCATTGGTACAAAACTAGATGCCAAATAGGAAAGCATGCTTGTCGAGATGTTCTTGGAGAGGCTGGAGATGCGAACTGACGGTGTTCCTGTGGCGTTTCTCCCTCCAATGTAATTGAGATAAGGGCATTATATATAGGTGTTTTAAGGTCAAGATGAATTCATGGGCATCAAGATTGATGGCAATGGAGCTTCGAGCGGGAGATGGTCCCCACTCATGAGGCCAGGGTATCAGGTCGCGTGGTGGGCCTATCTTGCCTCCCGGGATCTTGGTGAGATTTAGGTGCTCCAGGTGTTCCTCTTTCATAAAAACTTGCGTGAAAAAAAATCCCATGTCTTTTTGATTTCATGAAGGTCCCTGAAAGTAAAAAATACGCAAAACATGGTTTTTCTGTCTGTAGAGTTATAATACAAACAAAAGGGGTCTCTTAGAAAAATCCCCAAAATCATTCTAAAACATAATTATAACATCTTATATGAATCAATTATGATGGAATATGGCACAATAAGCTACAAAGATCATAGATGCATTTCACATGCATCATCAACCCGGAGAAAATCAAAGCTATCATGAACATCAAAAGACCATTGTGCCTAAAAGACATACAATAACACACTGACTATGTTGAACCAGTTAATAGGTTCATCAGACACCTTCGAGAGAAGGAAATGTTAGCTCTACATGCTACTGAAGAAATCCAACAAGTTTGTATGGACGGACAAAGAAGATACTGCTTTGCAAGAGTTGAAAATAATTCTCTCCTCTGCGCCAATCCTTGCGGAATTGGAGCCTAGGGAACCCTTGTTAATTTACATGGCGGCAACCAGCCGGGTTGCTAGCATCGTCGTCATCGTGAAATAGAAGGAAGAAGCGCACTAATATGGAGTCCAACGAACAGTCTACTACGTCAGCAAGGTCTTGATGGAATCAAAGCAGCTCTACCCTCACTACTATAAGATTGCTTACGAGATTTCCTTGCCTCTTAAAAGCTAAGGCAATACTTCCAAGATCATCCAAGGATAGTTGTGAGCAAAGATCTATTGTACAACATCATCAACAACAACGACGCCACAAGACGGGTGTCTAAGTGGGGCATTGAACTTGCCACCTTCGAGATCACTTACAAGCCTCGTGATGCCAGGGGTGGAGGGTAACATGCTGACCCAGATGCACAGGACACGGGGTCCAAAAAAGTTTTACAGACACTTTACATGTCAAATCGGCAGCGGCATCAGGGTGGTACAAAGGTCGTGCATCAGGGATGGCCAGTCCGTCAAGTGCTGCTCGCGTCTCGCACTCGAGGTCGGTCCACCATAGTTCCGATCGATCAATCATTAAATAAGCAGTTCAAGTCAACGCACGTAGCCATAGTTCTGTCCGGCACGCAAAACTGAGGAAGTTTATATTCAGTAACACCTCATTGTCTGGTTTGATCGATTCGATCTATACGGATAAAATGGTGAGATGGAAACCAACGATGCTTCACCTAGCAGTCGCATGCCGCAGGCGATTCCTGATGCTTGGACGCAGCAAGTGTGCAGCTCGGTGACTCGGAAGCTCCTCCGATAAGGCAATATCCTCTCTCTCAATTTTTCTCCGTCCGTCTAGTCTCCGTTCCAGCAGCCCGTGTATAGACTTTGTCAATCTAAAACTCTACATATTCAACTTGCGGTAATTCTTCAAACTCTTTCCAAGTCTGACGCGTGAATTTATCTGTCAAACGCAGGTGTATTATGGACCGGTTTGTTCTCAAAAGAAAATCCCCATAACTAGATGTCCTGAAAGACATGAATTGGAAAGAGGAGATTTAATATGATCGAGGGAAGAGATAACTGATAGTTCATTATCATCCTAATTTGAAAGAAGTGGAAAGAAGAAAATACTTGGTTAATGGACTTTGCCAACCAAGAGAATTTAATTTTAGGTACTTAAGGTTTGAGGGAAAAAGAAAAAGGTTTAATCCTGACTGTACTAAAACATAAAAAAGTAATATGAAAACTTTAGCTGCCTCGATACTGTAATTATGGTCATTCAACTATTTCACTTGAAAACTAAACCTACTTTTTATTTTGCAGCTTATTGAGCCTTTGTGGGTTGACGATATATTTTGCAAATTAAGAATACAAGGCATCATTTGCAAGTAACTTTATTGTGGGGCCCCCGGATTAATCTTCCGAGAATCCCTGTTATGCATACACCACGATCCCATGATGTCAACACCCGGATTTTTAATACCAGATGCCCGTTATGCCATACCTCGCAATCCCAGGATTACCATTTTTGCGAGACATAACGGATTAGATATCACAGTACATCATCCATTACAAACCATACATAAGGTCTTACACAAATAAGGATCTCATGATCCAGTCTTAATACAACAAGCAGCGGAAATAAAAGATAAGCGTAGCGGTGGGGTCCATCTTCAGGGGCACAGGCAATGCTGACGAAGGCAGATAGTCCTAGTTAATATAGCCGTCCTGTTGGCCATCATCTTGATAATCTCCTTCATAGTTTGGCCATGATAATAGCCAGGGACAAAAGCCATGAGTACTCTTTAAGTACTCACAAACTACCACTAACAAGTACTATAATTCAAAATTAAAGTGCTAACTCTATGTTTAACTATAAAGTTAAGTTTGAAACCTAGGCTGAGTTCAGAAGCAAAGAAAGATAAAGTAAATCTAGAATCACTTAAGTTGGGGAAACTATTGTCATAAACACAACCCTGTTGTGGTCAAGTCAAGGTTCATCATTCTTTTCAAAGTATTTAGAAAATATCTGACAACGAAACAGTATGGCCATTCCAACTGTCCATAACCGCGGACGCGGCTATTCGAATTGTTTGACACTCTGCAGAGGTGGTACACTTTCACCACAAGATTCGATACATCTGTCAGGGGTAACCCTGAATCATCATACTTAGTATGCAGATAATCAAACATAACCTTCCCTTTACACACCCCAGTATAAACACCTCTCCTATGAGCATGGACTCCCAACCATGACCATCAGTCATCTTGGGCACTGCATAGGTGGACAACATTGAGAGGTAGCCTCAGCTCAGACCTCTCTCGTGATACTAATGCATATAAATTTCCGGCTAAGCCTTACCCAATTCAGGTAGTGTGGTAGTACAGTAAATTTGGAATGGTATCGCATCCGAATCCAACCATTAGTTTTATAAAAGGGTTAAGGCTCATGGCTCAACATTTTCATCATCATCAACCATTTGTGTTTTCTCAACACAGGTCAAAACATCTCAATAGAATGACTCATCATTCCAAGGTTTTCACAATTCATTTTCACCAAGTGTTCCCATCTAAAGTGACTCAAGTTTTTGATCTACTCTAAACTACTAAGTTAAGTGTGTTCACTAAGGTGGAAAAGATGGGTTCAATCTCATGCCATAGAATGCTACCTTCAAACTAAGTAAAGAACTTGGTGTAAACTAAGGGAGTAAAACTTGTAACTAAGACTTGGGGTACTAATAGTCAAAAAAGGGGGGGGGTGTGATCAAAGCATGCTTAAGGCATCTTTGCTAAACCATCTAGTTTGATTCTAGTGTGCTAAGCACTAAACTTGCAAGTGTTAGCTTGCATTGTCAATGGTGGCTTGCACTTCGATAGTGCTAGCTTGCTAATAGAAGCTTGACTTGGTTGGTGAAGTGGTTGAAGTTTTCTTCTTCTTCTTCTTCTTCTTCTTCTTCTTGGTAGAACTCCTCCTCCTCGAAAGCTTGGTCGGTACTATCGTCTATAAATACATACGGAGCACACAATCACCAAACAATACTTAACTAGGCTAAATAGCATTCTAAGACACATATTTGATGATCTATTATCATCACAAACATAACAAGTTTAATTCAATAGTTTCATTCTTTTTATTTTAGAAAAGTAATTTCTACTCATTGAAAAATTAACTAAGATTTAATATTCACCACTTAAAATATGGGATCATGTTGACACAGGTCATCACCACATACCCTAACATGTGGGAATGAGAATTAAAGGTTGGATCAACATTACTTTGGTTTAAGTTCATTATTTAATGATTTAAAGTGACTAGAAATGCCTATATAGCATTATTTGGGTACTAGTCCAAAGTCACTACATGTAAACCTTAATATTATTACATATTTAGATATATATGATGAAATGTGATTTTTGAGAGTTGGAATCAACTCAAAAGCTAACTTGGTTGATTTTATAAAAATGTTGCAAGTTGCAAATACTTCTGTCTTCTTATTTTTATTAGGACAGATCTATAACTCTAATTGAATTAAATCCAACAGGCCTGGATAGATCATCTTAATACCTTTCAGGAAAAATTAGTTTCATGCAATTTGGATTTGTCAAACTCCCATAATTGAATTTCAAAATAGTGGACAGAAACTAGATTTAACTAAAAAGAAAAATCCAGATTTGAACGGGTGGGCTAGCGCGGGAAAAGACTTGGGCCGGCCCAGCGGCGCTCCGCGGCGTGGGGCTCAGCTGACAGGGGGTCCTGCTTGTCAGCGGCACTTAACACACGAAAATGTACGCGCGCAGTGGGCCGTGGGATTAGAAGGGAGATCGACGGCTGAGGGTCGTCGTCGACGACGAACAGGTCGCCGGCGAGCTCGAACCCTAGCGGCTCGGTGGGGGTCTGCTGGGGACGTACCAGGGCTCCAGCGGGGTCGGCGAGGCGGGCAAACGAAGTGGAAGACGATGGCGAGGCGAGGCGCAGTTGCGGCGGAGCTTGGGGTGGTCGCAATCAGCGGCGCCATTCTCCTCCAGAGGCGATAGCTCCGGCTCCAATTCCAGCAAGGCAGAGCTCGCCTTGCTCCAGCTAGAGGTGGGTAAGGCTCAGAGAGGTGAGGGGAGTGGAGTGGTCTGGAGAGAAGAGGCTGGGGAGGGCTCCTTTTATAGTCCTGACGGTGAGACCGAGCGGGATGGGCAGGCGACAGTGGCGACATGGCTACGGCGGGGTAGAGGCATGGCTGCGGGTGGCGATCGACATGCGGTTCCCTGGCGGTGCTCTAGGCATTGAATGCGGCCATAGGGGCGGTGGCATGCGGTCTGGGCGAGGTGGCGCTCTGAGCGGCAGAGGCGGCGGTGTCCACGGCGAGCGGTGGCTGTGAGGCATTGGGCGGCCAGCGGGGGTGTCTGGGGTGTTCTCCAGGTCGTGGCGGAGCGGCGGGCTGTGGCCAAGGGGCGGTCTGTGCGAGCGGGGACAGAACACGCTCTGGGGGTGGCACCGGCATGGTGTGGTGGCACTAAGCGCGGGCTTTCCTCAGTGGTCCACGACAGGGCTTGGGTCGGGCAGGGGACAGAGGGGTGGTGAGGTGTGGGCTACCTTCTAGAGATGGAGAGAGAGGCGGGAGAGGGCTGCTGCGGCGAGTGCACGGTCGGCCGGCGAGAGGTGGCTCGACATGGCATGGCAGTGCAACTAGGGGGTAGGGGAGATGCTGGTGTGGGTCTGGTTGGGCTAGAGGGGGGACAAGATGATCAAAACACTTCCAAATTGCTAGACAAAATCAGCCCAAAACAGTATTAGTTAGGCCAATATGATCCTGCCAGCAAGGTGTTTGACAAAATGGCTGAAAGAGAAAAAGTTTTGAATTTTAGTTTCAAATTTTTTTAATGATCTCCACTAGTGCTAGGCAGTCTCTGGTCGCAAGGGTTTTGAAAGTGGTGCTCAAAAAGATGGGTTTTGAAATAGGGGTGATCTATGCCTATGCATTAGATTCAATTTTCAAATGTCATTTAAAATAATTTAAAGCATGTTTTTAGCAGATCAAAAGGTGGGCCTTGGTACCTCATTATGTGTACTACAAGGGGTACAAAGATAAAGAATTGTTTCTGTTAAGTTTTGAGTACTAGGAATAGCCAAAGTAGGCATGAGAGTTAATTTTGCCAAAATGACCATTCCTTCTTTTTAATTCTTTTTGATTTGATTTTCTTTAGGAAAAGTTTGGGAAAGATGTAGATGGTGTTTAAATCACCAAATAAACATTTTAGAAGCAAAGGATCACACAATCATGGCAATTCAAACAACTCCTATTTTAAATGCACACATATATGAATGCTTTCATTTTAAGTTTGGAAAAGTTTTTTTGTTATCCCATTTTTGGTTGATTTGATCATGATAAGCTTGGGTTGAAGTTTTGGGATGTTCGAAACCTTCCCCCCTTAAACAAAATCTCGTCTCGAGATTTACAAAGAAAACTAGGAACTAAAGAGGTCTGGGAACTCTGTCCTAATGTAATCTTCGCGCTCCCAAGTAGCTTCCTCATCGGTATGGTTGATCCACTGAATTTTGAGAAACTTGATACTCCTGGTCCTGGTGGTTCTATAGGACTCTTCTAAGATACGGATAGGTACTTCTCTGTAGGTCAGGTCATTATTGATTTCCACAGCTTTGTGATCGATGTTCTTGAAAACTTCAGTCTTCTCCGGCACTTCCAGACATTTGCGAAGTAACGAGATATGGAACACATTGTGGATGGCTGACATCTCTTCAGGCAGTTCCAGCTGATACGATACTTCTCCTCGACGGTTCAGAATCTTGAAAGGTCCGATATATCTAGGGGCTAACTTCCCTTTAGACTAAAGCGTTGAGTTCCTTTCAATGGTGAAACCTTGAGATATACAAAATCTCCAACATTGAAAGTCAGGTCTCTCCTTCTCTTGTCAGCATAACTCTTTTGTCTGGATTGGGCGGTCTTGAGGTGCTCACGGACTTTGTGAACTTTCTCTTCTGCCTCTCAGAAAATGTCGGCTCCGAAGATCTGACTCTTTCCTACTTGCGACCAATTCAAAGGGGTACGACACTTTCTTCCGTATAGGAATTCAAATGGTGCCATCTGCAAACTAGCTTGATAACTGTTGTTATATGAGAATTCTGCGAAAGGCAGGCAATCTTCCCATTTTGATCCGTATTCCAAAACACAAGCTCTAAGCATATCCTCTAGGATCTGGTTAACTCTCCTAGTCTGTCCATCTGTTTGTGGGTGATATGATGTGCTGAAGTTCAACTTGGTTCCTAATCCTTCTTAGACCTTCTGCCAAAATCTTGACGTAAACTGGGTTCCTCGATCTGATACAATGGTCTTGGGGGTTCCATGCTGACTAATAATCCTAGCAATGTATAGCTCGGCTAACTTTGCACTCTGGTAAGTTGTCTTGATAGGTATAAAGTGGGCTACCTTGGACAGTCTATCAACTATGACCCAGATTGAGTCATTTCCCCTACTAGAAGTAGGCAAACCGGTGATAAAGTCTATTCCGACGGAATCCCATTTCCATTCTGGAATTTGCAATGGTTGCAACAGTCCTGCAAGTCTCTGATGTTCTGCTTTGACTCGTTGACAGATGTCACATTTGGCGATGTAGCTTCCAATTTCTCTCTTCATCTTGTGCCACCAAAATTGCTCTTTCAAATCCTGATACATCTTTGTTCCTCCGGGGTGGATAGAATAAAGAGTATCATGAGCTTCCTTCATGATAACCTGCTTTAGCTCCGAATCTGCTGGCACACAGATACGACCTTTGTACCACAGTACACCTTCTTCGGCTTCGGTGAATCCAGGTACCTTTCCTATACCAATACGACGTTTGATTCCGTCGATACTTTCAGTTCCCTTCTGGGCTTCCTTGATTTGGCTAATCAAAGTGGGTTGAAGTTCAATGCTGGCTAAGAATCCTTTGCTAACTAATTCAGTTCTAAACTGCTCTAATTCTTCATACAAACTAGGTTGCTTCTCCTTGATCATGGTGTTAAGCCTACACGACAATCTGCTAAGAGCATCCGCTACCACATTGGCTTTGTCGGGGTGATAGTGAATGTCAAGGTCATAATCCTTGATTAACTCTATCCATCTTATTTTCCTCATATTCAGGGCCTTCTGAGTGAAGATATACTTCAAGCTCTTATGATCTGAGTAAGTCTCACAGCGATTACCCATCAAATAATGACGCCATGTCTTCAGTGCTAGCACCACAGCTGCTAGCTCAAGATCATGGGTCGGATAGTTCTGCTCATGCTGCTTCGGTTGTCGAGACAGATACGCGATGACTTTGCCTTCTTGCATCAATACACATCCGAGACCAATCTTGGATGCGTCACAATACACATCAAACAGCTTCTTGATGTCAGGCATGACCAATATTGGGGCTGATATCAACCTCTTCTTCAGCTCCTGGAAACTGGCTTCACATTTGTCTGTCCATTCAAAGTTCTTGTCCTTCTTCAATAATTGGGTCATTGGTCGGGCTATGCTCGAGAATCCTTCTACGAACTTGCGGTAATATCCCGCTAATCCGAGAAATGCACGGACTTGGGTTTGAGTGGTTGCGGCTTCCCACTCTTCGACATCTTTGATCTTGGCGGGATCAACAGAAAATCCTCCGACAGACACAATATGTCCTAGGAATCCTACTTCCTTCAGCCAAAACTCACACTTGCTGAACTTGGCATATAGCTGATGCTCTCTCAAGGTCTCTAGGATAACTCTCAAATGTTGCTCATGCTCTTCTTCTGACTTGGAGTAGATAAGGATGTCCTCGATAAAGACAACTACAAACTTATCTAGGAAATTCATAAAGATCTTATTCATGAGATTCATGAAATAAGAAGGGGCATTGGTTAATCCAAAAGACATAACCGTATACTCGTATAACCATAGCGAGTAGTAAAGGTGGTCTTCGGAATATCCGTTACACGAATCTTAAGTTGGTGATAACCAGTCCTAAGATCAATCTTTGAGAATACCTAGGCTCCAGTCAACTGATCAAACAAATCCTCTATCTTTGGCAAGGGGTACTTGTTCTTGATGGTGACATCATTCAACTTTCTATAATCTGTGCACAGACGGTTTCCTCCATCTTTCTTGTCGACGAATAACACTGGTGATCTCCATGGTGATGCACTTGGTTGAATCAAGCCTTTGGCTAGCATAGCATCCAACTGCTTCTTCAGTTCCACTAACTCTGAGGGGTTCATGCTATAGGGTCTCTGGGCTATAGGTTCGGTTCTGGGGATTAGTTCGATAATGAACTCAATATCCCTATCTGGGGGCATACCTGGCAATTCATCTGGGAATATGTCGGGGTATTCACAGACTACTCTGACTTTGTCTATGGTGGGCAAGGCTACACTCTGGTTGCACTTGAATTGACGCGGTAAGGTTTCAGAGATATGCTCTACTGTGACTCCAGAACTACTGGTCATGGTGATGGCTTTCTTAGCACAGTCTATCAATCCTTTATGCCTTGACCTCCAGTCCATACCAAGTACTACTTCCAATCCTTTGGTTCCAAGTACAATTAGGTTGGCATAAAAATCTATCCCATGTATTCTGATAGGTACAACTTTGCAATTTTTTCTAGCTTTGGTCGTTGAACCGGGGATTTGAACTATCATGACATGCTTCAGGTTGGTTGGACGAATCTTACTAGTGCATGAAAATTCTTCGGTGACAAATGAATGCGATGCTCCCGAATCAAACAATACTCTTGCTAAAACTGAGTTGACAAAAAACATACCCAGTACTACATCTGGCGCTTCCTGGGCTTCTTCTGCATTCATGTGGAAGAGACGGCCGTTGCGGTTGTGAGGGTTCCCTGGGGCAAATCTCCTTCCTGGTTGAACACGAGGTATTGGCTGCAGTCTTCTTGGGACACTCATTGGAGTAGTGACCCTTTACTCCACACTCGAAACAAGTGATCTGAGACTTGTCCTTGACTGCGACAGGTACAGCATTGCTGCCAGTTCTGGGTGCAGTGTTGCTGTTGTTGTTGTTGTTGTTGTGGTTCTTGGGAGGTGCACGGTTGAAATTGTTGGCATTTCTGGAGTTGTGGTTGTTTCCTCCGGACTTCACATTGCTTCCTCTACGGTTGGGGTAGCTTGGGCGAGAATTTGGGGGTCGGTTGTTCCTTGGTGCATATCCTGGTGAAGGGTTGGGACGGTACTTCTGGTGACTGTTGGATCCAGACTGCTGCATCATACGACACTTGTGGTTGTCGTTTGCCTAGTTAATCTTCCCTTCCATCTGAATGGCAGAATCGACTAATTCTTCGAGATCCTGGAAATGGACGTTGACGAGGACAGTCTGCATCTCATCATGCAGTCCGTTCAAGAATCTCTCCTTCTTCTTGGCCTCTGTGTTGATCTCATCAGGTGCATATCTGGCAAGTGACATGAATCTATCATGGTACTCCACCACAGTCATTCTTCCTTGCTTCAATTCGCGGAACTCATCTCTCATTCTGTTGACTAGACCTTGCGGCACGTGGGTGTGACTGAACTTGACCTTGAATGCTTCCCATGTCTTCACTTGACCATGGTTCATATTGCGGATGCTATTCCACCAAGCTCTTGCATCTCCTGCCAGATAGTGGGTGGCGAAGAGAACTTTCTCATTTTCATCAACTCGGGCAACTTCTAAGTTGTTTTCCATGGTCTGTAACCAGTCATCAGCATCTAATGGGTTTTCAGATTGATCGAAGATTGGGGGATTAGTGTTCTGAATGTTTTTGAGTTTGGATCCCTGGTGATCCTGATTTCCATGCCCTTGGTTGTTGAGAGCCATCTGGGCGATCTGTTGAAGTGTTGCTAAGTTGGCTTGGCGTTCTGCCCGGCTTTCTTCACGGTCTGCTATGAGATTCTGCAAGATCTGCAGCATTGGGTCTTGCGACGAGCTGCACCCTCCTTGGTTTCCACGAGTCATCTGAAGATTGAGATATAGGGGTAAGAGGGAAATTCTAAGGTTCATGGTTTTGGGTTTTCAAAGCTAAAACTTTGAGTTAGACTCAGGTTTTTCAACTAACTTCGTTTTCATTTATGCAAGCAAGCACCCGATACAACACACACCACAACAATCAAAGGGAAAACAGATGGTTTGAAGAACCATTCTGTAGGCTACGATACAGTGAGATCAATACATCTCATGCTACGACAGTGCTCTAGTGCATCTACTCATCATCGATGAAGTCAGAATCCTCATCATCAGTGTAGAAGTCCACGGCATTTTCCTCTAGAAAGTCATCATCGTTGCTGAGGTAAGAATCCATGTCTCCCTGGATGTCTTCACCCTCATCTTCTTCTTCCTTTGCTGCAAGCTAAGCTTCCTGCTCCTTGATGGTCTTCTTGAGGTCGGCCACCTTCTTGCGAACACGGGCGATGGTGTGATCCTTCTTGGCACGCTGACGGCGAAGAGATTGGCGGTCTTGGACAAGCAGTGCGAAAGTCTGGGCCTTCTGATCGGCAATGGCACGGTTCTGGTTGGCTAACTCTCTGGCATTGTCCAGTTCTTGTTGTCTGTCGTGAAGCAAGAAGTCAAGGTTATCCACTTGACGCCTCAACTCGGGGTGACCCGGCATCTCCATTGGCATTCCCATGAAATCACGTCTTGCATAGTGGGCAAAACGGGTTCCTTGGGTCTTGTTGACGGTAAGGGCACATAGACGTGTGAGAGCTTCATGCATTGCCCTGGCTAATCCATCTAGCCAGTTGTTCTCTCTCACGTAGAACTGAATTCTCCTAGAAGTTGGTGCTTCGATGCTTCCTCTAAGATCTGCGGTGACTAGCCACTACAGGTCTCCTCCTAGGGGTCCTGGAAGTTGAGCTCCAAGAAACTCCAGGTGCGGGCATCCCAGTAACTCTGACAGTGAGTCCAAATCCCTCTCGAAGATCAGCTGACCTCCGTTTCCCAACTGGTAAAACTTGTTGAACCGAGTCTCCATCTACAAGAATTAAGGATGAGGAAGTTAGTGAAGTGATCAAGTGTGTCAATTTTTAAGTAGTAGTGTAAGAATTTTGAGTATTGTGAATTTTTGAGAAAGAATCCACAAGGGTAAGAGAGGAGATAGTTTTTCATAAATACTCACTTTGGTTTTGAAACTAAGTTTTTGTTTGACGTCCATTCTAACTAGGGTCTCCTATGCTCAGGATGGCTCTGATACCAACTTGTCAACACCCGGATTTTTAATCCCAGATGCCCGTTACGCCATACCTCGCAATCCCAGGATTACCATTTTTGCGAGACATAACGGATTGGATATCATAGTACATCATCCATTACAAACCATACATAAGGTCTTACACAAATAAGGATCTCATGATCCAGTCTTAATACAACAAGCAGCGGAAATAAAAGATAAGCGTAGCGGTGGGGTCCATCTTCAGGGGCACAGGAAATGCTGATGAAGGCAGATAGTCCTAGTTATCATAGCCATCCTATTGGCCATCATCTTGATAATCTCCTTCATAGTCTGGCCATGATAATAGCCAGGGACAAAAGCCACGAGTACTCTTTAAGTACTCGCAAACTACCACTAACAAGTACTATAGTTCAAAATTAAAGTGCTAACTCTATGTTTAACTATAAAGTTAAGTTTGAAACCTAGGCTGAGTTCAGAAGCAAAGAAAGATAAAGTAAATCTAGAATCACTTAAGTTGGGGAAACTATTGTCATAAACACAACCCTGTTGTGGTCAAGTCAAGATTCATCATTCTTTTCAAAGTATTTAGAAAATATCTGACAACGAAACAGTATGGCCATTCCAACTGTCCATAACCGTGGGCGCGGCTATTCGAATAGTTTGACACTCTGCAGAGGTGGTATGTAACTACCTCGGTGAATTACGCTCTTAGTTGCATGCCTGGATGAGCGAAAGTGGTTAAGATAGTACGGTGGGGCCTAGGGGCCACTCACAGGTAGACCTTTCGGCCGTCCTAACCACTTCCAGAACATCGGGACAAGAACGAGTGGCGTAATCGGCAGGCGAAGGGATCAACTACATACACAAGTGAGTATGTATGCAAGCCACCATACAACTGTTCACAGAGCCATTCCATCTAAAAGAAATAGAAATATTGCAACGCCATACGGCAAGATCCAAATATCCTAGATAGAGATAATAGTTTAGGATAACTCCTCATACATCAAACATCAGAGTATCAGGCGGAAGCGGAAAACAAGATCCGAGTACGGATAAGAAGAAAATCGGCATAAGATGCCACATAAATAAACACATCCTGCCCACAGATCTCACGGATCCCCGTTCCCGGAATCTCTACACCGAGTGATCGTTGCCAACATCATCCGTCTCCTCCACCCAGTATCCATCTTATGAGTACACCTGTTCATCTGAATCAAAAAACTTATCGTGTGAGGCCCTAGGGGTACTCAGCAAGTCTTTATACCTCTAAAGGGGACATATACCTGGGGTGACGCAATTGCCGCAAAAGATAATAACTAACAAGCCTAGAGATACTCGCTAACCATCCGCCTAACCAATGATAGACGGATGTCCGTTAATTAGAAAAAAACAGTTATAACAGTATAATTAACAGATCCATCCTCCTTCTCGCTTACCAACGAGAAAGCGGACGAACAACCCATCCGTTGGCAGTTTTATTAACCATTCCATGAGTATTTCACTATTTACTAATCAGGTACTTAGTCAGATTAAAAGAGGTACTTTAGTTATACTTGTCTATGATCGAGAAACTGTGCTCCAAGTCGTCCATAACCGCGGACACGGCTTTCAGAAAGATTTACCCTGCAGGGGTGCACAAATAGCAATACACACTCGATCAACCTCGGAAAAACCAAATCAAAACCCAACGAGGCATTCACGACAAAGCGATCACAGGATTCAGAAATATTTCAGGGGGCCACCCCATTAAGCTACCCGCAACGAAGCTAACTGACTCCAAGACGGGCTCAAGGTTTGTGTGGACGGAGGTAAACGACTGGGAGCCCGAAAGTGTGACTAGGCTTGTCGATACAGCGAAAATGTGTCACGGTCCAAAACAGTACAAGTGCTCCACACACAATCGTAAATAAACAGTAAACATGGCATAAGTACAGGATAGTAATAAAACACAAAACTAGTTGTGGCCCCCAAGAAATAAAAATGAATCAAGCTCTGGCTCAGGGGGGCCCATAAGGCCTCCCGGGTGTGGATAGTGTGAATAGTCATGGAACAGGAATAAGTACTCGGGGTCCTACGGGACACAAGTGAGCATGAAAAACCAAATAGCAGATATTGCTCACCGGTGCCTCTTTCATTAGTTATCCTATTACTACTCAGGTTAAGTTGTTTAGGTACCTCGTTATCCATCAGACACTCACATACCCTACACATGCTATTCTACGACTCGCATGGCTCAAACAACTCCTGTAGTAATGGCTCATGGGATGGAGGAACAAGCTTCGGTGGGGTTTAAAAGTAAAGGCTATGCAGTACTTGGGATTCAATTTAATGCAATCGCGACTCAATGATGCAAGAATAAGATAGAGGAAATAGGTACTATATGTATGCAAGCATGTGGTAGTGCTTTCCTGGCAGCTCAATTGAAGCGAGAGACGGTTCTGGGTAGAACTCCTGTGATTCCTGATAATTCTCCTGCTGGGCATCTATTCGAAGAAGAACCCAACAAACAAGGGCCAACATAAATAAAGTGCACAAGCATATGAATTAAAATGCGACAAGCAAACAAGCACGCCATGATGAATGATGCACAATTTACATGGCAATAAAGTAGCATGGCATGGGTGAGGTGTGGGGACAAGAATAATTCATTTTAGTATTTATTTGGTCACGTTTTATTGCCATAAACAGTTCTGATTTTTAATACTGACATGATGCATGCTTCAATTCAGAACAAGGAATGCATAGTTAGAACGGGCTCGTCGTGCTGATCGATTTAGACATATTATTTGTCGAATTTGGAGGTGTAGAGTTAAAGTTATTAATTTATTAAAAAAGGGCATTTTATTGTAATTAAGCACTTTCGAAAATTTAAATTAGTCAAACATTAAATTGGATGGCAGATTTGAAATCCTTACATTTTTCTCATTCAAAAACATATATTATTTGTCAACTTTGGAATTACCAATTAAAAGTTATTTAAAACTGGATTTAAAATCATATTAAACATTTTCTGAAATTGTTTTCATTAAACAGATAAAGGCAGAGACTTTTTGTACAGAGGGAGAATCTAGCCACAGCCGATGACAAGCAGGGCCCAACGCTGACTCAGCACCAGGTGGGTTGTAGCGGGACTGGCTCGGGTTTCCTTACCGCGCGTTCACCCAGCCATAGAGGATGACAGGCGGGACCGGGGAACGGCGGGTCCACCGAGCGTGTGCGCCAGCCGGGGATGGACACGCGGCGGATCCGGGGGACTGCGGGTGGAAAAACTAGGAAGCTTGGGTGCCATTTTGTAAAACTGCCACAGGTGGCTGACCGGTGGGGACACAGGGCTGCGGTTTGGCGACGCAAAAGTCCAGGGGGCTTACTGCGAAACAACGCCACGCTCTGAATCTGCTCCCTGTGCCCGCACGACTGAAGATAGCGGCGACAACGCATCTACCGGGGAAGATAACGGCTAAACGGCGGCGAAAAACGCTAAGCCACAAATAGGAAAGATGAAGAGGGTGCTTCGATCTACAACTTTTGTTCAGGTAGTCTCGGCTAAGGCGGTCTGCAGAGGAAGAGAAACAGCAAGGAACAAAGGGTGCAGGGTGGAACACGAGAGACAACTCCCTGGCGGTGACCGCGACGGCGGGTGCGTGCGTAGGTTGCTCGACGGACGGCGGCGCGGCCTCGGGGTGGTAGCGGCGGTCCGAGCATGTCCAACAGGTTGAGAGTAGCTCACCTAGCTGCTCGTCACGACCAGGTGCAGGGGGCGATGAGGATCTGCAGCGGGGCTTGGCGACTGCGGCGGTGAGCTTATACGGGTGTGGTGGCAGCGAGGGAGCTCCTGGCGTCCTGGCCTAAAACCGACGGGATACACAGCGACGGCAGCGTCCGGCTAACCTTCCTCGACTCCCGCGCATTACTTCTCCGGCTTCCCGACAGCAGAACGAAGCTAGCTTGATCTAGATTTTTGGTAGAGAGGGTAGCCATGGCGTGGAGAGGAAGAAGAAGGGAGGAACTCGATGCAGGGGAACTCGATGCGGGGTAGCTGGAAGTATGAGGATGGGTAAAGGGGCCCTGCCTCTACTTTTGCAGAGAGGGAGAGAGCTCACGGCGTCGGCGTGGTGGAGACGCTCGAGCACGTGCGGAGGCTGGGATAAAAACAGTGCCTGTCGGGTGGGACCTCGTCATGGTGGAGCCCAGGCTGGTGGGGTGGGGAGGGTTCGGCTAGAACGGAGGCGAGAGGGTGGATCGGCAGGTGCGCGTCGCCCAGCGATAAGGTTGGCGAGAGGGAAAAACGCGCGCTGCTGCTGCGCGTTCCACTGCCGAGCCAGGCAGGGAGGAACAGGTGGGATGCTGTTGTTGGCTCACGCACGAGATCAGGGCGCCGGGAGGTTGTCGCTTTGCTGCTGCTGTTGCACTAGGATGGGAGGGGTGCACGGGCAAGGATGGCGAGAGATCAGGTGCCGGCGGCTGGGGCTTGGCAGGGTTCTGCCGAGGGGTTTAGGTGGGAGTCCTGCTTTAGCTAGGATAGAACTAGCTAGCTCGGTGGGGGTAGATGGTTAGGAAAAGAAGGGGGTTTAGGGCTAGGTTAGGTAGAGAGAGTTTGAAGGGTTTTGGTTAGGTTAAACCAAGGGGATAGACTAGGTTTTTATCCTAGTTAGCTAGGGTTTAAGAAAGGGAGGAAGAGAGAGATTAGCTAAGAAGTTTAGGGATATGGTTTAGTGGAAGAAAAACTATCTAGGTTGGTGCGTAAGATATATGGGGAGATAGATATAGGTCTTGCTCAAATACAAATAAGCCAACAAGCTCACAAGGATTTGGAGCAAGAAGAAGAACACAAGTGGCATGATATTGATGTGGTTAAGAAGTAAAGATAGAGTAGGGAAGGTGTCTTATATTTGTTTCTTTATTTGTTTAAAAACAACTACTCAAAGCCATTTAGAAACCATCAAGAATTCAAATAGCAAAAAGGAGTTTGAAATAAATGGTAGCATGATTGCATGTGCCATGCATGTATTATTACATGTATTCTAGATGTGTAAACATCTAGGTTTCCATATGGCCAAAGAGTCATTGGAATTTAAATCTTCTTGTTTGAATTTGAACCAAACAAGCTTCCCTCAAATATTCCAAAGAAAAACAAAAGAAGATCGAAGTGGGCTTGCATGTGCCATGCATGGACCCTAATGACCATGGTTGCTAGTTGTGAAAACATCTAGATATCCATATGGTCTTGTTTTGATGCATGCATTCAAATTTGAACTACACCCTTGCCAAAATAATACAAGCTTGATGATCATATGGAATGCATGAGCTAGTCATAGGTGAATATGAATGGACCATGCTAGTGTGTGTGTATGCCACTAGATGATTATTTGGTCCCATTTATATTTAGACATGCCCACTCATTTAAAATAAACCATATGAAGATATAAAAGCATCCCCACACGTGGACCCACACCATTTGTATTGTGAAAACAATAATAAACGCAAATGGGGCATGTGGTATAGAAGTGGATCCATCTTTATATATGTGAGCTAGACAAGATCCAAAAGAAATACAAATGCCCACATATAGCTTGGATGGTGGAATTATAAGGTGGTGTCAAGAAAGGTGATGGAGTTGCAAGAGATATGCCCACAACTCAACTTGGGCATGAAGAAATTTATCAAGAACCAAATACAATGTATCAAGAGGCAGCTACAATTAATAATGCATATGAGATAAGAACCAAATGAAAAGGTTTTATATGATGCTCAAATGCAATGTGGCATGATGACATGAGCATGAAATAATTATGATGCAACAATTATATGTAGGAAGGTAGCATATATATAGACTAGGCTAGTAGAATTGCAATTGTTAGACAATTGGGATGCTACAACTCTCCCCCACTAAACAAGAATCTCGCCTCGAGATTCCTAGGAAAAAGAGAACAACACAAGGAGAGGCGGGTGTTCGGAATGAAGGTGATCCTTGCGTTCCCAAGATGATGAACAATGGAGTGGTGCGACCATTACACCTTGCAAAACTTGCTAGACTAGTTGCGAGTCTTGCGTTTTGCTTGAGACACAAAGGGTTAGAAGAATTGAAGGATCGTCGTGAGACAAGAATGATAGGATGAACATAGCTCCGGTTTTCTCAAGAAACATGATAAAAGAATAGAACCACTTGTGAACGAAATAGAAAGGATGATGTATCTTGGATAAAGAAAAGACACACCGTTAGGATTAAAGATCGGAAGCTGCAAGTGATGATGATTCTTGCCCTTGCCGGACGAAAAGAGCGACTTTGGAGAAGTTACCAACTACTATTAAAATAGCACTATACCTTCCCTCAGATTTGAGAAGGGAAGTTCGGAAACAATATCGCCTTCAAACAATAGAGTTCCTTGATATCAACGGAAAGATTTAGTTAGACATTGTCGGATTAGATTCTTCTTGTGCCGGTAAGAACCAAAGGATCACGCAATTGAGGTGCGCGGATATAACTTCAAGAGAAAGAGGGGAATGCTAGCTTATGGTAGAATCCTTAGAAGAAGTGGAATGTGGAATAGATTTGCGATTAATGGCATCAACCATAATTGGCTTTACCACAGAAAAAGAATTGATGAAACAAAGGGAGAGATAGTTTCCTTCCATCTTGTTTGGGAATGTCGAGCACCGGTAGAAAGACGAGGACAGAAAATAGTTTGTGTTTGTTTCCACCAGATAATTAAAGATTTTGCTCTGTGCAGAAAGGGAGAGATTACCAACAAGAAATTATTGATTACTTTCTTCGAGAGAGCACTCCGGAAAACAAGGACGGAAGTAAAAGTATCGAGGGATAAAGGCCACTTCTACATCCGTGGAATGAGTTAAATCGCATTAGTTCCCCAATTCAATGTACAAGAGCGAATGATAAGAGTAGTGGTATGGTAGCTACTCCATCCCGCACTCAAAGCATTACTCCGTACATGAGTAAGAAAATCATGCAACCCAACTCCCAATGACAGACTGAAGATCTTGACAAAACGAACTCATGGAACTCCGTTAGAAAACAAGGATAGATGCAAACGATTCGCTGGATCCTAGATAGATAGAGATGATGATGTTGTTGTCATGTCGGAAGATCCAGAAACACTAGAAAGATATGAAAGAAGTCACAGAGACAACTGCAAGATTCAACAGATAAAGAAAAAGATAGCACCAATTTGAACAGAAGGATTACAAAAGATCTGAAAATTCTTCATGGCCTCCGGTGGATTGAGCATAGACGATAGAACAAGAGGGTTTCAAAAGATTACTTGACGAGAACTAGGTGAAAAGAACTCCATGTTCTTCTTGAAATGATTGAGCGAGATTTAGCAGTCTTGAGGAACTTCGGCGAAACTATGATGATGACCTGCCAACAAGGAAAAACTCTGGGTTGGTTGAAGATGGAGGATGGAATTAACAATGGACTTGCTGATTCCAGAATTGAAGCGATCTATTTAGCAGAAGGACGTGGTCGAGATAGGTGACTTCAAGAAGCCAGAATTGACACTTTGAGAACTTTGCACACAAGCCGTGCTCACGAAGCTTGAGAGAAAAAACACAGATGATCTTCCATGTTCTTCCATTGATATAGAATAAGAAAGCATATCATGACGATATACCACCATGGATTAACAAGATATTCCCAGAATACCAAGTTCAAGAGGCGAGAGAAACGAACAAATTCTCGAAACACTTCCTGAGCTCCACGCTCTTTGAAAGATCAATATTAAGAGCACGGGTTCATGTTGAAGAAGATGCACTGGCAGAATAGATTATCTGGTCCTTCAGAAAAGAAAAAGAGCTGCCGCCTGGTTCACATTGTCGATCGGATCACCGGTTACAAAGATAAAGAGATCTTGGATAAAGGAACGATGATAGCTCATACCTTAAGAAAAGCTATCAGAGGCGAAAAGATGCAATTCCCTCGTATCAAAGAGAATTTTGCGGATATGGAGTTCAAATAGATGGGAAGCATGATAAACAGATGATAGACCATCGTAGTGCCTTGCGAAAACTCTAGATTGCCAAAGATACTTGAATATGCATAGATATGATCACGGTGTAACTCAAAATCATAGGAGATAACCGACATCGTTTGGAGGATTGTGTCGATAGCATTGACCATACTCTACTCATGATAACTGTCATATAGCTTTGCCGAGAACCAAATTACGATCACAAGCATCGGATCGACACATGTTATTTATTTAGCCCAGAAGAATTGATGATGAAGTAAAACTCCAGGATTAAGCGCCGGTGACAAAAGAATGAGTTAGCACGATCATGTTGATAGAAGAAAGATAGATAATGTTTCACACACGACTGAAGAGGAGTGTGGAAACACAGATGTATAAAAGAATTTTTTTCCACATTTTTCGGCATTAAAATGCCAATAGATGCACAAAACTACTTAGCAGATAGAGATTAGCAACTCCACATTCTATGAAAGCATGCTGGAAGGAAGAGCACCCTTAAGAAGATTGCGCCAGTTAACAAGGAGTCGGACATATCGCACCGGTATACAACGAATCAGATAGATCGTGTCGGTTTACAAAGGCCTGTCGGTATGGAATGTAGCAATAGTTTATAACCAAAAAAAGGTAGATAGCAATGACAAGTTGGATGCAACAGATAGACAAGGAATTCACACACACACACACACCTATGGTACTACGGAACCCAGAACACGTGAATCCTAGTTTGAATTTTTTTAGAAGAGGATTGAAAACGTTACACTTCCTTACCAGAAAAGGGTGGGTGGGTGGGTAAGAAGAAAAATGGAAGCAGTCCTACTCTCACGTTTTGTTTTTCCCTAGTATACATAACTACCAAAATATTTGCTAGACTGACAACGACCATTTGGCTGAGACCCTGAAGGGCGGGATGGCTCTGATACCAATTGTAACTACCTCGGTGAATTACGCTCTTAGTTGCATGCCTGGATGAGCGAAAGTGGTTAAGATAGTACGGTAGGGCCCAGGGGCCACTCATAGGTAGACCTTTCAGCCGTCCTAACCACTTCCAGAACATCGGGACAAGAACGAGTGGCGTAATCGGCAGGCGAAGGGATCAACTACATACACAAGTGAGTATGTATACAAGCCACCATACAACTGTTCACAAAGCCATTCCATCTAAAAGAAATAGAAATATTGCAACGCCATATGGCAAGATCCAAATATCCTAGATAGAGATAATAGTTTAGGATAGCTCCTCATACATCAAACATAAGAGTATCAGGCGGAAGCGGAAAACAAGATCCGAGTACGGATAAGAAGCAAATCGGCATAAGATGCCACATAAATAAACACATCCTGCCCACAGATCTCACGGATCCCCGTTCTAGGAATATCTACACCGAGTGATCATTGCCAACATCATCCGTCTCCTCCACCCAGTATCCATCTTGTGAGTACACCTGTTCATCTGAATCAAAAAACTTATCGTGTGAGACCCTAGGGGTACTCAACAAGTCTTTATGCCTCTAAAGGGGACATATACCTGGGGTGACGCAATTGCCGCAAAAGATAATAACTAACAAGCCTAGAGATACTCGCTAACCATCCGCCTAACCAATGATAGACGGATGTCCGTTAATTAGAAACAACAGTTATAATAGTATAATTAACAGATGCATCCTCCTTCTCGCTTACCAACGAGAAAGCGGGCGAACAACCCATCCGTTGGCAGTTTTATTAACCATTCCGTGAGTATTTCACTATTTACTAATCAGGTACTTAGTCAGATTAAAAGCGGTACTTTAGTTATACTTGTCTATGATCGAGAAACTGTGCTCCAAGTCGTCCGTAACCGCGGACACAGCTTTCAGAAAGATTTACCCTGCAGGGGTGCACAAATAGCAACACACACTCGATCAACCTCGGAAAAACCAACTCAAAACCCAACGAGGCATTCACGACAAAGCAATCACAGGATTCAGAAATATTTCAGGGGGCCACCCTATTAAGCTACCCACAACAAAGCTAACTGACTCCGAGACGGACTCAAGGTTTGTGTGGACGGCGGTAAACGACTGGGAACCCGAAAGTGTGACTGGGCTTGTCGATACAGCGAAAATGTGTCACGGTCCAAAACAGTACAGGTGCTCCACGCACAATCGTAAATAAACAGTAAACATGGCATACGTACAGGATAGTAATAAAACCCGAAACTAGTTGTGGCCCCCAAGAAATAAAAATGAATCAAGCTCTGGCTCAGGGGGGTTCATAAGGCCTCCCGGATGTGGATAGTGTGAATAGTCAAGGAACAGGAATCAAGTACTCGGGTTCCTACGGGACACAAGTGAGCATGAGAAACCAAATAGCAGATATTGCTCACCGGTGCCTCTTTCATTAGTTATCCTATTACTACTCAGGTTAAGTTGTTTAGGTACCTCGTTATCCATCAGACACTCACATACCCTACACATGCTATTCTACGACTCGCATGGCTCAAACAACTCCTGTAGTAATGGCTCATGGGATGGAGGAACAAGCTTCGGTGGGGTTTAAAAGTAAAGGCTATGCAGTACTTGGGATTCAATTTAATGCAATCGCGACTCAATGATGCAAGAATAAGATAGAGGAAATAGGTACTATATGTATGCAAGCATGTGGTAGTGCTTTCCTGGCAGCTCAGTTGAAGCGAGAGACGGATCTGGGTAGAACTCCTATGATTCCTTATAATTCTCCTGCTGGGCGTCTATTCGAAGAAGAACCAAACAAACAAGGCCCAACATAAATAAACTGCACAAGAATATGAATTAAAATACGACAAGCTAACAAGAACGCCATGATGAATGATGCACAATTTACATGGCAATAAAGTAGCATGGCATGGGTGAGGTGTGGGGACAAGAATAATTCATTTTAGTATTTATTTGGTGAAGTTTTATTGCCATAAACAGTTCTGATTTTTAATACTGACATGATGCATTCTTCAATTCAGAACAAGGAATGCATAGTTAGAACAGGCTCGTCGCGCTGATCGATTTAGACATATTATTTGTCGAATTTGGATTTGTAGAGTTAAAGTTATTAATTTAGTACGAAAAAGGGCATTTTATTGTAATTAAACAATTTCGAAATTTTAAATTAGTCAAACATTAAATTGGTTGGCAAATTTGAAATCCTTACATTTTTCTGATTCAAAAACATATATTATTTGTCAACTTTGGAATTACCAATTAAAAGTTATTTAAAACTGGATTTAAAATCATATTAAACATTTTCTGAAATTGTTTTCATTAAACAGATAAAGGCAGAGACTTTTTGTACAGAGGGAGAATCTAGCCGCAGCTGATGACAAGCAGGGCCCAACACTGACTCAGCACCAGGTGGGTTGCAGCGGGACTGGCTCGGGTTTCCTTACCGCGCGTTCACCCAGCCACAGAGGATGACAGGCGGGACCGGGGAACGGCGGGTCCACCGAGCGTGTGCGCCAGCCGGGGCTGGACACGCCGTGGATCCGGGGGACTGCGGGTGGAAAAACTAGGAAGCTTGGGTACCATTTTGTAAAACTGCCACAGGTGGCTGACCGGTGGGGACACAGGGCTACGGTTTGGCGATGCAAAAGTCCAGGGGGCTTACTGCGAAACAACGCCGCGCTCTAAATCTGCTCCCTGTGCCCGCACGACTGAAGACAATGGCGGCGGCGCATCTACCGGGGAAGATAACAGCTAAACGGCGGCGAAAAATGCTAAGACACAAAAAGGAAAGATGAAGAGGGTGCTTCGATCTACAACTTTTGTTCAGGTAGTCTCGGCTAAGGCGGTCTGTAGAGGACGAGAAACGGCAAGGAAAAGAGGGTGCAGGGTGCAACGCGAGAGACAACTCCCTGGCGGTGACCGCGACGGCGGGTGCGTGCGCAGGGTGCTCGACGGACGGCGGCGCAGCCTCGGGGTGCTAGCGGCAGTCCGAGCATGTCCAACAGGTTGAGAGTATCTCACCTAGCTGCTCGTCACGGCCGGGTGCAGGGGGGCGAGGAGGATCTGTGGCGGGGCTTGGCGACTGCAGCGGTGAGCTTATACGGGTGTGGTGGCAGCGAGGGAACTCCTGCCGTCCTGGCCCGAAACCAACGGGATACACAGCGACGACGGCGTCCGGCTAACCTTCCTCAACTCCCGCATGTCACATCTCCGGCTTCCGGGCAGCAGAACGAAGCTAGCTTGATCTAGGTTTTTGGTAGAGAGGGTAGCCATGGCGTGGAGAGGAAGAAGAGGGGAGGAAGGAGATGCAGGGGAACTCGATGCGGGGTAGCTGGAAGGATGAGGATGGGTAAAGGGGCCCTGCCTCTACTTTTGCAGAGAGGGAGAGAGATCACGTCGTCGGCGTGGGGGAGACGCTCGAGCACGTGCGAAGGCTGGGAGAAAAACAGTGCCCATCGGGTGGGACCTCGTCACGGTGGAGCCCAGGCTGGAGGGGCGGGGAGGGTTCGGCTGGAACGGAGGCGAGAGGGAGGATCGGCAAGTGCGCGTCGCCCAGCGATAAGGTTGGCGAGAGGGAAAAACGCGCGCTGCTGCTGTGCGTTCCACTACCGAGCCAGGCAGGGAGGAACATGTGGGATGCTGCTGTTGGCTCACGCACGAGATCAGGGCGCCGGGAGGTTGTCTCTTTGCTGGTGCTGTTGCACTAGGATGGGAGGGATGCACGGGCAAGGTTGGCGAGAGATCAGGTGCCGGCGGCTGGGGCTTGGCAGGGTTCGGCCGAGGGGTTTGGGTGGGGGTCCTACTTTAGCTAGGATAGAACTAGCTAGCTCGGTGGGGGTAGATGGTTAGGAAAAGAAGGGGGTTTAGGGCTTGGTTAGGTAGAGAGAGTTTGAAGGGTTTTGGTTAGGTTAAACCAAGGGGATAGACTAGGTTTTTATCCTACTTAGCTAGGGTTTAAGAAAGGGAGGAAGAGAGAGATTAGCTAAGAAGTTTAGGGATAGGGTTTAGTGGAAGAAAAACTATCTAGGTTGGTGTGTAATATATATGGGGAGATAGATATAGGTCTTTCTCAAATACAAATAAGCCAACAAGCTCACAAGGATTTGGAGCAAGAAGAAGAACACAAGTGGCATGATATGGATGTGGTTAAGAAGTAAAGATAGAGTAGGGAAGGTGTCTTATATTTGTTTCTTTATTTGTTTAAAAACAACTACTCAAAGCCATTTAGAAACCATCAAGAATTCAAATAGCAAAAAGGAGTTTGAAATAAATGGTAGCAGGATTGCATGTGCCATGCATGTATTATTGCATGTATTCTAGATTTGTAAACATCTAGGTTTCCATATGGCCAAGGAGTCTTTGGAATTTAAATCTTCTTGTTTGAATTTGAACCAAACAAGCTTCCCTCAAATATTCCAAAGAAAAACAAAAGAAGATCGAAGTGGGCTTGCATGTGCCATGCATGGACCCTTATGACCATGGTTGCTAGTTGTGAAAACATCTAGATATCCATATGGTCTTGTTTTGATGCATGCATTCAAATTTGAACTACACCCTTGCCAAAATAATACAACCTTGATGATCATATGGAATGCATGAGCTAGTCATAGGTGAATATGAATGGACCATGCTAGTGTGTGTGTATGCCACTAGATGATTATTTGGTCCCATTTATATTTAGACATGCCCTCTCATTTAAAATAAACCATATGAAGATATAGAAGCATCCCCACATGTGGACCCACACCATTTATATTGTGAAAACAATAATAAACGCAAATGGGGTATGTGGTAGAGAAGTGGATCCATCTTTATATATGTGAGCTAGACAAGATCCAAAAGAAATATAAATGCCCACATATAGCTTGGATGGTGGAATTATAAGGTGGTGTCAAGAAAGGTGATGGAGTTGCAAGAGATCTGCCCACAACTCAACTTGGGCATGAAGCAATTTATCAAGAACAAAATACAATGTATCAAGAGGCAACTACAATTAATAATGCATATGAGATAAGAACCAAATGAAAAGGTTTTATATGATGCTCAAATGCAATGTGGCATGATGACATGAGCATGATATAATTATGATGCAACAATTATATGTAGGAAGGTAGCATATATATAGACTAGGCTAGTAGCATTGCAATGGTTAGACAATTGGGATGCTACATGGTACACTTTCACCACAAGATTCGATACATCTATCAGGGGTAACCCTGAATCATCATACTTAGTATGCAGATAATCAAACATAACCTTCCCTTTACACACCCTAGTATAAGCACCTCTCCTATGAGCATGGCCTCCCAACCATGACCATCAGTCATCTTGGGCACTGCATAGGTGGACAACATTGAGAGGTAGCCTCAGCTCAGAACTCTCCCATGAGGGAACTAATACTAATACATATAAATTTCCAGCTAAGCCTTACCCAATTCAGGTAGTGTGGTTGTACGGTAAATTTGGAATGGTATCGCATCCGAATCCAACCATCAGTTTTATAAAAGGGTTAAGGCTCATGCCTCAACATTTTCATCATCATCAACCATTTGTGTTTTCTCAACACAGGTCAAAACATCTCAATAGAATGACTCATCATTCCAAGGTTTTCATAATTCATTTTCACCAAGTGTTCCGATCTAAAGTGACTCAAGTTTTTGATCTACTCTAAACTACTAAGTTAAGAGTGTTGACTAAGGTGGAAAAGATGGGTTCAATCTCATGCCATAGAATGACATCTAAAGGTTTCTAAATAGGTCAAGTTTTATACTTTTTATGCTACCTTCAAACTAAGTAAAGAACCTGGTGTAAAATAAGGGAGTAAAACTTGTAACTAAGACTTGGGGTACTAATAGTCAAAAAGGGGGGGTGTGATCAAAGCATGCTTAAGGCATCTTTGCTAAACCATCTAGTTTGATTCTAGTGTGCTAAGCACTAAACTTAAAGTGTTAGCTTGCACTGTTAATGGTGGCTTGCACTTCGATAGTGCTAGCTTGCTAATAGAAGCTTGCCTTGGTTGGTGCAGTGGTTGAAGTTTTCTTCTTCTTCTTCTTCTTGGTAGAACTCCTCCTCCTCGAAAGCTTGGTTGGTACTATCGTCTATAAATACATATGGAGCACACAATCACCAAACAATACTTAAATAGGCTAAATAGCATTCTAAGACACACATTTGATGATCTATTATCATCACAAACATCACAAGTTTAATTCAATAGTTCCATTCTTTTTATTTTAGAAAAGTAATTTCTACTTATTGAAAAATTAACTAAGATTTAATATTCACCATTTAAAATATGGGATCATGTTGACACAGGTCATCACCACATACCCTAACATGTGGGAATGAGAATTAAAGGTTGGATCAACATTACTTTGGTTTAAGTTCATTATTTAATGATTTAAAGTGACTAGAAATGCCTATATAGGATTATTTGGGTACTAGTCCAAAGTCACTACATGTAAACCTTAATATTATTACATATTTAGATAGATATGATGAAATGTGATTTTTGAGAGTTGGAATCAACTCAAAAGCTAACTTGGTTGATTTTATAAAAATGTTGCAAGTTGCAGATGCTTCTGTCTTCTTATTTTTATTAGGAGAGATCTATAACTCTAATTGAATTAAATCCAACGGGCTTGGATAGATCATCTTAATACCTTTCAGGAAAAATTAGTTTCATGCAATTTGGATTTGTCAAACTCCCAGAATTCAATTTTAAAATAGTGGACAGAAACTAGATTTAACTAAAAAGAAAAAATCCTGATTTGAACTGGTGGGCTAGCGCGGGAAAAGACTTGGGCCGGCCAAGTGGCACTCCGCGGCGCAGGGCTCAGCTGACAGGGGGTCCCGCTTGTCAGCGGCACTTAACACGCGAAACGGTACACGCGCTGTGGGCCGTGGGATTAGAAGGGAGATCGACGGCTGAGGGTCATCGTCGACGACAAACAGGTCACCGACGAGCTCGAACCCTAGCGGCTCGGTGGCGGTGTGCTGGGGACGTACCAGGGCTCCAGCGGGGTCGGCGAGGCGGGAAAATGAAGTGATAGACGACGGCGAGGCGAGGTGCGGTTGCGGCGGAGCTTGGGGTGGTCGCAATCAGTGGCGCCCTTCTCCTCCAGAGGCAGCAGCTCCGGCTCTAATTTCGGCTAGGCAGAGCTCGCCTTGCTCCAGCTAGAGGTGGGTGAGGCTCAGAGAGGTGAGGGGAGTGGAGTGGTGTGGAGAGAAGAGGCTGGAGAGGGCTCCTTTTATAGGCCCGACGGTGAGACCGAGCGGGATGGGCAGGCGACGGTGGCGACATGGCTACGGCGGGGTAGAGGCATGGCTGCGGGTGGCGATCGATGTGCGGTTCCCTGGCGGTGCTCTAGGCATTGAAGGCGGCCGTAGGGGTGGTGGCATGCGGTCTGGGCGAGGTGGCGCTCTAAGCGGCAGAGGCGGCGGTGTCCACGGCGAGCGGTGGCTGTGAGGCGTTGGGCGGCCAGCGGGGGTGTCTGGGGTGTTCTCCAGGTCATGGTGGAGCGGCGGGAGCGGGCTGCGGCCAAGGGGCGGTCTACGCGAGCGGGGACAGAACGCGCTCTGGGGGCGGCACCGGCATGGTGCGGTGGCACTGGCGCGGGCTTTCCTCGGTGGTCCACGGCAGGGCTTGGCTCGGCAGGGGACAGAGAGGGGCGGTGAGGTGTGGGCTACCTCCTAGACATGGAGACAGAGGCGGGAGAGGGCTGCTGCGGCGAGTGCACGGTCGGCCGGCGAGAGGTGGCTCAGCATGGCATGGCAATGCAGCTAGGGGGTAGGGGAGATGCTGGTGTGGGTCTTGTTGGGCTAGAGGGGGGACAAGATGATCAAAGCACTTCCAAATTGCTAGACAAAATCATCCCAAAATAGTATTAGTTAGGCCAATATGATCCTGCCAGCAAGGTGTTTGATAAAATGGCCGAAAGAGAAAAAGTTTTGAATTTTGGTTTCAAATTTTTTGAGTGATCTCTACTAGTGCTAGGTAGTCTCTGGTTGCAAGGGATTTGAAAGTGGAGCTCAAAAAGATGGGTTTTGAAATAGGGGTGATCTATGCCTATGCATTAGATTCAATTTTCAAATGTCATTTAAAATAAGTTAAAGCATGTTTTTAGCAGATCAAAAGGTGGGCCTTGGTACCTACTTATGTGTACTAGCAAGGGGTACAAACATCAAGAATTGTTTCTGGTAAGTTTTGAGTACTAGGAATAGCCAAAGTTGGCATGAGAGTTAATTTTGCCAAAATGACCATTCCTTCTTTTTAATTCTTTTTTATTTGATTTTCTTTAGGAAAAGTTTGGGAAAGATGTAGATGGTGTTTAAATCACCTAAGAAACATTTTAGAAGCAAAGGATCACACAATCATGGCAATTCAAACAACTCCTATTTTAAATGCATACATATATGAATGCTTTCATTTTAAGTTTGGAAAAGTTTTTTTGTTAACCCCATTTTTGGTTGATTTGATCTTGATAAGCTTGGATTGAAGTTTTGGGATGTTACACATGATCAGTCTGTCGTGGTACATAACCGACAAGTATCAAAGTAAACATCCAATACTTAAGCGGATACATGTCATACCTTACATGCCATTATGGCTATATCAATAATCATCAGCGGAACTTCATCAAGTGTAGAGCCTGAGCCATGCCTTAACCTACAAGCAGCTGACTAGGAGAACGTCGTAGCTCGCATAGTCATCCTCGTCACCTTCTTCTTGAGATCTGACCAAGTTAATAGCCAGGGACAATGCCAGTGAGTACTTCGAATGTACTCGCAAACCACCTTAAGATAATGATAATAATAAGAGTATATGCAGTATGGCTGTGGTAGTAGGAGGGCTCCAAGAGAGGTTCTTTTCTCAAATAGTTTCTCTTGTAGATATAGCATCTACATATCTTTATTGAAAACCTTTGTAAACATTTTGGAAAAAACCTTTTTGAAAAGTTATGGAAAACATTGGGACGGGGTCACCCATTTGTTCCTCCTTCCGGTCATCCCATGACCAAACTCCTTTCCTTCCATTCCGACCACCCCATGGTCAAAATATGTATTCCTTTTGCCATCCCATGGTCAAAACATTTCCAAAGCCATTGCTTTTCCGAAATCTTTTTTGAAAACAAAAACAACACTGCTCTACAACAACCTTCCCAACCGTCCATGACCAGGGACAAGGCTATTCGAATAGATTTACACTCTGTAGAGGTTGTACACTTTACCCACAACATCCGGGTACCTTACCCTGATCTACACCGATCGTGGGTCAAGTAACCGATCAAGACTCTCCGAATGCCACCCCAGTATAAGTGCCTACCCTATGAGTGTTGTTCCCCTCAACACCCGGACGCCCTATATAGTACACAAGCCAACCAGAGCACTTTTTCCACTTCCCAAGTGTGCGCTTTCAATGAGGTGCTCATAGTAACGCGTGGAGGTCCGCAGACCCTTCGTTCCTTCTCCCGATCAATGTGTTACATGGACTCAGCCAGAGAAGGCCCACCCTCCAGGGATTTTTATCCCCTCTAGTCGTTGCGAGGCAGCTTATACCAGAATAAACAATCATCAAATCTAGCCCTATACCATTCCAGAGTAATGTGGTTGCACGGGTTAATTGTTCCAACAAAACTGCAAAGAACTGGGTGCGTTTTTTAAACCTTTTTCCTATAGCTTTCCTTCAGCATTTTGTAAAAAAAACCTTTTTGTTTATCAACATCTCTTGGGAGGTCCCACCTCACCGAGGTTTTATCATTAAAAAATTGGTAAAACTTTTTCGGGGGTCTTCCCATCCTTTAGTTTTTCTTCTGCTAAAATGGGGTCTCCAAAGGGGTATGGTGTAATACACCATCTATCATTCTAGGGTTAAATAGGCGTCATCAAGAGGGTTGTACTTAATAGTTCAAAAGCGTAATGGTTTGGAGAAGCCAAGCCACTACCAAGTAGAGATCATCATATAGTAAAACAATGCAGTTTTCATAAAGCCAAAGATAAAACATGCATAAGTAAGATAGTAGGACAAGTCTTATGAGAAAGAAGGTGGATTGCCTGAGATCAGCACTATGGCAATATATGTCCCTAGACTTCTCCTTAGATAACCATAATAACCAATAATAATAACCAACTTCTTCTGGTCTCCGATATAATCGTATCTATCGTCGATATGGATCACATGCTAGCAAACAAATGACACAATCAACACCAGACATACAAACATCAATACATACAGCAAGAAATGAACAATACATTTTCACAAATTAGTAGGTCTTAGGAAGAATGGATTTAATAAGATTGGCCTTGTCTTGGAAACATGGAATAAAACCCCTTAGGATTTATAGTCTACCTAAGGGATGGGTTTTGGACCAAGACCATATCCTGTATGATCTCATTGTATAAAAATGGTACCATCAGATAGGTATTGATAAAATGAATCCAGCAAAAGTGGTTTCACTATTTTATCAATCTCCCTTGATTTATAAAGCATTTTCTAGTGATTAAAACTCTAGTTTTAGGAAATAATTCACCAAAAGTGTTATGTATGTCCAAAAATTATTTCCTTGGATGGTTAGGTAGATTTTGATGTACTGATTCACTGGGAGTTGGATTCATATTAAAATATTTACCAGAATGCCCTCTGGAATTTCCCAAAGGAAGTTCTGTAGACAAATTATCTTTGTCACCAAATTGAATATACAAGGACTTTGGATATGAACTAAAGGTCAATGGATAGGTATTGCAAATCCCTACCAATACCAACTTGAATCAATATTTTTGGAGTTGCAGATCTACTGTAGTGATTTATCTAGTGATAAATCCATATACAGAAGTGTTTAATTTACAACAAATCGACAGAGGCTCAAAAATTAGTGATATCCTAGGGTTGGGTAGATATTGATGTAGCTCATCCAGGAGAGTTTGAATTGGGTCAATTGAACTCATGCAATAGCTTAGGGAAATTTCTGAAGTCATAATTAGATGGATCTTGTTATTTTTCTACACGAGTTTAATGGTTCCACTTGGAGGGAGGCCAAGGTCATGAGGTAGGTACATGCAGTACCTACCTAGGGCACTTGGGTTTATCATATTTGGAATTGTAAATCCCACAAAAGGAATTAATTAGCAAAAGGGACACCTTCTGGTATTTAAATTACTAGGATTAATCTAGACAAACTTTTGGTTCAATTATTGTACTGAATGTTGAGGAAAAAATTTGGGTTTTAACCAAAATTCAGATATGGGCATTTGGAAGTATTTTTCATTTCCAAACGAATTTAATCCAAACAAGGAAACTACAGAACTAGTGGAAAATATTAAAAAGGAAGTAGGGGTGGGCTGGTTTTCCGGAGGGAAATGGGCCGCCGGGGAGGGTTTTGGCCCACTCGGGCAGCAACGCGAGCGGGAGGGCGATTCAAATCGCTGGCCGGTAGGGACCAGGCGTCAATGGCACTTAACCCCGAAGGGGTATCGGTGATTCTGGGCCACCGATCAAGTGAGATCTGACGGCACCAGGTCGTCTTCCTCCTCAGACTCGACGGCGGCGAGGGAAACCCTAGCGGAGCTCGAGGAGCGGCGCGGCTCACCTAAGGCTTGGGAGGTGTCAGGGAAGCGGCGGGGCGATGAGTTGGACGACGACGACCACGGGGATGGGCGAAAGCAGGGGGTTTCACGACTAGATCCAGCTCGCGCGATGACGGTCGAGGCGAGCTCATCAGAGCTCGTTGGTGAAGCTCGAGGAGACGGTTCTGGGCCAAAAGAAGAGTAGTATCAGATAGAGTAGGATGACAGGGTCACAATACGGTGACATGCAGAGATAGGCGAGCAAGGGAGAGGAGGTCTTGCTCATCTTTTTGAAAATGGCTGAGAGCTCTTGTTCCTCTTCTTCTGGCCAGGATAAGGTAGGGAAGGAGTGGCGCTGGGGAATGCTGAGTGAGATGGAGAGGGAGCAAAAGAGGGTGGAGTGGGGTGCTCGGTTGGCCTGTTGGTACTTATCCCGAGTTGGGATGGTATATGGTGGACAAAGTCCATGGGAGTAAGGGGGACGGGTAGGGATCCTCTGGTTGGTCGAGTGGGCGGTGGAGAGGGGAGGTGTTGTGCCAGAGACCAGAGGGGGAGCCGTGTATCTATCCCAGGAGCCTTGGGTGCTCCACCTTTTTCACCTCGGGTGAAAAGAAAAGAGGGGAGGGAGAGGGGGCTAGGGAGATCTAGGGTAGCTTTCAGTGGTGCAGAGGGGAGGGGAGTGGGGCCATGGTTTGACCAGAGAGGGGGTGAGGCGTGCTACAGCCGCTGTGGCATTTAAGTCCCAAGATATTCCAAGATATGGCTTATTTCTCTCCTCACATGCTTCACTAGATAGGGGCAAGGGAGGGGGCTTGCTACAGTGGTCACCACGACCAAGGGAGGGTGTGATGGTTGTTGTGGTGAGTGGTGGTAAGACTTTGATAGACATTTGATTCATTTTAGATCATGTTTTGATTTGTTTGCACTATTTGATCAAAATGGCGTTTATGAAGGAAGTTCAAAATTTTGCATAGGACAAGGTGGGAAGATGGTACTGGTAGGTGGGTATGGTTAAGGTACATTCCTAGGATTTATTTGGGATTTTTCTAAGGGGTGTTAGTCCTCTTAAATCCATTTATTCAAGAAGTGTGGTAGTTTCTAGAAGATCATTTAATATTTTTACATTGGACATGGTTGGTTTTCGATGTGAAAAGGTCTTAGATATGAATTCACACATTTGGGAATTTTCCCAAGATTTATTGATGAATGAATGTATTTAAAACAATTATTATTCCATTTCTTCCATTTAAGAAAATGGACAAAACGAAATAATAAAGCTCTTCAAAAATATTTATTTTTGAAGTCGGAAGATAGGGTAAGATAATTAGATTTCAAAAGATCTTAAAGTTGGAGGTGTGATTTGGGGGAAATCAAACTTTCTTCTATTGATTAAGTTTTGGAGTTTTTGTCCACTAAAGGAATTTAATAGTTTTTGAGCCATAATAATTATGGATAATATTTTATAAATCTTTAAACTCAAGGTATATGATGTACACAAGGTGTATATAGCATATGAAACCTTGGGTGTTGAGAATCCAAATAGATTTTGGTGAGGAACAAGAATTAAAAGATCTAGAGTGATGTTATTTTCATACCACCAAAACATGGTTGTATCTTATAGCTCAAGGCTCCCCTTGGTTCAAGGGCCATATGGATAGATAGACCAAGTTATGTAGATCACCATGGTACAGAATTTTGTGCTTGATCATGCTTGAGCTCTCCAAGGATTGGTTCCAAACTTTGAATAAAATAAGCCTGCCAAAGCAGAATATCAAATGGTCTTCAAAGCCATCTAAGTTTTTGCAGCACAAGGATCCATGTGGAACAAGTGAAGTAGGTATTTCTAGACCTTTATGAGTAAAACACAATTATGCAAGGAGTTGGTGAAAATAAGATAACATGTAGGTGTGAGATTCTTCCAAAGTAGGCATGTTGATATGATTTGCAGGAATTATTATTTTCTTGCCTACAAAACTATCAAGAACAAGGGGCTTAGAGGATAGTCTAACTAAGGGCTTAGAGAACTAGTGGAAAATGTTAAAAAGGAAGTGGGGGTGGGCTGGTTTTCTAGAGGGAAATGGGCCGCCGGGGAGGGTTTTGGCCCACTCAGGCAGCAACGCAAGCGGGAGGGCGATTCAAATCGCTGGCCGACAGGGCCCAGGCGTTAGTGGCACTTAACCCCTAAGGGGTATTGGCGATTCTGGGCCACCGATCAAGTGAGATTTGACGGCACCAGGTCATCGTCCTCCTCAGACTCGATGGCGGAGAGGGAAACCCTAGCGGAGCTCGAGGAGCGGCGGCGCGGCTCACCTGAGGCTTGGGAGGTGTCAGGGAAGCGGCGGGGCGATGCGTTGGACGACGACGACCACGGGGATGGGCGAAAGCAGGGGGTTTCACGACTAGATCCAGCTCACGCGACGACGGTCGAGGCGAGCTCATCAGAGCTCGTTGGTGCAGCTCGAGGAGACGTTTCTGGGCCAAAATAAGAGTAGTATCAGATAGAGTAGGATGAGAGGGTCACAATACGGTGACATGCAGAGATAGGCGAGCAAGGGAGAGGAGGTCTTGCTCATCTTTTTGAAAATGGCCGAGAGCTCTTGTTCCTCTTCTTCTGGCCAGGATAAGGTAGGGAAGGAGTGGCGCTGGGGAATGCTGAGTGAGATGGAGAGGGAGCAAAAGAGGGTGGAGTGGGGTGCTGGGTTGGCCTGTGGGTACTTATCCCGAGTTGGGATGGTATATGGTGGACAAAGTCCATGGGAGTAAGGGGGAGGGTTAGGGATCCTCTGGTTGGTCGAGTGGGCGGTGGAGACGGGAGGTGTTGTGCCAGAGACCAGAGGGGGAGCCGTGTATCTATCCCAGGAGCCTTGGGTGCTCCACCTTTTTCACCTCGTGTGAAAAGAAAAGAGGGGAGGGAGAGGGGGCTAGGGAGATCTAGGGTAGCTTTCAATGGTGCAGAGGGGAGGGGAGTGGGGCCATGGTTTGACCAGAGAGGGGGTGAGGCGTGCTACAGCCGCTGTGGCATTTAAGTCCCAAGATATTCCAAGATATGGCTTATTTCTCTCCTCACATGCTTCACTAGATAGGGGCAAGGGAGGGGGCTTGCTACAGTGGTCACCACGATCAAGGGAGGGTGTGATGGTTGCTGTGGTGAGTGGTGGTAAGACTTTGATAAACATTTGCTTCATTTTAGATCATGTTTTGATTTGTTTGCACTATTTGATCAAAATGGCGTTTGTGAAGGAAGTTCAAAATTTTGCATAGGAAGAGGTGGGAAGATGGTACTGGTAGGTGGGTATGGTTAAGGTACATTCCTAGGATTTATTTGGGATTTTTCTAAGGGGTGTTAGTCCTCTTAAATCCATTTATTCAAGAAGTGTGGTAGTTTCTAGAAGATCATTTAATATTTTTACATTGGACATGGTTGGTTTTCGATGTGAAAAGGTCTTAGATATGAATTCACACATTTGGGAATTTTCCCAAGATTTATTGATGAATGAATGTATTTAAAACAATTATTATTCCATTTCTTCCATTTAAGAAAATGGACAAAACGAAATAATAAAGCTCTTCAAAAATATTTATTTTTGAAGTCGGAAGATAGGGTAAGATAATTAGATTTCAAAAGATCTTAAAGTTGGAGGTGTGATTTGGGGTAAATCAAACTTTCTTCTATAGATTAAGTTTTGGAGTTTTTGTCCACTAAAGGAATTTAATAGTTTTTGAGCCATAATAATTATGGATAATATTTTATAAATCTTTAAACTCAAGGTATATGATGTACACAAGGTGTATATAGCATATGAAACCTTGGGTGTTGAGAATCCAAATAGATTTTGGTGAGGAACAAGAATTAAAAGATCTAGAGTGATGTTATTTTCATACCACCAAAACATGGTTGTATCTTATAGCTCAAGGCTCCCCTTGGTTCAAGGGCCATATGGATAGATAGACCATGTTATGTAGATCACCATGGTACAGAATTTTGTGCTTGATCATGCTTGAGCTCTCCAAGGATTGGTTCCAAACTTTGAATAAAATAATCCTGCCAAAGCAGAATATCAAATGGTCTTCAAAGCCATCTGAGTTTTTGCAGCACAAGGATCCATGTGGAACAAGTGAAGTAGGTATTTCTAGACCTTTATGAGTAGAACACAATTATGCAAGGAGTTGGTGAAAATAAGATAACATGTAGGTGTGAGATTCTTCCAAAGTAGGCATGTTGATATGATTTGCAGGAATTATTATTTTCTTGCCTGCAAAACTATCAAGAACAAGGGGCTTAGAGGATAGTCTAACTAAGGGCTTAGAGAACTAGTGGAAAATGTTAAAAAGGAAGTGGGGGTGGGCTGGTTTTCTAGAGGGAAATGGGCCGCCGGGGAGGGTTTTGGCCCACTCAGGCAGCAACGCAAGCGGGAAGGCGATTCAAATCGCTGGCCGACAGGGCCCAGGCGTTAGTGGCACTTAACCCCTAAGGGGTATTGGCGATTCTGGGCCACCGATCAAGTGAGATTTGACGGCACCAGGTCGTCGTCCTCCTCAGACTCGACGGCGGAGATGGAAACCCTAGGGGAGCTCGAGGAGCGGCGGCGCGGCTCACCTGAGGCTTGGGAGGTGTCAGGGAAGCGGCGGGGCGATGCGTTGGACGACGACGACCACGGGGATGGGCGAAAGCAGGGGGTTTCACGACTAGATCCAGCTCGCGAGACGACGGTCGAGGCGAGCTCATCAGAGCTCGTTGGTGCAGCTCGAGGAGACGTTTCTGGGCCAAAAGAAGAGTAGTATCAGATAGAGTAGGATGAGAGGGTCACAATACGGTGACATGCAGAGATAGGCGAGCAAGGGAGAGGAGGTCTTGCTCATCTTTTTGAAAATGGCCGAGAGCTCTTGTTCCTCTTCTTCTGGCCAGGATAAGGTAGGGAAGGAGTGGCGCTGGGGAATGCTGAGTGAGATGGAGAGGGAGCAAAAGAGGGTGGAGTGGGGTGCTGGGTTGGCCTGTGGGTACTTATCCCGAGTTGGGATGGTATATGGTGGACAAAGTCCATGGGAGTAAGGGGGAGGGTTAGGGATCCTCTGGTTGGTCGAGTGGGCGGTGGAGACGGGAGGTGTTGTGCCAGAGACCAGAGGGGGAGCCGTGTATCTATCCCAGGAGCCTTGGGTGCTCCACCTTTTTCACCTCGTGTGAAAAGAAAAGAGGGGAGGGAGAGGGGGCTAGGGAGATCTAGGGTAGCTTTCAATGGTGCAGAGGGGAGGTGAGTGGGGCCATGGTTTGACCAGAGAGGGGGTGAGGCGTGCTACAGCCGCTGTGGCATTTAAGTCCCAAGATATTCCAAGATATGGCTTATTTCTCTCCTCACATGCTTCACTAGATAGGGGCAAGGGAGGGGGCTTGCTACAGTGGTCACCACGACCAAGGGAGGGTGTGATGGTTGCTGTGGTGAGTGGTGGTAAGACTTTGATAAACATTTGCTTCATTTTAGATCATGTTTTGATTTGTTTGCACTATTTGATCAAAATGGCGTTTGTGAAGGAAGTTCAAAATTTTTCATAGGAAAAGGTGGGAAGATGGTACTGGTAGGTGGGTATGGTTAAGGTACATTCCTAGGATTTATTTGGGATTTTTCTAAGGGGTGTTAGTCCTCTTAAATCCATTTATTCAAGAAGTGTAGTAGTTTCTAGAAGATCATTTAATATTTTTACATTGGACATGGTTGGTTTTTGATGTGAAAAGGTCTTAGATATGAATTCACACTTTTGGGAATTTTCCCAAGATTTATTGATGAATGAATGTATTTAAAACAATTATTATTCCATTTCTTCCATTTAAGAAAATGGACAAAACGAAATAATAAAGCTCTTCAAAAATATTTATTTTTGAAGTTGGAAGATAGGGTAAGATAATTAGATTTCAAAATATCTTAAAGTTGGAGGTGTGATTTGGGGGAAATCAAACTTTCTTCTATAGATTAAGTTTTGGAGTTTTTGTCCACTAAAGGAATTTAATAGTTTTTGAGCCATAATAATTATGGATAATATTTTATAAATCTTTAAACTCAAGTTATCTGATGTACACAAGGTGTATGTAGCATATGCAACCTTGGGTGTTGAGAATCCAAATAGATTTTGGTGAGGAACAAGAATTAAAAGATCTAGAGTGATGTTATTTTCATACCACCAAAACATGGTTGTATCTTATAGCTCAAGGCTCCCCTTAGTTCAAGGGCCATATGGATAGATAGACCAAGTTATGTAGATCACCATGGTACAGAATTTTGTGCTTGATCATGCTTGAGCTCTCCAAGGATTGGTTCCAAACTTTGAATAAAATAAGCCTGCCAAAGCAGAATATCAAATGGTCTTCAAAGCCATCTGAGTTTTTGAAGCACAAGGATCCATGTGGAACAAGTGAAGTAGGTATTTCTAGACCTTTATGAGTAGAACACAATTATGCAAGGATTTGGTGAAAATAATATAACATGTAGGTGTGAGCTTCTTCCAAAGTAGGCATGTTGATATGATTTGCAGGAATTATTATTTTCTTGCCTGCAAAACTATCAAGAACAAGGGGCTTAGAGGATATTCTTACTAAGGGCTTAGAGAACTAGTGGAAAATGTTAAAAAGGAAGTGGGGGTGGGCTGGTTTTCTGGAGGGAAATGGGCCACAGGGGAGGGTTTTGGCCCACTCAGGCAGCAACGCAAGCGGGAGGGGCGATTCAAATCGCTGGCCGACAGGGCCCAGGCGTTAGTGGCACTTAACCCCTAAGGGGTATCGGCGATTCTGGGCCACCGATCAAGTGAGATTTGACGGCACCAGGTCGTCGTCCTCCTCAGACTCGACGGTGGCGAGGGAAACCCTAGCAGAGCTCGAGGAGCGGCGGCGCGGCTGACCTCAGGCTTGGGAGGTGTCAGGGAAGCGGCGGGGCGATGCGTTGGATGACGACGACCACGGGGATGGGCGAAAGCAGGGGGTTTCACGACTAGATCCAGCTCGCGCGACGACGGTCGAGGCGAGCTCATCAGAGCTCGTTGGTGCAGCTCGAGGAGATGGTTCTGGGCCAAAAGAGGAGTAGTATGAGATAGAGTAGGATGAGAGGGTCACAATACGGTGACATGTAGAGATAGGCGAGCAAGGGAGAGGAGGTCTTGCTCATCTTTTTGACAATGGCCGAGAGCTCTTGTTCCTCTTCTTCTGGCCAGGATAAGGTAGGGAAGGAGTGGCGCTGGGGAATGCGGAGTGAGATGGAGAGGGAGCAAAAGAGGGTGGAGTGGGGTGCTGGGTTGGCCTGTGGGTACTTATCCCGAGTTGGGATGGTATATGGTGGACAAAGTCCATGGGAGTAAGGGGGAGGGGTAGGGATCCTCTGGTTGGTCGAGTGGGCAGTGGAGAGGGGAGGTGTTGTGCCAGAGACCAGAGGGGGAGCCGTCTATCTATCCCAAGAGCCTTAGGTGCTCCACCTTTTTCACCTCGGGTGAAAAGAAACGAGGGGAGCGAGAGGGGGCTAGGGAGAGCTAGGGTGGCGTTCAATGGTGCAGAGGGGAGGGGAGTGGGGACATGGTTTGACCAGAGAGGGGGTGAGGCGTGCTACAGCCGCTGTGGCATTTAAGTCCCAAGATATTGCAAGATATGGATTTTTTCTCTCCTCACATGCTTCACTAGATAGGGGCAAGGGAGGGGGCTTGCTACAGTGGTCACCACGACCAAGGGAGGGTGTGATGGTTGTTGTGGTGAGTGGTGGTAAGACTTTGATAAAGATTTGCTTCATTTTGGATCATGTTTTGATTTGTTTGCATTATTTGATCAAAATGGTGCTTGTGAAGGAAGTTCAAAATTTTGCATAGGACAAGGTGGGAAGATGTTACTTGTAGGTGGGTATGGTTAAGGTACTTTCCTAGGATTGGTTCCAAACTTTGAATATAATAAGCCTACCAAAGCAGAATATCAAATGGTCTTCAAAGCCATGTGAGTTTTTGAAGCACAAGGATACATGTGGAACAAGTGAAGTAGGTATTTATAGACCTTTATGAGTAGAACACAATTATGCAAGGAGTTGGTGAAAAGAATATAACATGTAGGTGTGAGTTTCTTCCAAAGTAGGCATGTTGATATGATTTGCAGGAATTATTATTTTCTTGCCTGCAAAACTATCAAGAACAAGGGGCTTAGAGGATAGTCTAACCTAGGGCAAGAGTGGTCCTTGGTAGTGCTTATGATGTTCTACAATATGGTTAAACTGCATTTCCAAAAATGCACAAGGGTTGATAAAGGGAGGCATTCAAAGAAGTAATGTTGAAACAGTTTCCAGACTTAGTCAAATTTGGCAGATTTAGGGTTTTTGACTAGAATATGAGTAGGGATGTTTTTGAGGGTTAACAAGGTATCAAAGCATCACCAATTGGGTGATATTGAAGTTTAGATTGGGTAGAATAGATCCACCCTTGATATTGGTGTTCATTGACTTGGAAACTTCTAGAATGGATCACTTCAGAATTGATCTGGTTAAGGGTTTTAGATGATCACCTAGTGGCTAGAGATCAGAACCATCTTGTATTCTTGCTTAGGGTTTGGGGATTTTAAAGTTTCTTGATCCTATAGGATGAGCTCCTAGAGTAGCTCATACTACTTCTAAGAAATCAAGTCAAACAGCATATTAAGGCAACTCATCTTACGAACAAACCAACTACTACTAGGGTTACCATCAAGCTTAGCTTGAGGTAAGGATGGGCAATTTTGAAATGTTGGAGTTTGAGTAAGGTAAGATTCCTTGGTATCCCTACCAAGAGTAGAATTCAAAGGTTTTATACAAGGTTTTGGAAATCCTAGAGGTAGGAGTAGTTGAAGGTTCTGTCTTGAAAACATAAGGCGATTATATTATATATCTCTCCATAGTTTTGTCAATGGAGGCTACTGAAATAGTTTGGTTTGCAAAGGCATCTTGGTTAAGGTCTTTTAAATGCCAGAACATTTGAGAATATGGAACATAAGCCAAGATAGTTTTTGCTAAATATCTTTTGTAACCTGATGTTGAGGGAAGGAGTATATCATAAGCTATATAATGAGAAGCATAAGCATAGACAACAACAAGCAAGCACTGCACAATTAAATAAGAAAAAGTTTTTGTTCCCCCTGATTTTTGCATTCTGGATAACTAATTAGGGTTTCTGAAATCAGGATGTTACATTTATCTTTTGTTTTATCCATATAGAAAGAATTTTGATTCTTTTATTACATGATTCTTTGTACTATATACTGTATTTATGTATTTCGAAGATATAAACCATACTTTTATATAGTAGATGCTTGAAATTTTTATGCCAAATAAAGCGTGCGTCGAGGTGACTCGAGCTCTAGCTCCGCCCCTGTGTGATGCTATCAAATCACAAACTTTGGCAGATTTTCTTGCAGATTGGACTAAAGCTCCAGCTAACACACCCTTTTCAGAACCTAAGTATTGGACGATGCAGTTTGATGTCTCCAAAATGCTCAATGGCTCGGGGATGGTGTAGTGCTCAAATCACCCACGGAGCTGAATTAAGTACTATATTTTCTGGAGATCCACTCAATGCTGCCAATAACATTGAGGACTTTTAAAATCTTCTTCACAGACTTCGCATTGCCAAGGATATTGGCATGAAGAGAATCATATGTTGTGGAGACTTCGATTTTGTTGCTCAGTAATTGGGTGGCACCTGGAATGCGCAGAACCCAATGATGGCGTCAGATCGTGATGAAGTAGACAAGATGGCCAAGTGCTTTGATGGATACAAAGTCAAATATGTGCCACGGGAAGAGAACATGGCGGAACATATCCTATCCAAGGTAGGATTTTCACATACACTAATCCCACCAGGCGTGTTCATGGAGCATCTCCATGTACTGTTAGTCCAAGGAGAAGATCTAGAGAACCCAGATCATGTCGGCTCACCATTTAACATTGTTATAGTGGTCCCTTTGTCTTGGACAAAACACTTCCTAGATTTCCTCAAAGGCGGTACACTATCGTCTAACAAAGTCGAAAGGTGGTAGATAGTACACATCGAAAAAGATTATATCAGTATCAATGGTCAACTCTACAAATGAAGCATCACCAAAACCTTCCTATCATGCATATCACAATGGCAAGGCATTGAGATTCTTACGGAAAACCATCTTGTTGATCGCACGCATCATGCCACTCCCAAATCGCTAGTTTACAAAGCTTTTAGGTAGGGGTTTTACTAGCCAACCGCTAAGGAGGACATATATAAGCGAGTTGAGACATGTATGGGGTGCCTTTTATATGAAAGGAAGCCACATATACCTGAAGGGGTTCGTTGCATAGAAACCAAAGAAAATCATACGGTTACAACCATCAAGATCATATCTAGGAGATTCATGTAAAGATTTCAGATGGAATCACCCTTGAAGACCGTAACGTGGGATAACGTCCCCGCAAAAAACGTGGTTGATGTAGAGTGTACATGACCATCCTCAAGGACATGCAGACGATCAACACCACAAGGGGCAGCGCCTTGATACGTCCATTTTGCATCACTATTCTATATCATAATTTACTGTTATTCATTGATATATTTCATATTAAGAGATGATACTTATGTTATTTCATCTGTTTTTGCATGGTTGATGAATTTTGGAGCATGGACCGCTGCCGTCAGGATTCTGATGGAAAAGAGGCTGTTTGGAGGCGAAATTCACGAAGATCAGAAAATTTGGGAAAATACATTGAAAATTCTATTTTTCTAGAAGATGAAGGATGCCAGAAGGGGGAGTGGAGATGGGCCATAGGGGGCCCACACCATCCCCTGGCGCGGGCCACCTATGGTCGCGCTACCAGGTGGTGTGGCCACCCTGGCCCACCGTAAATGTTCGTGAGACATATCTGTACGTCGGATTGAGATGTATATTTTTGTGATTCTTCCCCAGATTGTTATTCAAGTTTCGTTAGTTTTGCACTTTTTGATTTGAGCAACAGAAGATTTTCGAAAAAATTAATCTTTACCTGCTGGTCTGTTTTGACAGATTTTTACCACTCTTGCATTTGCCTATTAAATTGATTTCCTTTTTGAATTCTTTTTGGGTTTTCGGAAGGATTTGTTATAGTACATTATGTTTTGATGGATTCTAGATGAATTTGAATCTTAAAAGGTCTATTACCTCGCTTATACTAATGTTGCTAATGAGAATTGTGTAAAGTTTTATGTGAAAGAAATTTCCCGGTTAGTGGAGAAAATGGTGTAATAAGAAAGAGAAAGGTTTCATGACTCGAGAAATACGTGAATGAAGATAAATATATTGATGTTATTCAAGTGGTGACTCTGGGAAAATTTATCAAAGACCAAGTTCAGAGACATGCAGAGTACGTTTTCGAATAGATAACAGTTCTGGTAAGAAAAGTTCCGCGAAAAATCTATGTAGTTATATTTTTGCAGTTTTTATCCAACAAGGAAAGCCACGAAGCGAAAGAGGGACGGAAACGGAGCCAAGGTGGCTCACACCACCCCTGGCGCGGGCACCCCTAGCCGCGCCACCAGGTGGTGTGGCCACCCCGGAGTCCGTCTCCGACCCATTTTCTCCCAGTACCTTGCTTTTGTTGTAAAACTTCGTAATATATAATCCCCCGGATCCCCGAGGTTCATAATTAAGCTGTGGTGTATTTCTTCTAGTGGTGTCATGTGAACGTCGACTACATGACACTTTACCTATATGGGCCTAGGGGAATGTATTGTGTATTTGGCTACTAATCGTAGGGGTTGCCGGAGTGACAGAAACATGAACCCCCGTTAGGAAACCTTTGCACAAGGGATGTCAGGGTCTTAGAGTTTAAAGCTGTGGTTAGGTTTCGATCTTAATTACTTTCTTGTACTTGCGGATTCTTGCAAGGGCTATAATCACAAGTATGTATTAGTCCTAGGAAGGTCGGTACATTAGCACAGGTTCACCCACACAACACTTATCAAACTAGAGAAGATTAATCAACTATATGAAGCGAAAGCACTTGACGATATTCTCATGTGTCCTCGAGAACGTTTGATCATCTTAAGTATTACAACCGGCTTGTCCTTTGCTAAAGAAAGGATTGGGCCACTTGCTGCATTTATTCTTATTGTTTTATTCACTCGTACTTTATTTATCTGCATTATCAAAACCCCCTAAAAATCCGTTTGCTAAGTATTTACAGAAAATTCCTGCTCCAAGCCACTCGTCAACACCTTCTGCGCCTCGTTGGGGTCGACACTCTTACTTATCGAAAATACTGCGATACACCCCCTATACTTGTGGGTCATCACGCCTCCGTTATCGGTCACACATACGGTGTGACGACAACTCCCGAACCCTCTCTCCAGCCGGGCAGCAGAAATAGCGGATCCTCTAGAACTCCAACAACAATACGCCATGGTAGAGATGGTGGAGGGGAAGATCTCGAGCAGGGTTTCGCCTAAGCACCTTTTCTAGTGGCAATGGACAAGGCTAGCAAGAGGGGGAAGATGCCAATCAAATGACATATGAGAGAATGGGCAAGTGAGTGTGAGAGAGGGGAGGTCTCCACCTCCTTTTATAGGGGGAGTGGGGCAAGCCCCTCCCTTGGATGTCGGCAAAGAGGGTGCCCCCTCCCCTCCACTCATTCATGTGGGTGGACTCTCCACTCAGAAAATTTCAATCTCCACTTTTTCCCAGTTATTCTCCACTCAAAAACCAAATGTCTTTGCATTAAAGCACTTTAATTATCTGGTTTTAATGCAACTCATTTTAATGAACACTTCATTTAATGGTCATTTCATTTAACATTTTGATCCCTTGCTTTGTTTCGATACCCTGAAACCATTTTGGCAGATTCAACAAAACAAATTCCTGCAATGTCCATTGTCTTCCCCTGTGTTCCCTATCCACTCAATTGCGTTGACTAACATTAAGTGTGTCTCCCTATGGGTTCGATAACTATGCATACATGATTAAGACTTTCTCCGATCAATAATCATTAGCACGATATGGAGATCCATAATGACTCCCACTAGTTACGCGAAAATCCAATGATCGTCTGAACCTTTTTCACTGTAATCAAATTCCTTTTGTCTCGTGATATTTTACTTGTCCGAGATTCGATCACTTGGTATCTTCCATACCTTGTTTAATCGCGTTCCCGACAAGTACTATTTTTCTCGTTCCTATGATATAACATTCTAGTGATCAAATCACTTGCTTGCGAGCTATGTTAATGTGATATCACCGAGAGGGCCTTGAGTATATCTCTCCGTCATCAGGATGGACAAATCCCTGATGACCCACAAGTAGAGGGGGTGTATCGCAGTATTTTCGATAAGTAAGATTGTCGAACCCAACAAGGAGCAGAAGGTGCTGGCTGGTGGTATGGATCAGGAATTCTCTGCAAATACTTAGCAAACGAATTTTTAGGGGTTTTTGATAAAGCAAGTAAACAAAGTACGAGTAAATAAAAGACAGTGGGAATAAATGCAACAAGTGGCCCAATCCTTTATGCAGCAAAGGACAAGCCGGTTGTATTTCTATAGTGAACAAACGTTCTCGAGGACACATGGGAAGACTGTCAAGTGCTTTTGCTTCATATAGTCGATTAATCTTTTCTAGCTTGCTAAGTGTTGTGTGGGTGAACCTGTGCTAATGTACCGCCCCATCCAAGACTAAATACATGCTTGTGATTAAACCCCCTTGCAAACATCCGTAAGTACAAGAAAGTAATTAAGGTAGAAACCTAACCATAGCTTTAAACTCTAAGACCCTTACGTCCCTTGTGCAATGGTTTCCTAACAGGGGTTCAGGTTTCTATCACTCCGGCAACCCCTACGATTAGTAGCCAAATACACAATGCATTCCCCTAGGCCCATATAGGTGAAGTGTCATGTAGTCGATGTTCACATGACACCACTAGAAGAAGTACAGCACAACTTAAATAACAATCTATTGAATCGTTCTCAACTCAACTCCACTACTAACAACAAGACTTCTCCCATGTCCTCAAGAACAAAACGAACTACTCGCAAGACATCATATGGATCATGATCAGAGATGAAATAATGATGTATAACAATATGAACATAAACAATAATTCAATGGTTCACTCAATAGCATCAACTACAATGAGTAATCAACACCGGGAAAGTTTCCCCTATGAACTATAGCAAGATTCAACCAATTGTTACAGCAATATGGAGATGGTGATGAGGGTGCTGATGGTGATGATGGTGGTGATGATGATGATGATGATGATCCCGATGAAGTCCAGCTTGATGGTGGTGTTGATGGCGACGATCTCCCCTCTCCGGGAAGGAATTCCCCCGGCAGAAATCTGTCTGCCGGAGAGATCTTTCTCTCTCGGTGTTTTTCCGCCCCGCAGAGGTGGCCAAATCTTTCTGTGGTCATTCCCCGAGTCTTAGGGTTTCGGGAGGTTGACATACGCTAGAGGGGAGAGGCTGGAGTGGGCTAGGGCGGCCACACCACTCCCTGGCGTGGCCTAGGCCTGCCCGCGCCATGGGGTGGTGTGGGCCCCCTGTGGCCCACCTCCACTCGATCTTCTGGCATCCTGAGTCTTCTCGAAAAATAGGATTTTCCGTGTATTTTCCCGGATTTTCTGATCTTCGCGAATTTTGCCTCCAAACAACACCTTTTCCATTAGAATCCTGACTGCAGCAGTCCATGCTCCAAAAGTCATCAACCATGCAAAAATAGATGAAATAACATAAGTATCACCTCTCAATACGAAATATATCAATGAATAATAGTGAATTAAGACATAGAATAGTGATGCAAAATGGACGTATCAACTCCCCCCAAGCTTAGACTTCGCTTGTTCCCAAGCGAAACTGAGCTCAATAAACATGACCTCAGGTTTATGGAGTGAAGAGTCGATAAAAGGATACGGACAAGAAGCATCACATTCATCAAATACATAGATCATAATAGAAGACAACTCACTATTATATAACTCAACTTGTAATGAGTAAAGGAAACACAATAAAGATACATAAAGTGAATCATAATTGGTGATGGCAAACTTAGCTCTTGGTCGAAGAATAGTTGATAATTTGCTGGAGTTCACAAATAGCTGGTTTTCAAAGAAAGCTCTCAAAGTAGTAAACTTCAAGATAAGAGCAATGTGCAAAACAAGGAACATAAGAAACATGAATGCATAAATCATCATATGAATGAATGAAACACATCAACTCAAAGTACTTGCTGAGATAGAGGGGAGTAGGTTTACTGACTCAACTACAAAGTAAAAGAAAGGCCCTTCAAAGAGGGAAGCAGGGATTGCAAGTCTCATAAAGAGCTCCCAAAAATTATGATACTTACTAGCTTTAAGCTCTCATTGCCCCTATCATAGGCATCTTTAGGTGATTAAGGTGAAAGTGAGGTCCAATCTGAGTTATATGCTTGACAGACTATAAACTGAAGATTCCAAGTCCCTTGAGTACGAGGGCCGCTCCTCATGCTACTCAACTTTAGTTACCGGTAAGTTCTTGTCATCATAAGTATGTGCGTATCATTGAGAACCGCCAATGGGGTACCCCTTGCCCGATGATACAGAAGAATCCCCATATCAAAATGACAAGGCAAGCAGACAATGAGTATCTCAGCAATTTTCTTATTTACCATGGGAAAATGGTGCTTTTTTTATCTTTCCACTTTTCATAGTATCTCTTTTTTTTCTCTTTTCTTTTTCTCAATAGCTATCTCTCTCTTTTTTTATAAGAAGAATGCTTCATAGATATCATTATGGTTACGCTGCAGGTTTCCACCATGTCAGCATGGATTAGACCAGCGGCCCAGGCATTTCTCTAACACACATACATAACTCCATGGACTTACAAGCTCCCCTTTTATTTCACACCGACGACATCCGCAAACAAAAGAGCGATGTATCAACTGGGTATATATTTACAAGTGTTGAAAGTGTTCCCCGTGACAGGACGGTTCTGCTAATCCCCAGCCTATAATTTGCAAGCATATAACTTTCATGGAGAGTTCACAATGGTTCAGGTTTATTAAGTGCAGAAAATAAAGTGTGCCATCAAGTTCGTGAGAGCTTTACTCACTAATTTTCTCATAACAAGTTTAATTTGGGAGGTAAACAAAACAAGAATTTACTTGGGATAGAAATAATGCTACTAGGTAGGTATTGTGGACACAAATGGCAAAGGTTTTGGTTTAAAGGAGGTGGATGCACGAGAAGAATACCCTCTCAATACAGGTTTTTGGCTAGCAAGGCTGGGTAACAGGTACAAGAGTTGAAGGAAACAACCAAACATACAAGTGATAAAAACAAACATGCAATCTTCCTTGGGAGCACAAAAGATCTTAACTAGAGAATACTAGACTTATGAGCAAATCAAGAAAGAAAGATGATGAAATTATTTTTTCGCTAGAGTACTTCTATCTTTTCCTTTTCAACTCTCAAAAAGGTGTTGCTACTGACCGAGCTAGGTTTGCCAAAACCAACTAAATTAACTCAATGATCCCAGAGTGCTACCAATACTAACAACAAGATCAATCATATAACCACGAATTGAAAACTAACATAAGCTATGCAAAAGAGTGAATGATAGAACTTCTCATTAATATTCCATAACGAAAACTCACACCAAGGGATACAAATCTAACGAGAGAGGGGACACTTCCATAATGCAAACCATACTACAAAATAACACCTCTATTCATGATATGACTCTACTAAAAAGGTAAAAAGATAGAAGATAGTGATATGATACCGCGGCACTCCCCCAAGCTTGGAACAAACCAAGGGGATGCCAAACCTGATGACGAATTACTCCTTTGGTGGTGGTGGTATGTTCTCAATGAGCTCTCTGATAAGTTTCCCCAAGTCCTCAATTTTGAAGGTGAGATTACGAATAAGCTCCGAGTTTTGCTCAATACGGCTCATGATCATGTCATGTTGAGAATTCTAGCTCTTGCTATTCTTTCCCCACTCTTCCTCCTTGAAGTCTTCTTTTCCTGCATGGTTATGGGTAAAGGTATGGAAGGTACTCTTGGTGTTCGGAGAAGGAGTCCTTGGTGCCAAGCAGTGACGCGGAAGCTTCCCTCTAGTTGACATCCGTGCCGTCCTTCTGATCCTGGCAGGGTTCGCCACCACTCCAATGCTTGCAACGGTAGTGCCGGTGTGCTTTGCCTCCTCTTCACCTTCACTCTTGATCTCCTTCTCCTTCTCGGGGTCTTGGAGGTCTTCCTCCAAGGGTTCCTTCCCTTTATCCTCGGCGGACACCATTGTGCTTCTAAACCTTCAAAGAGTATGTCCTGATAGAAACAGGTCGAAACAAAAACATGACGAAAACACGATATACGAACCTCGGTGGATCCGGGGGGTTATATATTACGAAGTTTCATATCAAAAGGAAGGTACTGGGTGAAAACGAGTCAGAGGCGGAGTCCGGAGTGGACTCACCACCTGGTGGTGCGGCCAGGGGTGGGCCCGTGCCATGGGGTGGTGTAGGCCACCCAGGCTCCGTTTTCGTCTCTTTTTCGCTTCGTAGCTTTCCTTACTGACAGAAAACTGCAAAAATATAGTTGGATTGTATTTTTGCGGAACTTTTCTTACCTGAACTATTACCTAGTTGGAAACGGACTCTGTAGGTCTCTGAATTTGGTATCTAATGGATCCTTCCGGAGTCATCACTTGAATAACATCAATATCTTCATCTTCATACTCTTAACATTGGAGTCATAAAACCTTTCTCTTCCTTATTACACCATTGTCTCCACTTCTTGGAAATTCCTTTCACACAAAACTTCACACAGTTCTTATTAGCAACATTAGTATAAGTGAAGTGATAAAACCTTTTGAGTCCAACTTCAACTAAAAACCATCAAAACATAAACTACCGTAGCAACTCCTTCCGAAGACCCAAAAATAATTCAAAAAGGAAATCGAATAAAGAAGCAAATGCAAGAGTGGCAAAATCTGTCAAAACAGACCAGCAGGTAAAGATCATTTTTTTCGAAAATCTTCTGTTGCTCAAATCAAAAAGTGTAAAACTAACGAAAGTTAAATAACAACCTGGGGCAGAATAACAAAACGTTACAGCTCAATCCGATATATAGAGATCTCTCACGAATGTTTACGGTGAAGCACAAATATCTGTTTCGGGACAGCAACTTCCCCAAATCTTACTTCTCTCTCATTAGAGGTTGATCTTCACACAAAAACCAAACAAAACGGATAAGGAGCGGATATTACAGAAGTAATAACTTCCAAGACTCAAAGAAACAAAAACAAACTGAAAGCAAAAACAAATTGGGTTGTCTCCCATAAATCTCTTTCTTTATAGCCATTAAGATGGGCATTATAATTTTGAAGAAACTCTCATAGGGATATGAATTGATGTGAAAGAGAGCATTAAGAAGAAAAAACACACACACATTTAGGTCTAACCCACTTCCTATGCAAGGGGATTTTGTAAACAAACAAGTTGTTGAAACCAAAGGCAACTTGCATAAGAAGGCAAAAGAAGTGCGACATAAAGACTTTCAGCATAAAACGGGGAAACTTGATATTATTGAGATGCATAAGAACACTTTTCCCTCTCTCATAATAACTTTCTGTATCATGCATAAACTTGACAATATAGCTATCACAAGTACCATCAAAGCACTGATCACTAATTCTAACAGAAAACACAGGAATACTAGCTCTCATAACACTACTATGTGAAACAATATTAGAGGTATCCTTACAAATGATAGTACGTCCCTCTTCCTCATACTTAGTGACAAAGTCTTTCACATTTGCTATTATAGGTTCATCAACCATTTGTTTATCAGGTTCAACCGCTTTATTCATACTTTCATCCACCATACTAGCCATCATAGAATGTTCCTTTACCTTAACTGGGAAAGGCATTTTCTCAATATAAGGTTTAGGTAGAACATGATTAGCAGTATAAACTTTAGTATTTCTTGCAGGAACACTCTTAGACCATAAGCAGGAACACTCTTAGCAACATATTTATAAGGTTCATGATACTTATTCCACTTATTTTTAGGCACTTCAATGTAGGAAGCAAAAGCCTTAAAATAAGAAGCAATAGCTTGAGAGTCTAGACCATAAGCATTTCTAATATTTGGAAAGTCATCAGTTTTCATAAAAGATTCAATGCATTCATAATCGTAATTTATACCTGACTTTCTACCTTTGTCATTCTCCCAAGCTTCAGCATTGTCTTGAATACGATCTAGAAGGTCCCATTTAACTTCTTCTTCCATGCGAGTGAATGATCCAGCACAAGAAGCGTCCAATAAATCCTTGTCATGTAGAGGCAGCCTTGCATAAAAGTTGTTGATAATAATATTGTTGGGGAGCCCATGAATGGGACATTTGAGCATTAGTAACTTCAATCTCCCCCAAGCTTGAGCTGTACTCTCTCCATCAAGAGGCCAAAAGTTGTATATTTGATTCCGATCTTTATGAATCTCACTAGGAGGATAAAACTTTGAATAAAAGAGAGGCACTATTTCCTCCCATTCCAGAGCTTGACCATTCTTCAGCAGCTTATACCATTCCTCAGCTCTTCCTTTCAGTGATAATGAGAATAAATTCTTCTTAACTTGATCTGTAGTAATACCTGCACACTTGAACAACCGGCATAATTCGTGTATAAAGAGCAAATGATCACCGGGATGGACAGTTCCATCCCCAACATAGTAGTTATCCATAACACGATCAATAATTCTTGTAGGTATTTTGAAAACATCTTTCTCAGCAGGTAGTGGCTTATCTACTACCTTAGCAGTGGTAGTAACATTACCAAATAAGAAACTCAGCGAATTATCCATAACGAAAATAAAGCAACTAGCAGAAGTAAACAATACGCACAGTAGAAGTTTCCTTTACCAGTTCCACTCTCCAATAGCGCTTCACTCCCCGGCAACGGCGCCAGAAAATAGTCTTGATGACCCATAAGTATGGGGGGTGTATCGCAGTATTTTTGATAAGTAAGAGTGTCGAACCCAACGAGGAGCAGAAGGTGCTGGCTAGTGGTATGGATCAGGAATTCTCTGCAAATACTTAGCAAACGGATTTTTAGGGTTTTTCGATAAAGCAAGTAAACAAAGTACGAGTAAATAAAAGACAGTAGGAATAAATGCAGCAAGTGGCCCAATCCTTTATGCAGCAAAGGACAAGCCGGTTGTATTTCTATAGATGTCCAAACGTTCTCGAGGACACATGGGAAGACTGTCAAGTGCTTTCGCTTCATATAGTCGATTAATCTTCTCTAGCTTGCTAAGTGTTGTGTGGGTGAACCTGTGCTAATGTACCGCCCCATCCAAGACTAAATACATACTTGTGATTAAACCCCCTTGCAAACATCCGTAAGTACAAGAAAGTAATTAAGGTAGAAACCTAACCACAGCTTTAAACTCTAAGACCCTTACGTCCCTTGTGCAATGGTTTCCTAATGGGGGTTCAGGTTTCTGTCACTCCGGCAACCCCTACGATTAGTAGCCAAATACACAATGCATTCCCCTAGGCCCATATAGGTGAAGTGTCATGTAGTCGACGTTCACATGACACCACTAGAAGAAGTACACCACAACTTAAATAACAATCTATTGAATCTTTCTCAACTCAACTCCACTACTAACAACAAGACTTCTCCCATGTCCTCGAGAACAAAACGAACTACTCACAAGACATCATATGGATCATGATCAGAGATGAAATAATGATGTATAACAATCTGAACATAAACAATAATTCAATGGTTCACTCAATAGCATCAACTACAAAGAGTAATCAACATCGGGAAAGTTTCCCCTATGAACTATAGCAAGATTCAACCAATTGTTACAGCAATATGGAGATGGTGATGAGGGTGCTGATGGTGATGATGGTGGTGATGATGATGATGATGATCTCGATGAAGTCCAGCTTGATGGTGGTGTTGATGGCGACGATCTCCCCTCTCCGGGAAGGAATTCCCCCGGCAGAAATCTGTCTGCCGGAGAGATCTTTCTCTCTCGGTGTTTTTCCGCACTGTAGAGGCGGCGGAATCTTTCTGTGGTCGCTCCCCAAGTCTTAGGGTTTCAGGAGGTTGATGTACGCCAGAGGGGAGAGACTGGAGTGGGCCAGGGTGGCCACACCACTCCCTGGCATGGCCTAGGCCTGCCCGCGCCATGGGGTGGTGTGGGCCCCCTGTGGCCCACCTCCACTCCATCTTCTGGCATCCTGAGTCTTCTGGAAAAATAGGATTTTCCATATATTTTCCCGGATTTTCTGATCTTCGCGAATTTTGCCTCCAAACAGCACCTTTTCCATCAGAATCCTGACTACAGCAGTCCATGCTCCAAAACTCATCAACCATGCAAAAATAGATGAAATAACATAAGTATCACCTCTCAATACGAAATATATCAATGAATAATAGTGAATTAAGACATAGAATAGTGATGCAAAATGGACGTATCAATTCCAATCTTCATCCACTAATACTTTCCAAGTACCCGACAACACCTTTATAATCACCTAGTTACGAAGTGATGTTTGATGTAATCAAAGTACATTTCCGGTGAAAGTGATTGACATGATCTCATGGTCTAAGGACATTGAGTTACTACGAATGTGATAGCAATATAAAATTGAGGACATGATCGTATTGCTACATCTACTTTGGGTGACTGCTCATCATATCATTCCCAAATGATATGACCCTATTATTAACAACACCCAATGTTCATGATCAAGAAAACTGTGATCATTAGTTAATCAACAAGCTAGTATTAAGAGATGATTTATTAGGAACCTTTTCTGTTTATAAATAACACATGTATCAATGTTTCCTATTAACGCAATTATAGCATGAAAAATAAATATATGTTATAAACCTGGAATAGCATAATAACCACTTTATTATTGCCTCTCGGGCATATTCCTTTCAGTCTCCCACTTGCACTAGAGTCAATAATCTAGTTTACATAGTCATGAATCTAACACCCATAGAGTTCGGGTGCTGATCATGTTTTGCACTTGGGAGAGCTTTAGTCAACATGCCTGCCACATTGAGATCCGTTTCTACTTTGCAATTCTCTACATCGCCATCCTGAACATGTTCCTGGATGGAGTTAAACCGTCACTTTATATTCTTGGAATTATTGTGAGACCTTGGTTCCCTAGCATTGGCTATGGAACCATTGTTGTCACAATAGATTACCATTGGATCCAAAGCACTTGGAACCACACCTAGTTCAGAAATGAACTCCTTCATCCAAACTGCTTCCGCCACTGCTTCTGAATCAGAGATATATTTTGCCTCCATTGTAGATCTTGCTATCACTGGTTGCTTAGAGCTCCTCCAACTCACCGCTGCACCATTCATTAAAAACACATATCCGGATTGTGACTTAGAGTCATCCAGATCGGTGTCAAAGCTAGCATCGACGTAAAACCTTGCAACGAGCTCTTCTTCACCGCCATATACGAGAAACATGTCTTTAGTTCTTCTCAAGTACTTAAAGACATTCTTTACTGCCTTCAAGTGTCCCAAACCTAGATCATATTTGTACCTGCTACTCAATATAACAACATGTGCCACATCTGGTCTTGTACATAACATAACATACACAAGCGAACATATGGATGAGGCATAGGGGACACGATCCATTAGTTCTCCATCTGTTGTTGTAGCCAGTCTTTGAATGTTACTCAAAATAGTGCCTTGCAACATAGATAAGAACCCTTCCTTAGTTTCATCCATTCTGGATTTCATCAAAATCTTGTCAAGGTATGTACTTTGTGACAATCCTATTAAGTATCTTGATCTATCTCTATAGATCTTGATCCCTAATACGTACGCAGCTCCACCAAGATCTTTCATTGAAAACTTACTATTTAAGTAATCCTTTACGCTTTTCAAGAGTTCTATATCATTTCCAATCAACAATATGTCATCCACATATAATATTATAAATGCTACAGATATCCCACTCACTTTTTTGTGAATACAAGCTTCTCCGACGATTTGGACAGATCTAAAACCTTTGATTACTTCATCAAATCAAAGATTCCAACTTCAGGATGCTTGCTTCAGTCCATAAATGGATCGCTGAAGTTTGGATACGTTGTTAGCATTCTTAGGATCGACAAACGTTTAGGTTGCATCATATACAACTCTTCCTCAATGTTTCCATTAAGGAATGCTGTCTTGACATCCATCTGCCAGATTTCATAATCAAAAAATGCAGCAAATACTAACATAATCCTAACAAACTTTAGCATCGTTACCGGTGAGAAAGTCTCATCATAGTCAATTCCTTGAATTTGTCGGAACCCCTTCGCGAAAAGTCATGCTTTATAGAAGGTGACATTATGGTCAGTGTCCGTTTTCCTTTTGAAAATCCATTTATTCTCAACGGCCTTTGGGTCGTGAGGTAAGACCACAAAAGTACAAACTTGGTTTTCGTACATGGATTCCATATCGGATTGCATGGCTTCAAGCCATAAGTTGGAATCTGGGCTCATCATCGCTTCATCATATGCCGCTGGGTCATCGCTTCCATCTACCATGAAATTTAGGACTAGATCACCGTATAGTTCAGGACCTATACATATCCTTCCTGACCTGCGAGGTTCTATAGTACTCTCTATCTGAGGTTCATGAGAAGGGGGAGGTACCTCATCATCATTTCGTTCTTCCATTGGTGGAGTCAACACTGGAACGATTCCGGCGCTGTGCTACTTGCCACTTCATGAAGAGAAGGTTCAATAACCTCGTCGAGTTCTACCTTCCTACTACTCACACCTTTCGAGAGAAACTCTTTTTCTAGAAAGGATCCTTTATTGGCAACAAAAACCTTACCTTCGGATCGGTGATAGAAGGTGTATCCAATTGTTTCTTTTGTGTATCCTATGAAGACCCATTTTTTCACTTTGGGTTCGAGCTTATTAGGATGAAGTTTCTTCACATAAGCATCGCAGCCCCAAACTTTTAGAATTGACAGCATAGGTTTATTTCCAAACCATAATTCATACGTTATCATTTCATCGAATTTTGATGATGCCCTATTTAAAGTGAATACAGTTGTCTCTAATGCATGACCCCAAAATGACAATGGCAAATTGGTAAGGGACATCATAGATCATACCATATCTAATAAAGTTTGATTACGGCGTTCGGATACACCATTACACTGTGGTGTTCTGGCAGGAGTGAGTTGTGAAACTATTCCACATTGTCTCATGTGTGTGTCAAACTCGTAAGATATTCTCCTCCACGATCGAATTGTAGAAACTTGATCTTTCCATTATGATGATTTTCTACTTCACTCTGAAATTCCTTGAACTTTTCAAATGTTTTAGATTTGTGTTTCATTAAGTAAATAGACGCATATCTACTTAAATCATCCATGAAGATTACAAAATAATGATATCCGCCACGTGCTGACACACTCATCGGACCACATACATTGATATGTATTATTTCCAACAAGTCGGTCACATGCTCCATTGTTCCGGAGAATGGAGTACTAGTCATCTTGCCCATAAGGCATGGTTCACATGTTTCAAATGATTCATAATCAAGTGATTCCAGTAGTCCATAAGAATGGAGCTTCTTCATGCGTTTAACACCAATATGACCTAAATGGCAATGCCACATATATGCAGCAATATCATAATTCAACTTGATTCTTTTGGCATTAACATTATGAATATGTGTATTACTAATATAAAGATTCAAAACAAATAAACCATTCAGCATAGGTGCATGACCATAAAAGATATTATTCATATTAATGGAACAACCATTGTTCTCAGATACAAATGAATAACCATCTTGCATTAAACATGATCCAGCCATGATGTTCATTCTCAACGCAGGCACATAATAACAATTATTTACGTTTATTGTCAATCCCGATGGTAGATGAAGTGGCATCATCCCAACGGAGATCACATCAACCTTCGATCTATTTCCTATGCGTATTGTCACTTCATCCTTCGCTAGTGGTCGACTATTCCTTAGCCCCTGCTTCGAGTTACATATATTAGCAACCGAACCGGTATCAAATACCTAGGTACTACTTCGACTACTAGTTAGGTACACATCAATAACATGTATATCACATATACCTTTGTTCACTTTCCTGGCCTTCTTATCTTCCAAGTACTTCAGGAAATTCCGCTTCCAGTGACTACCCCTTTGCAGTAATAGCACTCAGTATTGGGCTTAGGGCCTCCCTTGGTCTTATTCTCAGGCGTAGCAATAGATTTCTTGTCCTTCTTGAAGTTACCTTTGGGCTTGCCTTTCTTGCCTCTTTTCTTGAAACTGGTATTTTTATTGACCATCAACACTTGATGTTCCTTTTTGATGTCTACCTCGGTAGTCTTAAGCATATCTACAAGTTTAGTGAGTGACTTGTCTGCACCATTCATCTTGTAATTAATTACAAACCCTCTGTAACTTGGTGGGAGAAATTGTAGAACCCTGTCAGTCATGAGATCAGCTGGAATCTCACATCTGAGTGTCTCAAGATATTGAGCGTAGCCCGTCATCTTAATGATGTGCTCGTTCACAAAGTTGTGCTCCTCCATCTTAGTGCTAAAGAATTATTCGGAGATCTCACATTTTTCAGCACGGATTTGGTCCCCAAACATAGTTTTGAGTTCCTCCACCATGATATCAGCATCGGTAAGTTCAAAGAGCTTTTGGAGTTTAGGCTCCAGCGACTGGAGGATTGCACCCCACACAAGAGTGTAGTCATAAAATTTCACGTCATACATGTTGCGCTCTTATTGAGTCATGCTAGATGCAGGGGCATCACCTAACAGACTGTCTAGCATATAGGAATTCTTCATGCCCGTGAGGATAATCCTCAATTTGCCGTGTCAGTTGGTGAAGTTAGACCCATTGTCTTGCAGTTTTTCTTTCTCAAGGAATGAATTAAAATTGAATGCAAGGGCTGCCATGATCTACAATGTATTTGCAACGACTATTTAGACTAGGTTTAAAATAGATAAAGTTCAAGTAAATTCTAAAATTACTTATAAGAACTCTCACTCAAAATGACGTCCCTCTAGTCATTTTATTGACTACAAGAACCAAATTCACTATGCCACGACCGATCATCACGAGTGGTGGCATAGCTCCAATGGCGAGCATCGTATGTGTATCATATCATCCATATGATCCATGCTTTACCTTTCGATTCATGTTCCGAGGCCATTTCTGTACATGCTAGGCTCGTCAAGTAAGAACCTAAGTACTCGCGTGTGTAAAATTGTCTTAAACTAGTTGTATGCGAATGTAGAATCTATCACACCCGATCATCACATGGTGCTTCAAGACGATGAACTTTCTTAATGGTGCATACTAAGGGAGAACATATTATTATCTTGATATTTAGTGGGAGGGATGATCTTATAATGCTACCGAGGCGATCAAATAAACGCACAATAAGATGCATCAAAGGATAAACATCACGTGCATATATAATGTGATATGATATGGTCCTTCTCGCACTCGATCTCCATCTTGTACGTTTTGGTATGACCTCCATCATTCCAGTGGCGTGCCACCAAGGTCCATGGCGCCACCACCATGGTTGTTCTCCACTAATCTAATTATATGAATTTCCATTTTTCGGCATGCATGCCATAAAATAAAATAACAACCATATGGCTCCTTCCGGTTTTTTTACAATAAAACACACGGCATACAACAGTTTTTGCATCACATGACATGCCCTGCAAAAACAAGTTAGACGCCTCTAATTTGTTTTTGCATATTTTACGCGGATGTGGGCTTTCTAGGAAAGAATACTTCTACCTACGAATTTCAGCCACAATGGTGACAATCAAGTTATGTGCAAACCATTTTAAATTACATCACGATTATTTTGGGAGAGATAGACACCCGCTGGGCCACTTATGCAATATGAGTTGCATGTCAAGCGTGAGACATGTCTCATATGCGAGGACATGTAAAGTTATTCCGGGCCGCTTCATCCCAACATGCCACCTTGATCAAAATTTACGCAAGTATGAAACAACAAGACTATCAATGCCCACATCTCTATTTGTTCTAACCATACAAAGCATCTATGCATAGACATAGCTCTGATACCACTGAAGGGGTTCATAGCAGATAAAACAAAAAAATCCTACAGTTGCAACAACCAAGATCATATCTAGGAGATACATGTAACGGTTTCAGATGGACTCACCCTCGAAGACCGTAACATGGGATAACATTCCCGCAAACAAACGTGGCTGATGTAGAGTGTACACGACTGTCCTCAAGGATGCTCATACAATCAACGCCACAAGGGGCAACACCTCCATTATCGGTCACACGTACGGTGTGCTGATGACTCCGGAACTCTCGCTCCAGCCGGGTAATGGAAGTAGCGCATCCCCGAGAACTCCAACAACGCTATGCCATGGTAGATATGGTGGAGGGGAAGATCTCGAGCAGGTCTTCGCCTAAGCGCCTTTTCTAGTGGCAATGGACAAGGCTAGCAAGAGGGAGAAGATTCCAACCAAAGGGCATATGAGAGAATGGGCAAGTGAGTGTGAGAGCGGGGGAGCTCTCAACCTCCTTTTATAGGGGGAGGCAGGAAAGCCCCTGCCTTGGCCAGCGGCCAAGAGGGTGCCCCTCCCCTACTCTCATTCATGTGGGTGGACTCTCCACTCACATAATTTCAATCTCCACTTTCTCCCATTTATTCTCCACTCAAAAACCATAGGCCTTTCCATTAAAGCACTTCAATTCTCTTGTTTTAATGCAACTCATTTTATTGAACACTTCATTTAATGAGTACTTCATTTAATGATCACTTCATTTAATAAACACATTAACATTTTTATCCCTTGCTTTGTTTTGATACCCTGAAACCATTTCTTTAGATTCGATAGAACAAATTCCCGCGATGTCCATTGTCTTCCCCTGTGTTCCCTATGCACTCAATTACGTCGACTATACCTAAGTGTGTCTCCCTATGAGTTTGATAACTAGCAGACATGATTGGGACTTTCTCCGATCAATAATCAATAGCGGGATTTGGAGATCCATAATGACTCCCACTAGTTCCATGAAAATCCAATGATTGTTTGAACCTTTTTCGCTATAATCAAATTCCTTTTTTCTAACGATATTTTACTTATTCGAGATTCGATCACTTGGTATATTCCATACCTTGTTTAATCTCGTTCTGCACAAGTACTCTTTTTTCTCATTCCTGTGATATAACATTCTAATGATCAAATCACTTCCTTGCAAGCTATGTTAATATGATATCACCGAGAGGGCCCTCAGTATATCTTTCTATCATCTGGTTGGAAAAATCCCTATCTTGATCCATGAGCCTCAACTAATACTTTTCAAGTACCCAACAACACCTTTATAATCACCTAGTTACGAAGTGACATTTGATGTAATCAAATTACCTTTCTGGTGAAAGTGATTGACGTGATATCATGGTCTAAGGACATTGAGTTACTATGTATATGATAGCAATAGAAACTCGAGGACATGATCATATTGCTAAATCTACTTCGGGTGACTGCTCATCATAACCCTGTTATTAACAACATCCAATATTCATGATCAGGAAACCTGTGATCAGCAGTTAATCAACAAGCTAATATTAAAAGAGGCTTTACTAGGAACCACTACAATAATTTTTTCCTTCCACAACGACTTGGCCCAATGGTCGTCGTAGAAGGCGTGTGCTCTGCGATGAATTTATCAGCTCGACCATGGCTGATGGAGAACTTTTTTTCCCGGTTTCGTGGTCCTCTACTACGATAGAACAACTAAAAACATGGAGAAAGCTTGGCTGGCGCATGGCAGAAGAAAGATTTTCTTTTCCTCGCGCGATGTTGATTCGCCAAAGTCTTTTGAGGCATGTGGGTCCCAAACATCAGTGTCTCTAGCGAACCATACTTTTCGGTCGTGCCTCCCTGATTTGAACTAGATAACGTTTCTCGATGCGTCTGCCATTTAGTAAGACTGCTGGGTCCCACATGTCAGCCTCTCATTAGAAAAATCGCGTGTATGATGGAATATTTTTCCTTCGCTCGCGCTACCCTTTGCTGAAGTTGATAGCGTTACTCGATGCATCTACCATTTAATCAGGCTGATAGGACCCACATGTCATCCTCTCACTAGAAGAAACATGTGTATGATGGAATTTTTTTCTTCGGTCGCGCTACCCTGTTTTGAAGTTCATTGCGTTGATTGATTCATCTACCATTTAATCAATCTCCTAGGCCCCACATGTCATCCACTCATTAGAAGAAACGTGTGTATGATGGATTTTTTGCCCTCGGTCGTGCCTTTGTGTTCTGAACTTGATAGCATTGCTCTCTGCATCTACCGTTTATTGAGGCTAGTGGGTCCCCTATGTCAGCCTCACATTAGAAGAATCGTGGGTATGATGGAATTTTTTCATCTCTAGCGCTACCCTGTTCCGAACTAGATAGCATTGCTTGATGTATCTACCATTTGTTCATGCTGCTGGGTCCCTCATTTTAGGCTCTCATTACAAGAAACATGTGCATGCTAAACTTTTTTCTCGCTCGTGCCTCCCTGTTTCAAACTGGCAACGTTTCTCGATACAACATCTATATACGGTCACGCTGTCGGGTCCCACATATCAGCCTCTCTGTAAATGAAACGTGCGTATGATGGACTTTTTTTTGGCCCTGTCCGCTGTTTTGAGCTTGGCAACTTGCTGGGTCCCAAATGTCAACCTCCTTTGTGCAGGAAACGTGTCTATGCTAGTTCCAGATGACAACCTCTATTTGAAAGAAACGTGTGTATGTTGGACTATTTTTTAGGTCCCATATGTCATCCTCATAGTACAAAAAATACTCATAAAGGCTGAACTAAAATGATTCTACGCTAACTTGGGGCAGATGCCCTATTTGTCATCGCTTGTAGTCCATGAGCTCACTCCTAAATTGAATGGGCTATGGTCAGTGGCCACAAGACCACGAAAAGGCCGAATTAGAAGGATTTGGGCTATGCTTTAGGTTGATACACTAATTTCATGGGCTATGCTTGGGCCTGCTGGGTCCGACATGTCAGCTTCTCTATAAGTGCAACATGTGTATGATGGACTTTTTTTGGCTGCGTCTGTTGTTTTCACTATAGCAGCCATGTATGGTCTTACTACTGGGGCCCTTATGTTAGCCTCTTTGGTATGTTCTGTCTCGTCGGTCCCCGATGCAGCCTTGTATGTTCTGTCTGGTGGGTTCCCAATGGCAGCCTCTCTACACAAGTATTTAAACTTTTTTCAAACCCACCCTCAAAAATAAACACGAGGGCTCGCTACAGGCTGGTGGGTCCATGATATCAGCCTCTCTGTAATGCGATATTACTAGAGGAAAAAATGTAAACCAAAGACACACACAGGCGATTCGAACAAAAGACCTTCAAATTAAATAAACGTAAACTGAGTGTGTTCCCACTACAACAAAGATATTTATAGAAAAAATATCATTGGCCGAATTAAAAGAGTTTGGCTATTCTACGTAGGCTGCTCTACATGGGGTATACTCCATAGGCTATGCTCCATGGGCTTCATTCTCAAATTTCACTAGGCTGTGCTCAGTAGTCTCGTGACCCCTAAAAGGCAGAAATGATATGTTCTCGGCTATGCTCCATGGGGTCTTTTCTCAAATTTCACTGGGCTATGGTCAATTGTCCCCTGACCCCAAAAATATTGAATTAAAATGTTCTGTGCTAAAGAGGGGCCGAATGAGCTACTATATTTCTTCTCCTAGTTAATATAAAAATTGCATTGTGATGTGCTCGGTCGGATTCAAAACAAAGATCTCAGAGAGGGAGGGGAAAAGCGATAATTCTTTGTGGCAGATATGCATGTCAAAATTCAGCAGTACAAAATAAGATAGAAAAATTATCAACATATTTGAAGTTCATATTCAGCAGCACTTGACCAATCCAGCAGCATTTCAAAAGTGACCAATTCAGCAATACAGACACTGAAATACAATAGCAGTACAAAGAGAACCAGTTCTTGTTTCATCTCTAAAAACCTTGTCGCACGATTAGTTTTCCCTTTTCACCAGACACACTTGACCATTGGAGCAAGAAAAACTGACGATCAAGTCTGCTTTGAGTGCCTTGTTCTCACATCAATACCTGTGTGACCCCCGTATGCAACACAAAATGCCCAAGTATCATCTAGATTGTGACATGGCCATGTTTCAAAAGAAAAGCAAGACTATGCACTTCCCTTGATTTAAACAAGGGTTAATCATTGGTTTGTCCCTAGAGGCTACCATACACTTAGTTTTAACACTAGCGTGGATTGGTGCTCAGTTTTGCCACTATTTCGGACACAGTTGTTATGGCGACACCAACCCGCTAGTTTAAATGAGCATAAAAAATTCAAAACAAATCAAAAAATGAAATTTTTTCACACATAGTCTTCTTATGTCATATATTAACGACTCAAGTTGATAAACAAGGTTTACATGCATTCAGAAGAAAAATTCATGAATACCTGATAAATAAGGTCTACAAACATGAATAAATGATTTTTTCGTTTGAATGTATGTAGACCTTGTTTATCAACTTGAATCGTCAGTATAAGACATAAGAAGACTATATGCGTAGGTTTTTCATTTTTCTCATTTTTTTGAATTTGTTATGCTCATTTAAACTGACCGATTGGCGTCGCCATAGCTGTTGCGCCCAAAATAGTGGCAAAACTGATTCTGTGCTAGTGGCAAAACTGAGCATATGGAAGCCTCTAGTGGTAAACCAATAATTAACCCTTTAAACAAGTACTAGCACATCATTATTAGTTCCACAAAATGCTCTAGTAATAGCAACGACAGAATATTTGAGAGATTCAGTAGCTTTCCTTTTGAAACTCAATAGCAGTACACAGATAATAAGTTCTTGTTCCATCTCAAAAACCCTTGGTGCATGATCAGTTTTCCCTGTTCTCCGAATAGGCTTGATCATAGGAGCAAGCAAAAATGATGATCAAGTCTGCTTCTGTGTGAATACCACCTCATTTCATCAATGCCTGTGTGACCACCATATGCAACCCAGAATGCCTAAGACTCGTCTAGATGATTGTGACAATACTAGGTTTCAAAAAAAGCAAGACAATCTACTGCACTTGATCTAAACAAGTAACAGTACATCACTATTAGTTCAACAAAATACTTTGGTAATAGCAATGATAGAACAAAGGCATAACAAGACCATCTCCTTCCCTTGACCTAAAAAAGTAGTACCAGTATATAGTAGTACAAGAACTAGTACTATACTAGTACGACTATGCATCCAAAATCCACCCTCCAACACACAAAGCTCCCTAAGCGGGTTAAATAAATTTTGTGTCAATTGGGGATTCTCCCCCACGATTGATGCATATTGAGTAATGCAGGTCCTGAGTAATATGATATGGTTCATGGTACAACATAAATGAATGAGTTTTCCTCCGGATGATGCCCGACACCGCCCAACTCCTAGGCATGGAGAAACTACAGATTGCACGGGTCCAAAACCCCAGCTCTATTGTCGGGTAATAGGCAGTGATCAACACATTGTACAAGGGCGACGAGCACGCTTCCGACCTGATGCATACGACGGATACGCTGATGTCTCCCAACTTGCGCATGTCAAATAGAAGAGCAAACACCGTACCATCGTCCCCTGATCCGATTTTCAATACTCTTGATGAGCGTGGTGCCAACAGGGGCTGAGAGATGTACTTGAGTTTCTAAAGGAAGTAAGATTCATCGGACTAAATTGCATAATGCTAAATATTATAAGAAAAAAAAGATAAAGTAAATATGAGTAACCTGACTGCGATAAAACATACGTAGTACTCCCTCCAATTTCAAAATATAAGATGTTTTAGCTTTTGTGAAACAAGTGTATCTAGACCCCTTTTAGTATATGGGTTCACTCCGAACTATACACTAAAAAGAGTCTAGATACACACGTTTCACAAAAGCTAAAACATCTTTATGTAATTTGAAACGAAGGGAGTATACATGGAGTACATGTGAAGGTCGTTGTTTTAAAGGAAAATCTACTTGATCTAAGCAAGTAGTGTTAGATCCCAGTACAGAGAGCCACGTTTGAAAGGAAATGCTCGACTATTGGAGCAGGGTAATCTGACAATAAATGCATGTGTGACACCCATATGGAACCCAAAATACCCAAGTCTCATCTAGATTGCGACAAGGCCATGTTTTAAAAGAAAAGCAAGACTATCTACTGTCCTTGCTTTAAACAAGTACCAGTACATCAGTATCAGTTCCACAAATTTTTTTAGTAATAGCAACGACAGAACATTTGAGAGATTCAGTACCTTTCCTACTTGAAATTTAATAGTAGTACAGAGAGAGTCAGTTCTTGTTCTAGCTCAAAAAATAGACTCGATCATTGGAGCAAGAAAAACTGACAATCAAGTGACAATGCCTGTGTGACCCCTTGATGATCCACAAGTATAGGGTGTGTATCGCGGTATTTTTGATAAGTAAGAGTGTCAAACCCAACGAGGAGCAGAAGGTGCTGGCGAGTGGTATGGATCAGGAATTCTCTGCAAATACTTAGCAAACGGATTTTTAGGGATTTTTAATAAAGCAAGTAAACAAAGTACGAGTAAATAAAAGACGGTAGGAATAAATTCAGCAAGTGGCCCAATCCTTTATGCAGCAAAGGACAAGCCGGTTGTATTACTTAAGATGACCAAACGTTCTCGAGGACACATGGGAAGACTGTCAAGTGCTTTTGCTTCATATAGTTGATTAATCTTCTTTAGCTTGCTAAGTGTTGTGTGGGTGAACATGTGCTAATGTACCGACCTTCCTAGGACTAATACATACTTGTGATTATACCCCTTGCAAACATCCGTAAGTACAAGAAAGTAATTAAGGTAAAAACCTAACCACAACTTTAAACTCTAAGACCCTTACGTCCCTTGTGCAATGGTTTCCTAACGAGGGTTCAGGTTTCTGTCACTCTAGCAACCCCTACGATTAGTAGCCAAATACACAATGCATTCCCCTAGTCCCATATAGGTGAAGTGTCATGTAGTCGACATTCACATGACACCATTAGAAGAAGTACACCACAACTTAAATATCAAACCATTGAATCTTTCTCAACAGAACTCCACTACTAACAACATGACTTCTCCCATGTCCTCCAGAACAAAACGAACTATTCACAAGACATCATATGGATCATGACCAGAGATGGAATAATGATGTATAACAATCTGAACATATACAATAATTCAATGGTTCACTCAATAGCATCAACTACAAAGAGTAAGCAACACCGGGAAAGTTTCCCCTATGAACTATGCAAGATTCAACCCAATTGTTACATCAATATGGAGATGGTGATGAGGGTGCTGATGGTGATGATGGTGGTGGTGATGATGATGATCCCGATGAAGTCCAGCTTGATGGTGGTGTTGATGGCGACGATCTCCCCTCTCTGGGAAGGAATTCCCCCAGCAGAAATCTGTCTGCCGGAGAGATCTTTCTCTCTCGGTGGTTTCTGCCCCGTAGAGGCGGCAGAATCTTTCTGTGGTAGCTCCCCGAGTATTAGGGTTTCAGGAGGATAATATACGCTAGAGGGGAGTGCCAGGGGTGGACCAGGGCGGCCACACCACCTGGTGGCACAGCCTAGGGTGGCCCGCACCTGGGGGTGGTGTGGGCCCCCCGTGGACCATCTCCGACCCCTCTTCTGGCTTCCTTCGTCTTCTGGAAAAATGGGATTTTTCGTATATTTTTTCGGATTTTCTGATCTTGGGGAATTTTGCCTCCAAACAACACCTTTTCCATCAGAATCCTGACTGCAACGGTCCATGCTCCAAAAGTCAGCAACCATGCAAAAATAGATGAATAATATAAGTATCACCTCTTAATATGAAATATATCAATGAATAACAATTAATTATGACATATAATAGTGATGCAAAATGGATGTATCAACTCCCCCCAAGCTTAGACTTCGCTTGTCCCAAAGCAAAACTGAGCTCAATAAACATGGCCTCAGGTTTATGGAGTGAAGAGTCGATAAAAGAATACGGACAAGAAGCATCACATTCATCAAATACATAGATCATAATAGAAGGTAACTCACTATTATATAACTCAACTTGCAATGAGTAAAGGAAACACAATAAAGATACATAAAGTGAATCATAATTGGTAATGGCAAACTTAGCTCTTGGTCGAAGAATAGTTGATAATTTGCTGGAGTTCACAAATAACTGGTTTTCAATGATAGCTTTCAAAGTAGTAAACATCAAGATAAGAGCAATGTGCAAAACAAGGAACAAAAGAAACATGATTGAATAAATCATCATATGAATGAATGAAACACAACAACTCAAAATACTTGCTAAGATAGAGAGGAAATAGGTTTACTGATTCAACTACAAATAAAAGAAAGGCCCTTCGCAGAGGGAAGCAGGGATTGCAAGTTTCATAAAGAGCTCCCAAAAATTATGAAACTTTCTAGCTTTTAGCTCTCATTTCCCCTATCATAGGCATCTTTAGGTGATTAAGGTTAAAGTGACACAACTAAGAGGATATGCTTGACAAGTTATAAATTGTAGTCCCATACCCCTTACTTATGAGTATCGAACCTCATGCTACTCAACTTCAGTCACGAGTAAGCTCTTGTCATTGTAAATACACCTGTATCATTGAGAACCGCCAACAGGGTACCCCTTGCACATGACACATGAGCTATCCCATAATCAAAATGACAAGGCAAGTAGACAGTGAACATCTCAGCGATCTTTCTATTTGCTATTTGCATAGGTTTTTATTGAGGATGCTTCATAGAATGCTCACTATAGTTATGCTGTAAGTTTCCAGCATGATTAGGCATGGCTTAGGCTAGCGACCCAGGCGTTTCTCTAACACACATATAAACTCCATGATCTTACAAGTTCCACTTTTATTTCACACCACCGGGATCCGTAAGCAAAAGAACATGATATCAACTAGGTAAAAAGTACCAATACAGTCTTGAAAGCGTTCCCCATGATACATGGTTCTGCTAACTTCAAATCATAAAGCGCAAGCATATACGCAACAAAGAAGGACCCAATGGTTCAAGTTTATTAAATGCAAGAAAGTAAAATGTGCCATCAAGTTCGTGAAAGCTTTAATCACTAATTCTACATAACAAGTTTAATTTGGCAGGTAGATAAAACAAGAATTTACTTGGAATAGCAATAATGCTACTAGGTTGGTATGGTGGACACAAATGGCAGAAGTTTTGGTTTAAGGAAGTGGATGCACGAGAAGAATTTCCTCTCAGTATAGGTTTTTGGCTAGCAAGGTTGGGTAGCAAGTACAAGAGTTGAAGAAAAAACAAACATACAAGCGATAAAGACAAATATGCAATCTTACTTGGAAGCACAAAAGATCTTAACTAGAGAATACTAGACTTATGAGCAAATCAAGAAAGAAAGAAGATGAAATTATATTTCTTTAGAGTACTTTTATCTTTTCATTCAACTCTCAAAAATAGTGTTGTTACTGATCGAGCCAGGTTTGCCAAAACCAACTAAATTAACTCAATGATCCCAAAGTTCTACCAATACTAACAACAAGATCAATCATATAACCACGAATTGAAAACTAATAAAAGCTAAGCAAAAGAGTAAATGATAGAACTTCTCATTAATATTCCGTAATGACAACTCACACCAAGGGATACATATCTAACGAGAGAGGGGACACTTCCATAATGCAAACCATACTACATAATAACTTGTCTATTCATGATATGACTCTACTAATAAGGTAAAAAGATAGAAGATAGTGATGTGATACTGCTACACCCCCCAAGCTTGGAACAAACCAAGGGGATGCCAAACCTGATGACGAATTACTCCTTTGGTGGTGGTGGTATCCTCTGATCTTCGTCCGACTTCCAGGGTAAGGGCTTCCCATCAACAAAGGACATCATGGTTTCCAGCATCCTAAAACTTGCAGCAGCACTTATGCGTTTAAACCTAACCTCATACTCACAATTTTGATTTCGAACATCATAGAACCGTGCTTGCAGTTCATTGGTTGTTTGGTGGAGTGAGAGGACTTCATCCTTGAGTTCAGCAGTCTCCTTTTGGTGCTTGGCGATGAGTTTAGAACAAATCTTATGGATGATATCCACTTCGCGCTCCGCCATGTTATTGTACCCAAAGACTTCTTGCTCTAGTGCTTCCATCCTGTCCTCCAGACTTCCTTCACCTTTAGGGCCTCGAACCTCTTTTATCCGGAGTTCCCCATCTTCAAGCAACAAATCCTTGGGATGAATCTTCAACTCTCTCATGTATGGGTTGATGATATCCTATAAAGAATCTTCCTTGGCTGGTCCAGAGGAAGACATTGTAGCTCCAAATCTGGGAATCTACCTGTCAGAAACAGATCGACACGAAAACACGACGAAAACACGATATACGAACCTCGGGAGATCCGGGGGATTATATATTACGAAGTTTCATGACAAAAGGAAGGTACTGGGAGAAAACGGGTCGGAGACGGAGTCTGGGGTGGCCACACCACCTGGTGGCGTGGCCAGGGGTGGACCCACGCCACACGGTGGTGTGAGCCACCCTGGCTCCGTTTCCGTCCCTTTTTCGCTTCGCAGCTTTCCTTATTGGCTAAAAAGTGCAAAAATATAGTCGGATAGTATTTTCGTGGAACTTTTCTTACCAGAACTGTTACCTATTTGAAAACGGACTCTGCAGGTCTCTGAATTTGGTATCTAGTAGATTCTTCTGGAGTCACCACTTGAATATCATCGATATCTTCATCTTCATACACTTATTACTTGCGTCATAAAACCCTTCTCTTCCTTATTACACCATCATCTCCACTACCTGGAAATTTCTTTCACACAAAACTCCACACAGTTCTCATTAGCAACATTAATGTATATGAAGTGATAAAACCTTTTGAGTCCACTTTCAACTAAAAACCATCAAAACATAAGCTAATGTAGCAAATCCTTCCGAAAACCCAAAAAAGAATTCAAAAAGGAAATCGAATAAAGAAGCAAATCCAAGAGTGGCTAAATCTGTCAAAACAGACCAGCAGGTAAAGATATTTTTTTTAGAAAATCTTCTGTTACTCAAATCAAAAAGTGCAAAACTAACGAAAGTTAAATAACAGCCTGGGGCAAATGGAAAAAAAAATACAGCTCAATCTGACATACAGAGATCTCTCACGAATATTTACGGTGAAACACAAAAATCTGTTTCGGGACAGCAACTTCCCCAAATCTTACTTCTCTCTCATTAGAGGTTGATCTTGACACAAAAACCAAACAAAAATTATAAGGAGAGGTTATTACCGAGTTAATAACTTCCAAGACTCAAAGAAACAAAAACAAACTGAAAACAAGAATAAATTGGGTTGTCTCCCAAAAAGCTCTTTGTTTATAGCCATTAAAATGGGCAAGATAATTTTGGAGATGCTCACATAGGAATATGAATTGAAGTGAAAGAGAGCATTAAGAAGCAAAAATACACACGTTTAAGTCTAACCTACTTCCTATGCAAGGGAATTTTGTAAGCAAACAAATTGTTGGAACCAGAGGCTACTTGCATAAGAAGGCAAAAGAAGTGCAACATAAAAACTTTCAACATAAAACGAGGAAACTTGATATTATTGAGATACATAAGAACACTTTTCCCACTTTCATAATAACTTTAAATATCATGCATAAACTTAACAATATTGCTATCACAAGGGCCATCATAGCAATTATTACTTATTCTAATAGAAAACACATGAATACTAGCTCTCATAACACTACTATGTGAAACAATATTAGAGGTATCCTTACAAAGGATAGTGTGTCTCTCTTCTACATATTTAGTGACAAAGTCTTTCACTTTTGCTATTATAGATTCATCAACCATCTTTTTATCAGGTTCAATAGCTTTATTTGTACTTTCATTAACCATACTACCTATCATAGAATGTTCCTTTATGTTAACTAGGAAAGGCATTTTCTCAATGTAAGGTTTAGGTAAAACATGATTAGTAGTATAAACTTTAGTATTTCTTGCAGGAACACTCTTAGAAACATCTCTATAAGGTTCATGATACTTATTCCACATCTTTTTAGGCACTTCAATATAGAAAGCAAAAGCCTTAAAATAAGAAGCAATAGCCTGAGAGTCTAGACCATAAGCATTTTTAATATTTTGAAAGTCATCAGTTCCCATAAAATATTCAATGCATTCATAATCGTAATTTATACCTGACTTTCTACCTTTATCATTCTCCCAAGCTTCAGCATTATCTTGAATACGGTCCAGAACATCCCATTTAGCTTCTTCTTCCATGAGAGTGAATGATCCAGCACAAGAAGCATCCAATAAATCTTTATCATGAAGAGAAAGCCTTGCATAAAAGTTATTGATAATAATATTGTTGGGCAGCTCATGAATGGGACATTTGAGCATTAGTAACTTCAATATCCCCCAAGCTTGAGCTGTACTCTCTCCATCAAGAGGCCAAAAGTTGTATATTTGATTCCGATCTTTATGAATCTCACTAGGATGATAAAACTTTGAATAAAAGAGAGGCACTATTTCCTCCCATTCAAGAGCTTGACCATTCTTCAGCATCTTATACCATTCCTCAGCTCTTCCTTTCAGTGACAATGAGAATAACTTCTTCTTAACTTGATCTGTAGTAATACCTGCACACTTGAACAACCCGCATAATTCATGTATAAAGAGTAAATGATCACCGGGATGGACAGTTCCATCCCCAACATAGTAGTTATCCATAACACGATCAATAATTCTTGTAGGTATTTTGAAAGCATCATTCTTAGCAGGTGGTGGCTTATCTACTACCTTAGAAGTGGTAGTAGCATTACCAAATAAGAAACTCAGCGAATTATCCATAACAAAAATAAAGCAACTAATAGAAGTAAACATTACTCACAATAGAAGTTTCCTTTACCAGTTCCACTCTTCAATTGTGCTTCACTCCCCGGCAACAACGCCAGAAAATAGTATTGATGAACCACAAGTATAGGGGGTGTATCGCAGTATTTTCGATAAGTAAGAGTGTGGAACCCAAAGGAAATAGTCTTTATATATTTTGAAACGAAGGGAGTAGCTATGGAGTACATGTGAAGGCCATTGTTTCAAAGGAAAAGCTACTTGATCTAAGCAAGTAGTGTTAGAGCCCAGTACAGAGAGCCACGTTTGAAAGGAAATGTTCGACCATTGGAGCATGGTAATTTGACGATAAATGCATGTGTGACCCCCATATGGAACCCAAAATACCCAAGTCTCATCTAGATTGCAACAAGGCCATGTTTCAAAAGAAAAGAAAGACTATCTACTGCCCTTGATTTAAACAAGTCTCAGTACATCAGTATCAGTTCCACAAAATGTTTTAGTAATAGCAACGACAGAACATTTGAGAGATTCAGTAGCTTTCCTGCTTGAAATTTAATAGTAGTACAGAGAGAATCAGTTCTTGTTCCAGCTCAAAAAATAGACTCGATAATTGGAGCAAGAAAAACTGCCAATCAAGTGACAATGCATGTGTGACCTCCCGATGACCCACAAGTATAGGGGGTGTATCGCAGTATTTTCGATAAGTAAGAGTGTTGAACCCAACGAGGAGTAGAAGATGCTGGCTAGTGCTTTGGATCAGGAATTCTCTGCAAATACTTAGCAAACAGATTTTAGGGTTTTTTAATAAAGCAAGTAAACAAAGTACGAGTAAATAAAAGACGGTAGGAATAAATTCAGCAAGTGGCCCAATCCTTTATGCAGCAAAGGACAAGCCGGTTGTATTACTTAAGATGACCAAACGTTCTCGAGGACACATGGGAAGACTGTCAAGTGCTTTTGCTTCATATAGTTGATTAATCTTCTTTAGCTTGCTAAGTGTTGTGTGGGTGAACATGTGCTAATGTACCGACCTTCCTAGGACTAATACATACTTGTGATTATACCCCTTGCAAACATCCGTAAGTACAAGAAAGTAATTAAGGTAAAAACCTAACCACAACTTTAAACTCTAAGACCCTTACGTCCCTTGTGCAATGGTTTCCTAACGAGGGTTCAGGTTTCTGTCACTCCGGCAACCCCTACGATTAGTAGCCAAATACACAATGCATTCCCCTAGTCCCATATAGGTGAAGTGTCATGTAGTCGACATTCACATGACACCATTAGAAGAAGTACACCACAACTTAAATATCAAACCATTGAATCTTTCACAACAGAACTCCACTACTAACAACATGACTTCTCCCATGTCCTCCAGAACAAAACGAACTATTCACAAGACATCATATGGATCATGACCAGAGATGGAATAATGATGTATAACAATCTGAACATATACAATAATTCAATGGTTCACTCAATAGCATCAACTACAAAGAGTAAGCAACACCGGGAAAGTTTCCCCTATGAACTATGCAAGATTCAACCCAATTGTTACATCAACATGGAGATGGTGATGAGGGTGCTGATGGTGATGATGGTGGTGGTGATGATGATGATCCCGATGAAGTCCAGCTTGATGGTGGTGTTGATGGCGACGATCTCCCCTCTCCGGGAAGGAATTCCCCCAACAGAAATCTGTCTGCTGGAGAGATCTTTCTCTCTCGGTGGTTTCTGCCCCGCAGAGGCGGCAGAATCTTTCTGTGGTAGCTCCCCGAGTATTAGGGTTTCAGGAGGATAATATACGCTAGAGGGGAGTGCCAGGGGTGGACCAGGGCGGCCACACCACCTGGTGGCACAGCCTAGGCTAGCCCGCACCAGGGGGTGGTGTGGGCCCCCTGTGGACCATCTCTGACCCCTCTTCTGGCTTCCTTCGTCTTCGAAAAATATGATTTTTCGAATATTTTTCTGGATTTTCTTATCTTCGCAAATTTTGCCTCCAAACAGCACCTTTTCCATCAGAATCCTGACTACAGCGGTCCATGCTCCAAAAGTCATCAACCATGCAAAAACAGTTGAAATAACATAAGTATCACCTCTTAATATGAAATATATCAATGAATAACAGTGAATTATGACATAGAATACTGATGCAAAATGGACGTATCACCCCATATGCAACCCAAAATGCCCAAGACTCATCTAGATAATTGGGACAATGCTAACTTTCAAAAGAAAAACAAGACAAACTGCTGCACTTGATCTAAACAAGTAACATTACATCACTATTAGTTCAACAAAATACTTTAGTAACATCAACAACAAAATAAAGGCAAAGAAAGACCATCTCCTATTCTTGACCTAAACAAGTACTACCAGCATACAGTAGTACAAAATAGTCCGAAGTACACGAACTAGTGCTATAATAGTACTACTCTGCATCCAAAATCCAACCTCCAATACACGTACGTCCATCGTGTGTAGTGAAAGTGGGATAAAAAATCTGAGGTAGTAGAATGGTCAATTGGGAATTCTCCCTCGTGATGGATGCATATTGAGTAATGCAGGCCCCGGGTAGTAATCTGAGAGGTTTGATGGTACAACACCATGGAATGCTTTTCCTTCTGCATGATGCCAGGCACCGCCCTGCTCCAAGGAGTGAAGGAATTGTGCATTGCACCCTCCCAGAACCCAGCCTCTATTGATGGGTGATAGATGGTGAACTGCACATTGTACAAGGGCGATGAGCACCCGTCCAGCCTAACGCACATGATGGATACGATGATGTCGCCCCACTCAAGCATGTCAAATAGCACAACGAACACCGTACCATCATCCCTAGATCCGATGTTCTCTAGTCTCGATGAGGGTGGTGCCGACAGCGGCTGAGAGATGTACCTAGGATTTCTAAAGGAAGTAAGAATTGATAGACTAAATTGTAGCATGCTAAATACTAAGAAAAAAATACAGAGCCATGTTTCAAAGGAAATGCTAGATCATCTCCAACGTTTGATCTAAAAAAACTTGAATGGAAGATCATCATCAGAATCAAGATGGTCATATTTTCCATCGCCCACATTGTGGATGCAAAATGAGTAATCTAGTGTGAACATATCATGATTCTTAATCAGGAAATTATGGAAATCTTCAGTAATCCTGATGGTCGCCGGCGACAGGCTGCTCTTCTGCTCGAAAAACAGGCTATCTTCGATGAACTCCTTCAGGACCTCTCCAATCATTGAAGGTTTATAAAAGTGCAACTCCACCACGTACCATGGAAACAAGCACGCCGCCGACCTAACGCACTAGACGGATACATCGAGGCCATAGTAGAGCATGTCAAATCGCATGACAAAAAAAGTACCATCGTCCCCGGATACCACGGTCTCTACTCTCCATGAGCTAGGTGCCAGCAAAGGATGAGAGATGTACCTGTGTTCCTTGCCGTAGTGGAAACTCTGCACTTCCATCGAGTGGGATTTTTCGAGGTGAGCGAGGAGCGCCGTGGGCAGGGCGGCGAACTTGTAGCTAGGCTCAGTGTAGTTACACGGACAGTGCGGGCACACCATCTTGTGGTTGAGTAAGTCGTGGAAGGCGAGAAATATACCACAGTCGTCGTTGGGGCATCTGCTACCTTTTCCGCCAATGACTTGGCGGCGCAACTCCTTGGAGTATGCGGCCAGCCGGACGGCGCTGGTAGTGTCCATACGCATAGCGATTTCTCTGAAGGCGTCGTCGCTAAACTTGCTCCAGCCATCGTACCGAATGTTGTGCATCGAATCCGCCATTGCGTCCGGATGGACTGGGGGCGAGGGTGGATTCAAATATGATTGTTGGGGTTACTTGGAGGAGAGTGACGGAGGCCTGCAAGAACCGATGCAGCTAGCGGGAAATGGCTATGAAAATTTAGGAAGTGCACGCTTGAGAGGATCCAAAATGCGGCTAGCCAGCACTGGTGAATGGGGATTGGCGGAGATGGGGAAGATGGGAGGCTCTTTGAACGAGGTGTGTTAATTTTGCGTGTTCCCACATCAGTCTTCTGCAGTGCGCAACTAGATCACGGACGCATGCTGGAGTTATAGCTAAAGTGGTAGACTAGCAAGCTGTCACATCCTGGCTCCGTATTGTATCTTCTCATCACGTAGACTATATTACAGGAAAGGACGTGAACCCACATTTCTCCCTCCCTAGATAGCATGCACGGTAGAATCCATTTTCTTGCACGCGAAGGATTTGAACCCACATACCGAAATAAAAGGATGTCAATCCTCAAGCTCGCTCGCATAACTCTGATAATAGGAGTACTATAAAATTATAATAGGTGAAACTCAAAAACTAATTATAATTTTGAGCCACGTCCATAGAATATCCATTGTATGTTTGGTTCTTGTACTTTGTATCATGTAGTAGTAATCAACCTATTAGCTACCTAATAGTACTCGCCATGCTCTAGAGAAATGACGAAGAACATTCTAGAATTATTGAGAAGTGTGTTTTGAGGTTTGTGCATATTGTTTAGTGTGCTAAAGACTATGAATAGTATCTTCTAGATGCTAGATTGGATAGAATTAGGATCCAACAGTTAGCAGTGTTGGGTTTTTCCAGTCTTGATCGAACGCTCAAAGTTCAAAGTTATTCGTACACTATATAGTGCTAAGATTATAATATGTAAAGCTCATAAAATTATAAATTTGATCAACATCAATAAAGTGTGGGTGTATATTTGATTCTTCTACTTTCTATCATGTAGAAGTTAGTGTTTATTAGCCTGGTCTAGAGAAATGATTGAAAATATTCTAGAATGATGGAGAAGTGTGTTTTGTGCATATCATTCTGTGTGCTAAAGACTATCAATAGTACTTATGTTCTAGATGCTAGAATCGAAAAGAAGATGGAACGGGCAATATTCAAAGCTAATAAACATTGACTTCTACATTGACACACTTTGCCAAGCTTAACTTTGACAATTATGGCAGCCACAAAAGTGTGGCTTAGAAAATCGAAGCCACAAAGCGTGGCAAAACTTGGAAATAAATTCACTCTATGGCCGATGGAACATATGTTTAATAAAGTGTGGCAAGCTAAACTATGGCAAAAAACCAAAAACATACCAATTTGCCAAACTTTGGGTTGGCAAATTCTAGCTTGGAACCAAACACTTCCAAAGTACTACAAGCAAATATACACCCATGATTATAGATATCGATCAAATTTATAATTTTTGAGATTTACCTATTATATAATCTTACAACTATATATTGTAAAGATAACTTTGAACATTGATTGTTGGATCAAGACTGGCAAATCCTATCATTGCAAACCATTGGATCTTCTATCCATTCTAGCATCTAGAAGATTTTATTGATAGTCTTTAGTGCAATGAATGTTATGCACACAAGCCTCAAAGCACTTCTCCATCATTATTCTAGAATCTTCTTAGACATTTACCTAGACCATGTTACCAAAATTTTCAAGTATTAGATATAGCTAACAAACATTTACTTCTACACTTCTACTAGTACTAGCAAAAGGAACGTACCACACACGTATATACTATATGAAATGTGATTTAACAAACATTAAGTTGTTATTAACCAATAGTTTTGTTAGAGAAAAAAATGCATATATTAAGTCTATTAATAATAATTATCTACACATATTGAAAATACAGCCTACTATGCTATGAAATTTTGGAGGTGGTGACATGATGGTTCTAGAACATGGTGGAGTTTTCTCTAGGTACTATTCAACATGAATCCAATTGCTTTGAACCATCGGATCTAACAGTCCAACGATCAGGATTGGTGCTATGGATCTAATTCAAAACTCCTCCATTAACTCTACTATTGTAATGGAGCAGTTTTGAATTGGATACATAGCACCAATCCTAAACGTTGGGCTATAAGATCCAATGGTTTAGAGCATCTGGATTTGTGTTGAACACTACCCAGAGCAAACTCCACCATGTTCTAGAACCATCACGTCACACCCCTCCCCAAAAAAATCCACAGCACTGTAGGTTGTATTCTCAACATGTGTAGATAGTTATTAATAATAGACTTAATATATGCCTTTTTCTCTAACAAGACTGTTGGTTAATAACAACTTAATGTCTTTTAAATCATATTTCATACAGTATATACGTGTATGGCGTGTGCCTTTTACTAATAGTAGTAGAGAGAATACAGCCTACTATGCTATGAAATTTTGGGGGTGGTGACATGATGGTTCTAGAACATGGTGGTGTTTGCTCTAGGTACTATTCAACATGAATCCAGTTTCTCTGAACCATTAGATTTAACATCCTGGTCAGGATTTGTGCTATGGATCTAATTCAAAATAGCTCCATTATAGTAGTAGAGAAAAGGCACGTGCCACACACGTATATACTGTATGAAATGCGATTTAACAAATATTAAGTCGATAGTCTTATTAGAGAAAAAATGAATACATTAAGTCTATTAATAATAACTATCTACCCATATTTAGAATACAACCAACTGTGCTATGAAATTTTGGGGGTGGTGACATGATGGTTCTAGAACATGGTGGAGTTTGCTCTAGGTACTATTCAACACGAATCGAGCTGCTCTGAACCATTGGATCGAACAGCCCAACGGTCAGGATTGGTGCTATGGATGCTATTCAAAACTGCTCCATTATAGTAGTAGAGATACATGATAGAAAGTACAAGAACCAAATATACACCCATACTTAATAGATCTCAATCAAATTTAAAACTTTTTGAGCTTAACCTATTATATAATATTATCTTACCACTATATATAGTGTACGAATAAATTTAAACATTGACCATTGGATCAAGACCGGCAAATACCAATACTGCTAAAATTAAGTTGGATCTTCTATCCATTCTAGCATCTACAAGATTGTATTGATGCTCTTTAGCGCAATGAACGCTATGCACAAACTTCAAAACACACTTCTCAATAGTACTAGAATCATCTTCGTCATTTCTCTAGAGCATGTTGGGTATTAGGTAACTAATAGTAGGTTTTTTTCTACATGATACAAAGTACAAGAACCAAATACACACCTGGTACTTTATGGATGTAGCTCGAAATTATAATTATTTTTTGAGCTTCACCTATTATAATTTAAATAAATATGATATGGCGTATAGTTATAGTATCTGATTCTCACGTGCAAGGCATGTGCAACTTACTAGAATGATATATTACACGAAAAACTTTGAACATCGATCGTCGAATATAGATTGACAGATTCAAACATTGCTGATTGTTGGATCTCTTGCAAATTCAAGAAAGAATCTATTGCGCTTACTTGTAGTTCAATTTTGACCTACTTTCTTTAAATCAGCATAAACTTATTTAAGTGCATGGGTGTAGTTAGCTAACATATAGGGAAGATTGAAATGTGCTAAGACTAGGAAATTGTAACAAAAGATGGTCCGCTTTTTCTAAAAACCGGGTGGTGGCACATTATTTTTTGACTACGGTATGTCCCAAAGGAGTGAGCTTCAGTAATTAACGCAGTTAGTTGATTTGTACATGTTACACCAAGGACCTTAAAAAATTTAAAATTACATCCATGTCCATACATTTAACATAAAGGACCCTATAATCAAGCAATTAAAATTATTAGTCGGGTCCTGCTCCTCCACCGAGGAGCTGGGCCATGCTCTTCGTAGTAGTAGTAGTTGTAGTAGTACCAGTAAGTTGCACGTGGCTTGCATGTGAAACTGACATAATATACAGAAGCATGACATGTCATGAGTATATAACATTATAATAGGTAAAGCTCGGAACATTTATGAATTTGAGACAAATCTCTAAAGTATGAGTGTATATTTGGTTCTTGCACTTTATATCATGTATAAATAAACGTTTATTAGCTACCTAATAATTAATAATTATAGAACCATGGTCTAGAGAAACGACCAAGAAGATTCGACAATGATGGATAAGTGTGTTTTGAGGTTTTTCTACATATATAGCATTCATTGTGATAAAGACTATCAACAGAATCTTGTAGGTGCTAGAATGGAAAAGAAGATCCAATAGTTGACAATGTTGGGATTTGCGAGTCTTGATCGAATGGTCAATATTCAAAGTAACTCATACACTATATAGTGGTAATGGTAAGACTAGTACCTGCTTCTCATTTTTCAAGGCAAGTGCTACACGTAACAGGATGTAACGGAAATGTATTTTATTTTTTCTTTGTTTTATATGAAGGTTTGCAAAACAGGGTCAAATTTATCGGGATGCCAATTCTTAGCACAAAGTCAGTTGGATATTTTAAAAATCTCTATGGTGCTTGATATATAGATATCGTGGGTCCCTTCAGATGATGTTCGAAAAATTTAAGAGGAATCTACCGCGCTTACTTGTAGTTAAGATTTGACCTAATTTCTTTCAATAAACATAAATTCATTTAAGTGGGCGCAGTTATCTAGGGAATCTTGAAATGTGCTAAGACTAGGGAATTGTAAGTAAACATGGTCCCCACTTTTTCTAAAAACCGGCGGGTGGTGGCACTTTTTTACTAGGGTATGTCACGAGGGAGTGAGATTCTCTTTGATTAATTAACACGGTAAGTGTATGTATATGTTACACCAAGGACCTCAAAAAATGAAGATTACATCCAAGTCCATACATTTAGCACAAAGGACCCCAAAATGAAGCAATGATAAGTAGTCATGTTCTGCTCCTTCTCCTTCTCCACCATGGAGCTAATAAGCCATGTCCTTCCTAGTAGTACCACTGACTAAGTTGTGTGTGCCTTGCACGTGAGACTCACATAATATACAAAAGTATGACATATCATCACTATATAAAATTATAATAGGTAAAGCTTGAAATAATTATAAAAATGGGCCACGTCTATATGGTGTATATTTGGTTCTTGCACATTATACCATCACTAGTAAAAGGCACATGCTAGACATGTGTATACTATATGAAATGTGACTTAACAAACATTAAGTCAATATTCTTGTTAGAGAAAAAATGCACACATTAAGTCTATTAATAATAATTATCTAAACATATTGAGAATACAACCTACTGTGCTATGAAATTTTGGGGGTGGTGACATAATGGTTCTAGAACATGGTGGAGTTTGCTCTAGGTACTATTCAACACGAATCCAGCTATTCTGAACCATTGGATCTAACAGCCCAACGGCCAGGATTGGTGGTATGGATCCTATTAAAAATTGCTCCATTATAGTGGTAGAGATATAGAAATAAACGTTTATTAGCTGCCTAATTCTTGAAATTCTCATACCATGGTCTAGAGAAATGATAGAGAAGATTCTAAAATGATAGATAAGTGTGTTTTGAGTTTTCTTTATATATATCATTAATTGATCTAAATACTACCAACATAATCTTGTAGATGCTAGAATGGAAAAGAAGATCCTATGGTTGGCAATGTAGGGATTTGCGAGTCTTGATCTAGCCAAGGGTCAATATTCAATTTTATCCGTACTCTATATAATGGTGATGGTAAGACTAGCACCTACTTAACAAAAGAAAACAACGCATAACTCACTTTCGGCGGATCTTGTTGAAGAAGGCGCATGAATCTACTAGACGTGGGAACTGTATCATAAACTATACTAGTAAAATGCATGTACCACAACCGTATATACTGTATAAAATGTGATTTAACAAACATTAAGTCAATAGTCTTGTTAGAGAAAAAAATGCATACATTAAGTCTATTAATAATAACTATCTACACATATTGAGAATACATCCTACTGTGCTATGAAATTTTGGGGATGGTGACATGATGGTTCTAGAACATGGTGGAGTTTGCTCTAGGTACTACTCCTACAACACGAATCCAGCTGCTCTAAACCATTGGATCTAACAACCCAATGGTCAGGATTGGTGCTATGGATCCAATTCAAAACTGCTCCATTATAGTAGTAGAGATACGATGTTGATATGGTCATCCTTTAAATAACCTTCATTCCCGATGTTTGGGAAGGAAGAGAAAAATTCCAAAGTTTGAATTCTACTGATTTTTGCTGCCAATGCCGTAAGTGGTTCCTTCCTATCTACAGTAGGATGTATTCTCAATATGTGTAGATAGTTATTATTAATAGATTTAATGTATGCATTTTTTTCTCTAACAAGACTATTGACTTAATGTTTGTTAAATCATACCAAGACACATGTGTGTAGCGCTATAGACGAGGGAGTGCTGAGGAGAGATGGATGGTGAGGCAGTGAATGAGAGAGAAAAAACATTTTTTTTGTTTTGCATGCACATATGTCCTGAAATTTACTACTACTACTAGTAGAGTGTGTACGCTGTAAAGGTTGTAGTACCTCATGTCAGGAACCCACACTACAAGAAAAGTTGGCTTTTATAATAGACAATTTTCGTGGTTGAAGGCCTGTTTTTCGTGACTAAAAAGTCTACCGCGATGGATGAGCTTCGTGGTAAAATCCCCGTCACCAATGAACCAACCACGGTTTTTTCCGACCGTGGCGGATCGCACCCTTCGACCACAAAAACTTTTTCTGTCATAGATCTGTTCGCCAGTTGTGCTGACTGCTGACATTATACAACCTGCCTCATGGTAGCCGCCATTAACATCCATTTATTGCCATTAATGGTCACAAAATGCATGGTGGAAGCCACGCCCAACCAAGGCCTGCTAATAATTAAATGGGCCGGCCCATGTGGAGAGCCCAATAGGAATACGACCCTTTACTATTTCGTCCTACACTGTTTGGAATCGGCCCAGTACTACAGCCAACAACGCCCCGTACACTTTTGGGCCCGACACTATTTTGGTCTATTTAAGGCCCATGTTGGCCCAACACTGTGCTGTCACTTGAGGGCTGCACCAAGACGGCCTGGCACCTTTCAAGTTTGTTGCCAATCTAGCCTTTTATGGTTCAGTCATGTTATAGTTCCAGCCTTTTAGGAATTACTCCCTTTACTGTTTAGTCCCTTTAGAGTTTGGGCTTTTGCCCATTAAGTCCGGTACTGTTCGGCCTATTACTATACTGGCCTGCCAACATACTGGCCTTTTACCGTACTGGCCTTCCATTGTTCTAGCCTTTTACTATTCTGGATGTTTACTATTCTGACCATTTACTATTGAGAACTTTCACAGTTCCAGCCTTTCACTGTTCGAGCCTATCTCTGCTCTGGGCTTCTACTGTTCTGGCCTTTTACTGTTCTTGCCTTTTATAGTTCTGGCCTTTTACTATTGTCATCGGATTGATGACAGGTACGCCATGAGGATGTCCTCGAGGCGCGTGGAAGAGAGGGATGTGAGACGTACGGTATTCCAGGACGGTGAGCACACAAGTTTACCCAGGTTCGAATCCGCCGGCTTTGGACGAATCCTACTCCTGCTAGCAATCCAGTAATACGGCAGAGCCGGAGTATGGGTTACAAGGGTTTCACCTGTGCGAATTGAGATTGTAAACTATTGTCAGGTTGCCCTAAAGGCTCTCCCTAGGATGGCTTATATAGATATCCGGCCTAGGGTTTACAAGAGAGACCTATCCGGGTACGACTAAGAGTCGGTTACAGAGTACATCTTGAACTACAAGTAACACTATGGCCTATGTCGGTAAGTCATCTGGGCCCTCCCGTAGCCAGACTGGACTCTGTCTCTTCTCCCTGACTGGGCCGCCCGTGAAGCAACGCTCTAATACCAAGTGGGCCACCCTGGTCAGTGAGGCATAGTGAGGATACCCGGATAGTATATCCCCAACAGCAGCCCCCGGAAGCCTACAAGATCCAAAGTCGGATTTCATCATCGTCTAGCTTGATATTCAACTTGCAGAATCGTGAAGGGTTCCTGAAACTTCAAAAGAAAAGATATTATCCAAATCGCAAATAAGTCGGACCTATGGATACATTATTTGGGTTTCCAGCTCGAAATTCAAACTAAGCCGGAACTTGGTCTCTGACGTAATCTAACACTACTCATGGTCAAGTCATGTCACTAACAGACATTCCTGTCAGCACGACCGTTGATGGGTCCGCCTTTCGTGGAGCCGAGGCGTCCTTTTAATGCATACACGGAGATCAAGGCAACGTAATCATCGTGTGGGGGTTACCCAACTCCTTCCGCTACGCGTGGCGCGTTCACTATTGCGTTTACACGAATCTTGGCACGGCTGAAGGATATAAGTGGCTTGGATTCTTTCCCCACCTTCTTCACCAGCACTTGCACCGTTTCCTTCTCCCCAACTTCTCCCACGAGCACAGAGCTTCTCTGCCTCCCCTCAATCTTCCAGCGCTGCCCATCCTAGGTCACCGACCTACAGGAAAATGGCTTCAGCATCATCCTCCGATACGACAGCGGTGGCGGCGACGTTAGCGGCAGCGGAGAAGGAGAGCACCCGCGGGGTTTGGATCCCGTGCATCCTCGACGATGCCAAGCTCCGCATCGTGCAGAATGAGGGGCTCCTTCGTGCCGGCGATTGGCGGAGTGGCTACGGCCAAACCGTTCCCACTCCTCGCGACGGTGAGTGAGTGCACTTCGACATCCACCTCGATAGAGGTTTGAGTTTTCCACCCTCAGCTTTCTTTACTGAGGTCATAGATCACTACGGAGTTCAACTCCATCATCTCCTCCTGAACTCTATGTTAGAGATGAGTTCTTATGCTTCTTTGTGCGAGGGGTATCTCGGTATTAGGCCGAGTTTAGAGCTTTTCCAGTTTTACTTTCATGTCCGGAGAAATTCCATCACTACCGGTAATCCCTATATTACCGGTCTATCCTCGGATTAGGGCTAGTGAGTCGGTCAAAATGTGGCCATCCACTTTCTTTTACCATAAGGATATTCTCGCTCCCAGCAAAGCTACTGCTTTGTCGGCTTTTATCGACGGTGCTGCCATGCCCCAAGAGTCCTGGGACGCAGAAGCACCGACTCTCAGTGATGATCTGCGTCTTTACAAGAGGCGGATTGAATACCTGATGAAGCACAAGGATCTGAAAGGATCTGATTTAGTCCACTACTGGCTGGCACGTGGGATCCAGCCCCTCCAACACCACGATGATAGGCTCATGCACTCCATCACCAAGAGCAAGACGGATTCTCTCCGGATCTGCCCCAATGCTTATTGGGATAAGGAATACGAGTCACAGATCAAATGGCTGATCAAGGAGCGGGTCGAGAGGAAAATCCAGGAGCTGTCTTTGGACATGCATACGACCGATGACCCTGTTGTACCAGTAAGTTTCCAACAGTAACTCAAATTATGTGTTCACCTTTACTATCTTTTTCCACAATACTGACATTTTTCTTCTCTTCAGCATACTGAGCTCCCCGAGTCGGAGCTTGCTCCTATCGGGGGATACCCCCTGAGATTGATCAGGATGATGGGGAATTGGTTCCCCTGCCAGAGATCCTTACTCGGAAGCGTAAGGCTCCGACTCTGGCCATAGGCACAAAAGAGGTGCCTATTATGAAGAGGTAACTTTCTTCACAAGGTTTTTGTACTTTGTTCGTAATTCTTTCCGAGATGTAATGTTCTTTATTCTATTACCTTCTCAGAGTTAAACAGCTCACCAAGGGCAAGGGGAATGGAGCTGCATTGAAGCCCCTACGCCAGTCAAAGTTAAATTTGACTTCTCCTGCCACAGCTCCTCCGACTCCTGCCCCTCAACATTCTGCAGCCTCTGCTTCTCAGCCTTCCGCGGCGCTGGAGATTACTCCATCTCCGGCTGTCATAGAAGATCCGGCTCAATCAGCAGAGCTGGCGATACTTGGATCACAAACTGATGTCACCATGGGTGACTCAGGTCTTGATAAGGGTAAACCCTCTTCTGGTAATGATCCCTCGGTAGAGGTCTTCGCTGTGAACCTCCTCAACAATCCGGGTCTTGCCAAACTTGGCATTACTCGGAAATCAGTAGAGGAAATCAAGCGGCTCGCCCAACAATGCTTGTAGAGCCGGAATATTACTGCTGAGGAGGAGGCACAAGAAGCGTAGGATATCAAGTACTCTGTGCTTCTCGAGCAGATCCGTCTTTGCGACGAGGGGCTGAGAACCGGTGTGCTTCCGTCACCTCCGGTAATCCCGCTGACCCTTGCCGAGAAGGTTAGCACCGAGGTGTCCATGAGCTTGAGCAAGCTCACCCATGAACATCATGTAAGTCGAATTCCAACTTATTTTATCTGATATCATATCCTCTAGCCCCCAAGCATGAAGTTGGATAGACAATCCGGATTTATGCTTTCCTTAGGATGCCAAAGAATGAACTAGTGTAGCCCCAAGGCTCGTGCTAATATTAGTAGAAATATTAGCCCGAGTCTTTAGTAGACTTCTGACTCTAGGTATTCTGACTTACCGAAAGTTAATTCATATAACCAGGAATTGTTGAAGAATATCTGCAACAAGCGGAGAGAGATCAAAGCTCTCCGACTTGAAAATGCTTAGTTGAAAGTATCAAGGGATGAGACTGAAGGTAATAATTCAAGTACTCAAACCTTTCTCTTTAGTTCATAGTCGATTTTTTATTCAACTATTGTTCCTTTGACTACAGCACTAGTAAAGCAATCCTGTTCTATGATTGAAGAGGCCGAGAATCTGAAATCCCTAGAGGTGGAGAACTTTGACTTACATCGAGAGTTGGACCAACGGAAGTCAGATCACGAGTGGAGCATTGCTCAAGTCCTCGAATCCTCTTCCATGGCCACCGAAGAACGTGATCGAAGGATCACGGCCCAGGACAAAAAGATCTCGGATATTAATGATGCTTTGTTCAGAGAGAAGGACATCACCGAGGCACTCCGGGCTGATCTCCAAAGTCTTCGGGAGGAGAAGACCAAATTCGATGATGTCATCTTCAGTATGTTTCCCTTTTTCTAACTTTCTGCACATTCCGACTCATTGGAGCTTGGATTTTTTATTAATCTTTTGCACTACATGCACAGGTCCTCTGAACTTACTAGACTCAACCTCCTCCGAATCTCGCACTAGCCGGCTTACACAAGTTGGCGATCTGCTTCATGATTTCCGCCAAACCTTGAGGTGCGAGACAATGCCATGGACATGCCACAACTTGTCCAGGACTGGAACATGTCCTACGCGTGAACCGCAGCGCAGAACGCTCTCACCATGGTTATGAGCCACCATGGAAACATGGAAATCTATCAAGTAACCAGAGGGTACTCCAAAGTGGATGAAGACGGACAGGAGCAAGACATCAATGCCATCATGGACTCCTGTGCTGGATATGGGTGCCATGTTGCTGATCTCAGTAGCTACGAGACTCCCTTCTTCACACGCGTGGACACGCCTCCTCCGCTTGCCAAAGAAACAACAGAAGTTTTCGAGGACGATCAAACCGTATCGGATTTGAACATCTCAGAAATATATCAAGGCGAGGCTCATGTGTCCAGTGAGCCGGCAGCTCCTACCTCTCCCCCTGCATCATAGAGTATCAGAACAAACAATGTGTTATTCTGAAAACAATTTGGGTCTGTAAATAAGTAGTATAGTACTTTTGCTAGTGCTAAGATTCTATTATCTCTATTTAGAACTTTGCTTTAATTTTATGTGCCTAAAATGTTTGCATAAGCACTTATGCTTTTTATCTGCACTTATCGTTTATCTGGCTTTCCGCCTCATCCCTTTCGTGAGCCGGCCAACCTTTAGCACGGAAACTTTGCCGAGAAACGGAGCTCAATTGCTAAACCAGTTTAAACTCGGAAACAAAGACGACTTCTAGTACCAACAATGCACTACTCAAAAAATGTCCGCATCCGTCAATCAGATAAATAACCAAAGTATAGACTAGAAATTTTGGATTTATACCCGAAGGTAGCAATTTTAGAATCGGAAATCTAAACCAGAAAAAACATGAGCATAAAGTACTTTCAAGTATTCTGGGATTTTTGACTGTGACATGATCATTCGGAAATAAGATGGTAATATAAAACTTCTCAGAAAAATGAGGAAACCAATTCTTTATTTCTCATTGAACATGTACTCATAGATGATTACAAAGAAAGATAAACTAAGAATAAAAGAGACGTAGCTGAGAAATATTCCATGGTCTGTCTAATTCTTCCGGATTTGTGCCGCCTCCAGCTCTCTTTCTTTTCTTAGTAGTAGGTCTTTCTTTGACTGGCCGCATATCAGTTAGATAGTAAGAACCATTGTGTAATACTTGGCTAACTAAAAAGGGCCCTTCCCATACTGGGGAAAGTTTGTGCTTTCTTTGTTGCACAAGCCGGAGAACCAAATTGCCCTTATTAAAAGACCGGTTTCTGACTTTCTAGCAACGAAGCGAACTTCTTCGACTAAGTCGAGATAATTTTGTCGAGAAATCTCGGCATCCACTTGAATATACGTGGCAACTCTAGGAGAAGTATGAATCAAATCACTAGGAAGAACTGCTTCAGCACCATAGACCAAGAAGAAAGGTGTGTATCTGGTTGACCTGTTCGGAGTTGTTCGCAAGCTCCATATTACAGAGGTTAACTCCTCTGCCCAAGCCCCTGATACGTCCATTTTGTATCACCATTGTATATCATAATTTACTGTTATTCATTGATATATTTCATATTACGAGATGATATTTATGTTATTTCACCTGTTTTTGCATGGCGGATGACTTTTGGAGCATGGACCGCTGTAGTCAGGATTCTGATGGAAAAGGGGTTATTTGGAGGCAAAATTCACAAAGATCATAAAATCCTGGAAAATACATGGAAAATCCTATTTTTCCAGAAGACGAAGATTGCCAGAAGGAGGACTGGAGATGGGCAATAGGGGCCCCACACCACCCCCTAGCGTGGGCCACCCCAGGCCGCGCCACAAGGTCGTGTTGGCCGCCCTGGTCCAATCCAGCCTCTCCCCTCTGGCGTATATTATCCTCCCAAAATCCTAAGACTCGGGGAGAGACCACACAAAGATTCCACTACCTCTACGGGGTGCAAAAACACCGAGAGAAAGATCTCTCCGGCAGACAGAATTCTGCTGGAGGAATTCCTTCCCGGAGAGGGGAGATTATCGCCATCAACACCACCATCAAGCTGGACTTCATCAGGATCATCATCATCATCTTCACCACCACCATCTCCACCATCACCATCATCACCACTCTATACCGCTATAACAATTGGGTTGAATCTTGCATAGTTCTTAGGGGAAACTTTCCCGGTGTTGATTACTCTTTGTAGTTGATGCTATTGAGTGGAACCATTGAATTATTGTTTATGTTCAGATTGTTATACATCATTATTCCATCTCTAATCATGATCCATATGATGTCTTGTGAGTAGTTCGTTTAGTTCTTGAGGACACGGGAGAAGTCATGTTGTTAGTAGTGGAATTGTGTTGAGAAAGATTCAATGGTTTGTTAATTAAGTTGTGGTGTACTTCTTCTAGTGGTGTCATGTGAACGTCGACTACATGACACTTCACCTATATGGGCGTAGGGGAATGCATTGTGTATTTGGCTACTAATCATAGGGGTTGCCAGAGTGACAGAAACCTGAACCCCCGTTAGGAAACCTTTGCACAAGGGACGTCAGGGTCTTAGAGTTTAAAGCTGTGGTTAGGTTTCTACCTTAATTACTTTCTTGTACTTGTGGATGCTTGCAAGGGGTATAATCACAAGTATGTATTAGTCCTAGGAAGGTCGGTACATTAGCACAGGTTCACCCACACAACACTTAGCAAGCTAAAGAAGATTAATCAACTATATGAAGCGAAAGCACTTGACGATATTCCCATGTGTCCTCGAGAACGTTTGGTCATCCTAAGTAATACAACCGGCTTGTCCTTTGCTAACGAAAGGATTCGGCCACTTGCTTCATTTATTCTTATTGTCTTTTATTTACTCGTACTTTATTTACTTGCATTATCAAAAACCCCTAAAAATCCATTTGCTAAGTATTTACAGAGAATTCCTGCTCCAAGCCACTCGCCAGCACCTTCTGCTCCTCGTTGGGTTCGACACTCTTACTTATCAAAAATACTGCGATACACCCCCTATACTTGTGGGTCATCAAGACTATTTTATGGCGCCATTGCCGGGGAGTGAAGCGCTATTGGAGTGGAACTGGTAAAGGAAACTTCTACTGTGAGTATTGTTTACTTCTGTTTGTTTCTTTATTTCAATATGGAAAATTCGCTGAGTTTCTTATTTTATAATGCTAGTACCACTGCTAAGGTAGTATATGAACCACCACCTGCTGAGAGTGATACTTTTAAAATACCTACAAGAATTATTGATCGTGTTATGGATAACTACTATATTGGAGATGGAACTGTCCATCCTGGTGATCATTTGCTCTTTATACATGAATTATGCGGGTTGTTTAAGTGTGCAGGTATTACAATAGATCAAGTCAAGAAAAAGTTATTCTCATTATCAGTGAAAGGAAGAGCTGAAGAATGGTATAAGCTTCTGAAGAATGGCCAAGCTCTTGAATGGGAGGAAATAATACCTCTCTTTTATTCAAAGTTTTATCCTCCTAGTGAGATTCATAAAGATCGGAATCAAATATACAACTTTTGGCCTCTTGATGGAGAGAGTACAACTCAAGCTTGGGGGAGATTGAAGTTACTAATGCTCAAATGTCCCATTCATGAGCTCCCCAACAATATTATTATCAATAACTTTTATGCAAGGCTTTCTCTTCATGATAAGGATTTATTGGATGCCTCTTATACTGGATCATTCACTCGCATGGAAGAAGAAGTTAAATGGGATCTTTTGGACCGTATTCAAGACAATGTTGAAGCATTGGAGAATGACAAAGGAAGAAAGTCAGGTATAAATTATGATTATGAATGCATTGAATATTTTATGGGAACTGATGACTTTCAAAATATTAAAAATTCTTATGGTCTAGACTCTCTAGGTATTGCAACTTATTTTAAGGCTTTTACTTCCTACATTGAAGTGCCTAAAAAGAAATGGAATAAGTATCACGCACCTTATAAAGACATTGTTAATAGTGTTCCTGCAAGAAATACTGAAGTTTATACTACTAATCATGTTTTACCTGAACCTTATATTGAGAAAATGCCTTTCCCAATTAATATAAAGGAACACTCTATGATAGCTAGTATGGTTATTGAAAGTACAAATAAAGCTGTTGAACTTGATAAGCAAATGGATGATGAACCTATAATAGCAAATGTGAAAGATTTTGTCACTAAATATGTAGAAGAAGGACACACTATCCTTTGTAAGGATACCTCTAATATTGTTTCACAAAGTAGTGTTATGAGAGCTAGTGTCCCTATGTTTTCTGTTAGGATAAGTGATCATTGCTACAATGGTTCTTGTGATTGCTATATCATTAAATTTATGCATGATACCGAAAGCTACTCTGAGAGAGGGAAAAGTGTTCTTATGCATCTCAATAATATTAAGTTTCCTCGTTTTATGCTGAAAATCTTTATGTTGCACTTGTTTTTCCTTTCTATGCTAGCAGTCCATGGTTTCAACAATTTGTTTGCTTACAAAATTCCCTTGCTTAGGGAGCGGGTTAGACTTAAACATGTGCATTTTTATTCTTAATGATCTCTTTCACTTCAATTCATATTCTTATGAGAGCATCATTGAAATTATCATGCCCATCTTAATGGCTATAAAGAAAGAGCTTTTTGGGAGACAACCCAATTTATTTTTTCTTTCAGTTTGTTTTTGTTTATTTGAGTTTTGGAAGTTATTACTTCGGTAATCACCTCTCCTTATCCTTTTTGTTTGGTTTTTGTGTCAAGATCAACCTCTAATGAAAGAGAAGTAAGATTTGGGGAAGTTGATGTCCCAAACCAGATTTTTGTGCTTCACCGTAAAAATTCGTGAGAGATCCCTGTATGTCGATTTGAGCTGTAATGTTTTGTGCTTCCGCCCCAGGTTGTTAGTTAACTTTCGTTAGTTTTGCACTTTTTGATTTGAGCAACTGAAGATTTTTCAAAAAAATTGATCTTTACCTATTGGTCTGTTTTGACAGATTTTTTGCCACTCTTGCATTTGCTTCTTTAAATCGATTTCCTTTTTGAATTTTTTGGTCTTTCGGAAGGAGTTGCTATAGTAGCTTATGTTTTGATAGATTTTAGTTGAAATTGGACCTAAAAGGTTTTATCACCTTGCTTATACTAATGTTGCTAATGAGAAGTTTTGTGTGAAAGAAATTTCCAGGTTAGTGGAGAAAATGGTGTAATAAGAAAGTGAAAGGCTTCATGACTCGAGGAATATGTGTATGAAGATGAAGATATTGATGTTATTCAAGTGGTGACTCTGGAAAAACTTATCAAAGACCAAGTTCAGAGACCTGCAGAGTCTTCTTTCGAATAGGTAACAGTTCTGGTAAGGAAAGTTCCACGAAAAATCTGTCCAATTATATTTTTGTAGTTTTTATCCAACATGGAAAGCAACGAAGCGAAAGAGGTATGGAAATGGAGCCTGGGTGGCTCATACCACCCTGTGGCGTGGGCCCACCCCTGGCCGCGCCACCAGGTGGTGTGGCCGCCCCGGACTCCGTCTCCGACCCGTTTTCTCCCAGTACCTTCCTTTTGTTGTAAAACTTCGTAATATATAATCCCCCGGATCCCCCGAGGTTCGTATATCGTGTTCTCATCGTGTTTTTGTTTCGATCTGTTTCTGCCAGGAACTATTCTTGAAAGTATAGAAGCGAATTGGTGTCCGCCAAGGATAAGGGAAAGGAGCCTGTGGAGGAAGATCTCTAATACCCCGGGGTGGAGAAGGAGATCAAGAGTGAAGATGAAGAGGAGGCAAAGCAAAGCCAACATCTGCACACCGGCACTACCATTGAAAGAATTGGAGGGGTGGAAAACCCTGCCAGGATTATGTCAACTAGAGGGAAACCTCCTCATCACTGTTCGGCACCATGGTCACTTCCTCCATGCACCAAGAATCCTTTCCATACCCTTATCCATGAACATCAATACCAGAATATGCCCAAGGAGAAACTACCCTCCAATTGGGATTTGCCTCATTCTAGCCATGCATAAAAAGAAGACTTCAAGGAGGTACAGTGGGGAAAGATTCGCAAAAGCTGGGATCCGCAACCCGACACGATCATGAGCCGCATCGAGCACAACTCGGAGTTGATTCGTAATCTCACCTTCGAGATTGAGGACTTGGGGAAACTAATCAAAAAGCTCATCAAGAGAATACCACCACCACTGAAGGAGTAATTCGTCATCAGGTTTTGGCATCCCCTTGGTTTGTTCCAAGCTTGGGGGAGTGTCGCGGTATCACATCACTATCTTCTATCTTTTTACCTTTTTAGTAGAGTCATATCATGAATAGAGAAGTTATTATGTGGGATGGTTTGCATTATGGAAGTGTCCCCTCTCTCATTAGATATGTATCCCTTGGTGTGAGTTGCCATTATGGAATATTAATGAAAAGTTCTATCATTTACTCTTTTGCATATCTTATATTAGTTTTAAATTCATGGTTATATGATTGATCTTGTTGTTAGTATTGGTATCACTTTGGGATCATTGAGTTAATTTAGTTGGTTTTGGCAAACCTGGCTCGGTCAGTAGCAACACGATTTTTGAGAGTTGAATGAAAAAGATAAAAATTACTCTAAAGAAATATAATTTCATCATCTTTCTTTCTTGATTTGCTCATAAGCTTAGTATTCTCTAGTTAAGATCTTTTGTGCTTCCAAGGAAGATTGCATCTTTGTTTTTATCGCTTGTATGTGTGTTTGTTTCCTTCAACTCTTATACTTGCTACCCAACCTTGCTAGCCAAAAACCTGTACTAAGAGGGAATTCTTCTCGTGCATCCAATCCTTAAACCAAAACCTACGCCATTTGTGTCCACCATACCTACCTATTAGCATTATTGCTATTCCAAGTATATTCATGTTTTTATCTACCTTCCAAATTAAACATGTTATGTGAAAATTAGTGAGTAAAGCTCACACGAACTTGATGGCACACTTTACTTTCTTGCATTTAGTAAACTTGAACCATTGTGTCCATCTTTGTTGCGTATATGCTCGCGCTTTATAAGTTGAAGTTAGGAGAACCATGTATCATGGGGAACGCTTTCAACATTGCATTGGTACTTTGTACCTAGTTGATATCATGTTCTTTTGCTTATGGATCCTGGCGGTGTTAAATAAAAGGGGAACTTGTAAGATCATGGAGTTTATATGTGTGTTAGAGAAACGCCTAGGCCGCTAGCCTAAGCCATGCCTAATCATGGTGGAAACTTGCAGCATAACCATAATGAGCACTCTATGAAGCATCCTCAATAAAAACCTATGCAAATAGCAAATAAAAGGATCGCTGAGATGCTCATTGTCTGCTTGCCTTATCATTTTGATTATGGGATAGCTCCTATATCATGTGAAAGGGGTACCCCGTTGGCAGTTCTCTATGATACATATGTATTTACAATGACAAGAGCTTACTGATGACTGAAGTTGAGTAGCATGAGGTTCTGTACTCGTAAGTAAGGGGCATAAGATTTCAACTTATAACTTGTCAAGCATATCCTCTTAGTTGTGTCACTTTAACCTTAATCACCTAAAGATGCCTATGATAGGGGCAATGAGAGCTGAAAGCTAATAAGTACCATAATTTTTGGAAGCTCTTTATGAAACTTGAAATCCCTGCTTCCCTCTGCGAAGGGCCTTTCTCTTACTTTTTAGTTGAGTCAGTAAACCCATTCTCTTCTACCTCAGCAAGTATTTTGAGTTGTGTTTCATTCATTCATATGATGATTTATTCAATCATGTTTCTTATGTTCCTTGTTTTGCACATTGCTCTTATCTTCGTGATTACTTGAAAGTTATCATTGAAAATCAGTTATTTGTGAACTCCTGCAAATTATTAACTATTCTTCGACCAAGAGCTAAGTTTGCCATTACCAATTATGATTTACTTTATGCATCTCTATTGTGTTTCCTTTACTTATTGCAAGTTAATTTATATAATAATGAGTTGTCTTCTATAATGATTTATGTATTGATGAATGTGATGCTTCTTATCCGTATTCTTTTATCGACTCTTCACTCCATAAACCTGAGGGCATGTTTATTGAGCTCAGTTTTGCTTGGGGACAAGTGAAGTATAAGCTTGGGGGAGTTGATAAGTCCATTTTGCATCACCATTCTATATCATAATTTACTCTAGTTCATTGATATATTTCATATTACGAGATGATACTTATGTTATTTCACCTGTTTTTGCATGGTTGATGACTTTTGGAGCATGGACCGCTGGAGTCAGGATTCTGATGGAAAAGCGGCTGTTTGGAGGAGAAATTCGCGAAGATCAAAAAATCCGGGAAAATACATGGAAAATCCTATTTTTCCAGAAGACGAAGATTGCCAGAAGGAGGACTGGAGATGGGCCACAGGGAGCCCACACCACCCCCTGGTGCGGGCCAACCCAGGCCGCAACACTAGGTGGTCTGGCCGCCCTGGTGCAATCCAGCCTCTCCCCTCTGGCGTATATTATCCTCCCAAAACCCTAAGACTCGGGGAGCCACCACAAAAAGATTCTGCCGCCTCTGCGGGGCGAAAAGCACCGAGAGAGAAAGATATCTCCGGCAGATAGAATTCTGCCGGAGGAATTCCTTCCTGGAGAGGGGAGATCATCGCCATCAACACCACCATCAAGCTGGACTTCATCGGGATCATCATCATCATATTCACCACCACCATCTCCACAACCACCATCATCACCACTCTATACCGCTGTAACAATTGGGTTGAATCTTGCATAGTTCTTAGGGGAAACTTTCCCGGTGTTGATTACTCTTTGTAGTTGATGCTATTGAGTGGAACCATTGAACTATTGTTTATGTTCAAATTGTTATACATCATTATTCCATCTATGATCATGATCCATATGATGTCTTGTGAGTAGTTCGTTTAGTTCTTGAGGACATGGGAGAAGTCATGTTGTTAGTAGTGGAATTGTGCTGAGAAAGATTCGATGGTTTGTTAATTAAGTTGTGGTGTACTTCTTCTAGTGGTGTCATGTGAACGTCGACTACATGACACTTTGCACAAGGGACGTCAGGGTCTTAGAGTTTAAAGCTGAGGTTAGGTTTCTACCTTAATTACTTTCTTGTACTTGCGGATGCTTGCAAGGGGTATAATCACAAGTATGTATTATTCCTAGGAAGGTCGTTAAATTAGCAGAGGTTCACCCACACAACACTTAGCAAGCTAAAGAAGATTAATCAACTATACGAAACGAAAGCACTTGACGATATTCCCATGTGTCCTCGAGAACGTTTGGTCATCCTAAGTAATACAACCGGCTTGTCCTTTGCTAAAGAAATGATTGGTCCACTTGATGCATTTATTCTTATTGTCTTTTATTTACTCGTACTTTATTTACTCGCATTATGAAAAAACTCTAAAAATCCGTTTGCTAAGTATTTACAGAGAATTCATGCTCCAAGCCAGTCGCCAGCACCTTCTACTCCTCATTGGCTTCGACACTCTTACTTATCGAAAATACTGCGATACACCACCTATACTTGTGGGTCATTAGCCCCCGCAGCACGCCTTAGTGGTGCTTCGAGTCTTGGTTTTAGGCCTTGTAGGATTAAATCATTTGCTCTTTCAACTTGTCCATTAGCCCGCGGATGTGCGACTGACGCAATGTCAAGACGGATATTTTGTTCGTTGTAGAAATCAGCAAGCTCACCCATAGAGAAATTACTCCCATTGTCCGTGATAATGCTATGCGGATAACTGTATCAGATTATTACATCCTCGACAAATCTTCTGGCTGTTGCTCCATCACAACTAGTGACGGGTTTAGCCTCAATCCACTTTGCGAATTTATCCACCATCACTAAGAGATGAGTAAATCCACTTGGAGCCTGTTTAAATGGTCCTACCATGTCAAGCCCCCAGACCGTGAAAGGCCATGTTATAGGTATTGTTCGCTGCTGATCAACCGAAACATGAGCTTGTTTGGCGTACTTTTGGTAGCCTTTGCACGTCTTGACCAGCCGTTCGACATCTGCCTTGTTTGTAAGCCAGAAAAAACCGTGTGGGAAAGCTTTTGCCACTAGAGATTTGGCTGCAGCATGGTGACCACACTGGCCTTCGTGGATTTCTCGTAAGATTTCCACTCCTTCCAGAGATACACAGCGTTGAAAGACCCCAGACGCACTCCGCTTATAGAGCTCACCACTAACTATAATATAGGATTTTGCTCGTCGGACAATCTGTCGGCTCAGAACTTCGTCTTTGGGTAATTTGCCATCTACCAAGTAATCAAGGTAGGGTTGAGTCTAGCTGGGAATTACAGCCATAACTACTACTAAAGGTGAGTCGGATTTGGTCGGATATTCCTCGTCTACTCCTTTTATAGAGGGAACTTTGAGGTGCTCTAAAAAACGCCATCCGGGACCTTTTTCCGTGCAGAGCCTATTCGAGATAATGCATTTGCTTCCTCATTTTCTGCTCGAGGGATGTGTTGAACCTCAAATCCCTCGAACGTTCTAGATAGTTCATCCATGACAACTTTATATGTTTATTTGCATTACAAATATCCTACACTTGTTGAGCAACAAGATCCGAATCTCCGTAACACATCAGACGTCGGATGCCGATATCCTTAGCAATCCGAATTCCATGCAGCTGTGCTTCATACTCAGCAATGTTATTTGTCGCTGTGAAGTGGATCTGTAACACGTAGAAAAGTTTATCTCCTTGGGGTGATTTGAGCACCACGCCAGCCCTCGAGCCCCCCGAGCCTTAGACGCATCAAAACATAAGGTCCAATATTCCAACTCTGGGAGGATCATATTTTTTGTTGACTCTATCCAATCAGCGACAAAGTCAGCGAGGATTTGGGATTTGATTGTTGTACGAGGTTCATACTCAATGTCGAAAGCTGAAAGCTCTATGCCCCATTTTGCGACACGTCATGTTGCCTTGCTGTTGTTGATTATATTTCTCATGGGAGCTGTGCTCACCACGGTAATTGGGTGTTCCTCAAAATAGTGCTGTAACTTTTGATAATGCGGATACCGCTGTTTTGACTCAGTTAGGACTTCGCTGAGGAAGTAAGTCGAACACTGCACCAGGTGTTCCTGATTTTCCTCTGGTCTTTGCACTACCATGACAACACTAATGACCCTGTTTGTTGCAGCGAGATAGAGCAACATCGATTCCCTTGGTTCCGGTGCTGCAAGGATAGGAGCAGACGATAGTACTTCTTTCAAGTCTTGTAGTGCAGCTTCAGCTTAATCAGTCCAAACGAATTTTTTGGTCTTTTTCAGGAGCTTGTAGAGTGGTGTGGCTCTTTCTCCGAGCCGACTTACAAATCGGCTGACCGCAGCAATGCAGCCAGTTAGTCTTTGAACGTCCTTCAGGCGAGTCGGCATGGAAATATTCAATATAGCCTTAATCTTGTCTCGGTTCACCTCTATACCTCTTTGAGATACGATGAAACCTAACAATTTTCCGTCTGGGATTCCAAAAAAACATTTCTTCGGGTTAAGCATTATGTTGTATTTTCGTAGATTGGCGAACGTTTCCTCCAAATCGAAAATTAATGTTTCCTCCTATTTGGACATCATCGCAATGTCGTCCACATATGCATGTACGTTGTGTCCGATTTGGTCATGGAGGCAATGCTGCATAGTGCGATGGTACGTAGCTCCTGCGTGTTTTAGCCCAAAGGGCATCGTAACAAAACAGAAGGTTCCGAAGGGGGTTATGAATGAAGTTTTGATTTTATCCGATTCCTTCATCCCGATTTGGTGATAACCGGAATATGCATCGAGAAAACATAGGAGTTCCGAGCCTGCCGTAGAATCGATAACTTGATCAATTATAGGAAGAGCGAACGGATCTTTGGGACAAGCCTTGTTCAAGGCAGTATAATCAACACACATCCTTAATTAAGTGGTGTCCTTTTTAGGGACCATTACAGGGTTGGCCGACAAATCAGTTTGGATGACCTCTTCTATGAATCCGGCTAACTCGAGCCGGGCTAGTTCCTTAGCTATTTCCTTATGCTTTTCGTCACCAAAACATCGTAGGGACTATTTGACGGGTTTAGCGTTCGGGTGTACATTTAGAGAGTGCTCGGCAAGTTCCCTAGATACTCCGGTCATCTCCGATGGCTACCATGCAAAGATATCTTGATTTGCTTGGAGGAACTTGACGAGCGCCCTTTCCTATGCATTATCTAGGCCTACACCTATCTGGGTCACCTTGGAGGAGTCATCATCCTTCAACGGCATCTTCTTCGCACTTCCGATGCATTGAACTCTGGATTCGACTTTGTTACCTCCTTCTTTGTTGCGGGCATCTCGGACGGATCGATTGTCTTCTTCATCTCCTGGTACTCCTGGGCGTGTAGCACAGCTTCAGTAAAGGTGGCATTTCGGTCCTTGCACTCTCGCGCTTTCTTTGGGTCTCCCTTGATGGTGATCACGCGATTGGGACCTGGAATTTTCATCATATTATAAATGTAACACGGACGAGCCATAAAAGCCCAGTAAGCCGGACGTCCAAATATAGCGTGATACGCGCTCATGAACGGGACCACTTCGAAGGAAAGTGCCTCCGTCTGATAGTTCTCTGGAGTTCCAAAGGTAACATCCAAAGTGATCTCTCCCAGGGAATTTGCCTGTCTTCCTGGGACAACTCCATGAAAGATCACGGAGCTGTGATTCAGCTGGGTCTCCGAGATCTGCATCCGGTGTAGCGTTTCGACATACAGAATATTGATGCTGCTGCCGCCGTCGATGAGAGTCTTGGAGAAACCATAGCCGTCAATAAGTGGGTTGACGACTAAGGCGTATTTTCCTCGCTTGTGCAACTTAGGTGGATGATCAGCATGGTCAAACGTGATGGCCACTTCCGACCAATCCAGATATTGAGGGACAGCCTGAACTCTTGTGTTGAGCTCATGCATAACTACTTTCTTGACCTTAGCTGGTTGAGATCCGAGGAAGGTGACGTAGGTGTATTTCTTTGTGGGGAAGTTTTTCTTCCCCTCTGGCTTGGGATTTGAAGGGTCAGCTTCCTCCATGTTGGAATCTTCCTTGGACTCTTTATGTTTTTTGGGATTCTTCTTTCCCTTATTCCACTTAGCCCTGTAGCCAGCGGTGTCATCTTTCTTGATGTCGTCATTAAAATGACACTCGGCGTTTCTATGAGACGAGCCCCCGTTGGCCTCTAAGTGATGCACACATGGGTTATTGGCAATGTCGGCCGAAAAGTAGGTTTTGCCAGGTTGCTGGTCTCCTCTACCCTGGACCCTTGATGTCCCATGACCGCGTCCGCGGCCACTGCCACGTCCTCCTTGTCCTCCAGACCCGAAAGTAGCAGTGCCCACTACCGTTTTCGTGTTGGGTTTTTCTTTCGAGGTGTTCTTACGCTTTTGAGCGTGTTGCTTTGGTTGTTTTGCCGACTGTGGCACAACTAGGGCCTTTAGTAATCCCTCTGTGTTGTCGTCAGCATCTGCATACTTGCTTGCTGTTTCTATCATCTCTCCTAGATCAGTGACTTTGTCAAACTTCAAGCGATGATGTAGTAACCCAATTGGTAGTCCTGCAATGAAAGCTTCAATCTCAGTTTGGTCATTTACTCCTTCACAGGAGTTTTTGGTGTCGATCCATCATCCGAGATAATCTCGGCAAGTTTCTACGGCTTTCTGGGTGCAACGCTGTAGGTATCCTACCGTATAGGGCCTCCGATATGTGCCTTCGAAATTCCGAAAGAACGAACTTTGTGTTGGGGTTCCGCGTAAGAAAACAATAAATTTTACTCTATGCCCCTGAACCCCGGAAGCTGCCAGGACCTATCTATTTGTAATAGAGTAACGGGAGGGGCTTTTCGCGAACTTACCCTTGAAGACCGAAAAGCGTTGTCAACGCCCAGGAGAGCGTGGTTGATGTACACGAGCCGAAGCTGACCTCCATGTCATGAGGAAGTCCTTGCACTCCTTATGGCTCCAACGACTTGAGTGCCTCAAGTGCGACACCTCGCGGGGAGTTACACACGTCCGGTGCTTGACGATGACTCCCGCTTCCTCGATCCAGCAGCAGTTGTGGAAGTAGAGCTCCCGGATCCGAATCCCACAGCGCGACGGCGCTCCGCGGTGAAGATGTCTCTCGCTCGCGCAGTCCAGACTTGGGACCATGGTCACGAGAGAGAGAGAGAGGGGGAGAGAGAAAATATCAATTGGAGGTCCTCCCAAAAGTGGGGAGACCTTTATTGATTATTGGTGTATTTTTCTAGGACAAATACCCCACTTTATATAGGGGGAGGGGAGGTACTACCTCCCATAAAGTCCCGGGGTGGGACAAAAGGAGAGGAGGGGGGAGGAGGTGGCCGCCGGCCACCTAGTGGGCCGCGCGTGGGGGGGGGGGGCTAGGCCCAGCCGGCCTCCTCCTTGCCCCTTATCCCTCTCTCCTTCCCCTAATGGGCCCTCTCCCTCCGGAATCGGCGCATTAAGCCTTTTTGACCTTTAATTGATTTTCTGTTTATTAAATAATTATGAATAAATGATTAAATCAATATTTAACATTCATTCACATATTATTCAATCTCCGTGGCCATGGAACACCTTCCACCTCCACTCCGGACATCCTCTGGACTTACCGAAACCCTTCCGGCTTTCTCCCTTCTTTTCTTTGGCGATTCTACCGATCCTATGAACACTCTCTAAGCATCATCAAGCCCTTAAGCGTGATACCCCACGGTTCAGGAACACTCTAGACATGGTCGGGACACTCCCGCACCAATGATCTACAGAGGGACCTGGATGGCCATGTTACCCCTGTGCGTTCCACAAAGATCTTTTGTCGTTTGAACCGGGACAGTCGTGTCTTATTCCCTTTGTCACTCGATACTTGCATTGCCCGAGATCTGATCAATGACATCACCATGTCATGTTCAATCTCGTTACTGAACATTGCTACTTAACTCGTTCCGACAAGTGATATCCCCGTGATCTAATCATTCGCTGCGCAGCTATTGGATATAACTTCTTCGAGTGGGCCCTTGAGTATCTTTCCGTCACATGGACGGACAAATCCCGCTCTTGACATATATTGCCTCTACAGTTTCCTCCGAATACCTGAACACACCTTTATAACCACCATTTTACCAGATGGCGTTTGATGCTATCTAAGCACTCTCGGGAGAAAGTGATTGATAGAGCCTCACAGTCTAAGGAATAGTCTACGAGGATCCATTTCTAATCATCGTAACTTGAACTTCGTGACATGATTGGGTCACGATGTTTAGGTTGCGTATTGGTTCATCATCTCATTCTCTGAATGAGATGGCCTCATTTCCAATCGGCATAAATGCCACATGATCAGGAAACTTGATCATCTGTTGACCAATAAACCAGTGACTAGAGTTTCACTAGGAACCCCTGGTTGTTTGTATATCGCACGGGTATTGATGTTTCCTCTCAATATAGTTATAGCATGATATAAAACTTAATCATAAACTATATGAAATATGATAATAGTCCTTACTACTATTTGTCTTTAGGGCATATTTCCAACAGTCTCCCACTTGCACTAGAGTACAAATACACTAGCTGCATTTGTTCTCAATCTTTGGCACCATATACCCAATACCCCGAACATGCTTGCTTATGGAAGAGGTTGAGTCTTGGGTCTGTACTTTACAGTCCCAAATCCTTTGCAACTTACTAATGTCACCTTGATTGACATTAATACTTCGTCATCACATGATAGCATCTGTGTGTATGCATCGTTGTTATGGAAGCAGAACGAGGCCTGATTCTAGGAGCCTATAGTGACTTTAGATCAACCTCGAGGGCTTTCTCATGGGCATTGTGCCCTGGGACACATCACTCTACGTTAAATACGAACTAGCCTCGCCATAACATTATACAACACTTTAGATGGCACCCTTATCTATTATTATAAATTTGTTCATCGATACACTAGTGCACTCTGTGCAACTTTCGATATTTTGTTCACCTCGCTTCCTACTTGACTTTAATTGGTATCTACAGTAGTTTCCAACATATTCCCTTATAACACAACTCTTTATTCTTTAAGATATGTTATCCTTTATGGATTTGGAAAACATGTTCACAGTTCTCTAATAGACACTGCGGACAAACTTAGCTCAACGTTCTGTGATTCGGACTTAATCACTTTCAAACGTTCCTTATTTTGGATCACATATTATGCTAAGTTATCACCATGGTTTACTAAGACAGAACCTATGTCTCAACATAGTGGATGACGATCATCATTTTCTTTCTTTCAACCATTGATGTTAAACTCAATGCTATTCCTAATTTGAGTTATTAAGGACCAGTTACTTAATTAACTTCTATTCCGAAGCACTTTTCAGAATCCCTTAAGGAATACTACATAATATCATAATACGGTTATTATCAACTTCTACATCTTAAAAATCATTATTTATAAGTATTTGCGCCTTTATTCTTAACTCCCTTAAGAATTACTCCTATAAGCTCCCACTCAAAATATGTTACTACAAATTTGAATTTGAGAATTATATTGCTCCCACTTAAAAATATGACAGTCACATATTGTTTTAGGAAGACTTTCATAGCTCCCACTCAATTTTATGAAAATTGCATATCTCCTTATTATTTTGAACAACTTCCAAAATATTTTGATCAAATATCAAACTTGGAGTTTTACTATGAGATACTAGTACTTTACTAATTTTAAATCCACTAGACATTTAGCATACATGAATCAAATACATTTGAATTTGTCGAACACTTTACAAATTGTGCTTTTGTCATTCACCCCTTTTTCACTATGGCTTTGCAGTCATTTGTTATAATTCAATGTAACCCCTTTACTTGTGAGATTCAACAACGAATTGCTTTCTAATCTGTAGGGAATTTTACTTCTAGGATTTCTCATAATTTAGTTTACCATTATTTCCTCTATAATTCGTAGGTATGTCATATTCCAAAAATCATGACAAGTGATTCACAAATGTATCCATACAAGATATGTATTTACATTTTGAATCCTACTTCATGTAGTGAAAACCAATAGTGGAGGTAAAAACACAATGATCAAAATCATTGATTCTTTCCTTCTGTGATGAGAATCATTTAGGAACGTTGTCCATTGCGCTTCTCAACACTCTGATGCAGGGTTTTGAATCCTCATCATGTTTTCCACTATTTTCCATTTGGTTCATAATTGAGAAACATCACCAAAAGTGAGCTTTCTCAAGAATGCACCAAAATCCAAGCAATACGAATCTTGCTTTCCTTTTGGCTTGAGCTGTGGATTTCGTATTCAAAGTTTCCAATGAATACTCTACAAGGACTTATTCGCTATTGTTTTGGTTATATCGAATAACCCAAAAACTTTACGAATTCAAATGGTTTACTACATTCTAATTGAGTGGTAACAATTTCTAACTAATGGTCTCTACATCTACACTACAACGATTTATTTGGTGCCTTCTATTCAACCCCTTTGATATCTAATATCACATTGTGATGCTTTGCATTTTGACATTTCAAAACGCTTTGCATTTCACAATTTCTTTTATGCCATTGTTATAAAGTTGAATTTCATTGCTATTGATCAAATCATAGCAATTTGATTCTCTTTTACATTTCTACCCTTTTATTGATGAAACATTTTGATCAAATCAAATAGTTTCATACTCATGTTACCTTTGGCAAACTACTTTGCGCATATAAACAATCATATAATGATAATTACCATTTTCGTTAAAACACAATACATCGAATATGCATTAACTTTTAACAATTAATTAAACACTTTGCATTCAAGTAATACACGGTGTTCAAGTTATTTTGCTGAACTTAGGCATGATTTATATGTGACAAGAGATTGAATGACTTTCACATATTATCACATAACTTTGAATTCAAACAATGGTTTCATTCATTAATGAAATATCATTAAGTTGGGTATTTTAAACAAGGCATTTTAATGTTTTACAAATGTTCATGCATTATCAATTAGTTTCAAACAACAAGGATAATTCACAAGTAATCAAACAAGATATGAACCCGAATAAAAATCATTCATAAAAGCAGAACAACTGTTTGTTACAAACTCATATGAATAACCGTCTCATGAAGTGTGAGACACACTAAAGAAGTTCAAATCTCTCGATTACATTGATCATCCTAAAACACAAACTAAGTGATAAATGTCGAGGGAGAGTGTCTTCGGCGATCATCATCATGCTCGCCATCAACACGCAAGGTCACCTCCTCTCCAGCAAGCACCTCTCATGCAGAAGGACCTATTTTCATAAAAACAGAACAACTATCAGATATACTTAACACTACAATGTGTTTGCGAGATTATAACATTTATAAAACTATATATCAAATATATACCTTGGTCATCGATGACCTCTCTTGTGATTGGTTCAACCTTTACGTTCCGGAAACGTAATATGAACTCATGGAAATCCAGTGCTTCCATATCACCACTCATGATGCTACTCCGGACATGTCCTTTGTAGATGGGAGGCAATGACCGAAGCAGTACGTCTATCGCAAATGGATCAGCCATCCAATAATCCACGAAGTGGACCAGCCTCGTGTGTGCGTCAAGCATGTGCTCCAAGTGACTCTTCAGACATGTATGCTCCTCCATCTGTATGGAAAGTAACTCTCCAAGCAACTCGTGCTTCCACATGCGCACATGGCCTATGAACTCTACTCTCAGATGATCCACCATTGAGTATGGGTCAAGATCACCCATGAGCAGATGTAGTTCATCCACCATCCCGTAATGCATTATTACCTGAATGTAGGTGGACATCTCTTGGCGATAGTAGCGGTCTGCCAGCTCTTGTGGGGTCTCATAGTAATCTTGCTCAGTCAAATCCATCGTGTGTCGTATGTAGTCTACCACATGATTCCTAGTAAGGATATCATTCAGGCGCACAAGCCAACTAGGGAAGTTAGATCCATCAAGTCTAAGTTTTTCACCCTTTACCCAATCCTCAATGGCAAAGTAAGCTTTACGGTGATCCATCTACATTTATATTTGCAAAATGAATTTAGACTAAGTTTATTATTAAATGAGTTAATGATAACTCCACTCAGAAACACCTATCCCCAAAAGGGTTTATAGTGATAACACGGCCCCTATCAGTCACATCTCCCCCGATTGATCACGGCCATCGATGTGGGTTCAAAGGTGGACGCTAAACGTCAGTCACATCATTCATGCGACTCGTGCTCGATCTTTCGACCATCCGTGTTCCGAGGCCATGCTTCTGTGGCGTGCTAGGCTCGCCAACTCAACCTTAGTGTATTCGCTGTGCAACATGGCTTACACCCACTGTATGCGAACGTAGATATGTTTGAGACCCAGGCCTGTAACCCTGGATTGCCTCATACCGAAGAACTTTCTTGGTGGTGCACACTAAGGGGGAACACAATCGTTGGTAATTTTAACAGGGATCATCATATTACGCTACCGTCGAGTATCTAATACTAGCACACAATAAGACATACAAACAATAACATTGAATGTAAATGCTATGTGATGTGGTCCTTCACGTCGTGATCTCCATCCTCCATCACCGGGTTCCGGCGCCAGGGTACCGGCGCCGTAGACACCAGGGTATCGGTGTCATTCCGGCGTGGTAGTTTGTCATTACCGTGACTATCTACTACTATGCAACAAAAGCTAATCACTTTAACTTTGCCACAACCATATCAGAAAGCAACGCCCCCTGCAAAACAAAGTTAGACACCTCTACTTTATCTTTGCTTGTTTTACGTGGTTGAATGTGCTTTCGCACAAAAACCGTTCTTACCTATGAACTTTCATCACAATGTTGATCAAGTAGTTGTCTCTACTACACCCCTTTCGAGGGCCTCCATTGCAAATGGTATGCCAACTAATGCGAGAGAGACAGACACCCCCTAAGCCACTTTATACGGTACAAGCCGTATGTCCAGCGTGGACCAGGCTCGCGAATGAACGCGTAAAGTTGGTTGGAGGCCGCTTCATCAAGCATTACTGCGGTATACACAAGTACACGTGGGAGGGTAACAACTAAAAGATCAACGCCCACACACTACATATCGTGTGTTCTACCAGTACTAGCATTACTACGCATAGATCTAGCTCTGATACCACTGTTGGGGTTCCGCATAAGAAAACAATAAAATTTACTCTACGCCCCTGAACCCCGGAAGCTGCCAGGACCTATCTATTAGTAATACAGTAATGCGAGGGGCTTTTCACGAACTTACCCTTGAAGACCGAAAAGCATTGCCAACGCTCAGGAGAGCGTGGTTGATGTAGACGAGCCGAAGCCGACGTCAAGGTCGTGATGAAATCCTTGCGCTCCTTCTGGCTCCAACGACTTGAGTGCCTCAAGTGCGACACCTCGCGGGGAGTTACACACGTCCGGTGCCTGACGATGACCCCCGCTTCCCCGATCCAGCAGCTGTTGCAGAAGTAGAGCTCCGGATCCGAATCCCGCAGCGCGATGGCGCTCCGCGGTGAAGATGTCTCTCGCTCGCGCAGTCCAGACTTGGGACCACGGTCACGAGAGAGAGAGGGGGAGAGAGAAAATATCAATTCGAGGTCCTCCCAAAAGTGGGGAGACCTTTATTGATTATTGGTGTATTTTTTTAGGCCAAATACCGCACTTTATATAGGGGAGGGGAGGTACTACCTCCCCTAAAGTCCCGGGGTGGGACTAAAGGAGAGGAGGGGGGGGAGGAGGTGGCCGCCAGCTACCTAGTGGGCCCCGCGTGGGGGGGCTAGGCCCAGTCGGACTCCCCCTTGCTCCTTCTCCCTCTCTCCTTTCCCCTAATGGGCCCTCTCCCTCCGGAATTGGCCCATTAAGCCTTTTTGACCTTTAATTGATTTTCTATTTATTAAATAATTATGAATAAATGATTAAATCAATATTTAACATTCATTCACATATTATTCAATCTCCGTGGCCATGGAACACCTTCCACGTCCACTCCGGACATCCTCCGGACTTACCGAAACCCTCCTGGTTTTCTCCCTTCTTTTCTTCGGCGATTCTACCGATCCTATGAACACTCTCTAAGCATCATCAAGCCCTTAAGCGTGATACCCCACGGTTCAGGAACACTCTAGACATGGTCGGGACACTCCCGCACCAATGATCGACAGAGGGACCTGGATGGCCATGTTACCCCTGTGTGTTCCACAAAGATCTTTTGTCGTTTGAACCGGGACAGTCGTGTCTTATTCCCTTTGTCACTCGATACTTGCATTCCCCGAGATCTGATCAATGACATCACCATGTCGTGTTCAATCTCGTTACTGAACATTGATACTTAACTCGTTCCGACAAGCGATATCCCCTTGATCTAATCACACGCTGTGCAGCTATTGGATATAACTTCTCCGAGTGGGCCCTTGAGTATCTTCCCGTCACATGGACGGACAAATCCCGCTCTTGACATATATTGCCTCTACGGTTTCCTACGAATACCTGAACACACCTTTATAACCACCGTTTTACCAGATGGCGTTTGATGCTATCTAAGCACTCTCAGGAGACAGTGATTGATATAGCCTCACGGTCTAAGGAATAGTCTACGAGGATCCATTTCTAATCATCGTAATTTGAACTTCGTGACATGATCGGGTCACGATGTTTAGGTTGGGTATTGGTTCATCATCTCATTCTCTGAATGAGATGGCCTCATTTCCAACTGGCATAAATGCCACATGATCAGGAAACTTGATAATCTGTTGACCAATGAATCAGTGACTAGAGTTTCAATGGGAACCCTTGGTTGTTTGTATATCACACGTGTATTGATGTTTCCTCTCAATACAATTATAGCATGATATAAAACTTAATCGTAAACTATATGAAATATGATAATAGTCCTTACTACTATTTGTCTCTAGGGCATATTTCCAACACTTTGCATGTCATACCAGTTGTGGATGGTGTTCTCCGGAAGTTCATTGAGCCATGATCGCGCCATCTTCCGCAAGATAAGTGGGAGATATCGGGTTGCGACCAATTCCTCCTTTGGCGATGCAGCAAGCTTGGAAAAAATCCTAGAGCCAAGTATCTAGCCGAGCTACACCATCGTAGGGTTGGATATGCCTTGATATAGCAAATCCTTCCGGGAATCTTGTTGCTCTTATGCGTGGTCCGCAGCATTTTGGACCCACATAGATTTCATCGTTCTCGTAGCGCCGCGCCTCAATATTGGAGTTGATCCGATATCTCGCGTCACTTGGTGACAAAGATTGCCGTCCTGAGTGACGGTTGTGGCTGCGGTGCCATGGAGCCACACTTCGGCTTCTACCACCACCTCCTCCGCCACGACGCCCTTCCTGGCCTCATGTGGAACCGTTGTGGTGGCTACTTGGTGGAGAAGGTGGATTGTTCCCGGCCGATCGTGCTGTCTCCATCCGGAGCGTCATTATTCCGGTTCTGGGGAGGATCTTCGTTACAACGAGCCCCCCTGCCGACTTGAATCGGCATGGTGTTTGTCGTTCCTTCATCCGTCACTCCCACCGTGATGGGGCTCAGCCGGACAGCTTGTATGTCAAGGAGGTGGCATTCTCTGATGATCCTCCTCCTGATGTTTCTCTTTGTCTTCTTCCGTGCGATCGTTCGACTCTCGCCGGGGAGGATTTCTCGGATACCATGCAGCAATTGCCTCTTGCTTGGTAGCTGGAGCGACGTTGCGCCAGGCACGTGCAGTTCTATGGTGCTGCGCTAAAGATCCGGTTCTTGAGTGGTTGTCTTCTCGACGGTCGGAATGGTGATGCTGTACCGGAACCCATTGAGGTCTTACATCATTCCAGGCCAGATCCGTGCGACATTGGTCGGATTGGGAGACTAGTTTCCCGCTTCCGGATTTCACGACCCTCTATTGCTCCAGACCCTTGGTGAGTAGCTTGATGCCCAATCAAACTTGTTCTAGGCTTGGATTATTTGACGAGATATCTTGAGCCGTGATAGTGTTTTGTACTGGTGTTCGGTACACCAGAACTCCATTACTGTCGAGTCGAGGCATCCCCAGATCTCCTTCAAAAAGAACCTTGTGAACTTCTGGAAATTAATTGTCATGGGTGTGCCTTTTCCGGGTCTTCTGGTGCTGCCGAGAGATGTACTTCTCCGTAGTTGTTGGCTTCTTTTCTTCCTCGATGTTGTTGGCTTCATCAAGGAGTACTTGGCGATGCGCTTCTAGGGCCTGGGCCCTTTCCTCCAGCTCTTAGGCAGTAAGCTCTGCAGCTGTAGGGATAGGTTAGGTTAATGCAACATCGATGAGTTTACGCGCACCTGCGGTGACCACGTGTCCATCCACCGATTCTTCTTTGATCTCGTCTGGGATAAGTGCTCCATCTGATTCCTCATATTCCTCGGCAATCACCTCCTCTACCGGAGGATCTTTTGCTAGGGTCTTGTTCTTCTTCTTTTCATTCTTGGCTGCACCGGTAGCAAAGACGGCTTTGGGTCTGATGTCTACGCACTTCTATTCTTGTAGACAGTTGTTGGGCCTCCAAGTGCAGAGGTTTGTAGAACAACAACAAGTTTTCCCTTAAGTGGATCACCCTTTATCGAACTTAGGGAGGAAGTGGTCAAAGGTATTCCCTCTCAAGCATACCTGCAATCAAGATACAAGAAGTCTCTTGTGTCCCCAAACACCCAATAAACTTGTCAGGTGTATAGGTGCACTAGTTCGGCGAAGAGATAGTGAAACACAAGTGGTATGGATAATTATAAGTGGTAATGGTGATAGAGAATAGCTTGATCGCGTGGAAAAGACTAAATGAAAACTGAAATAAAGATGGAAGCAAGCAAACATGTAATAGATCTAATTGCAAACGGTGTATCGATGCTTAGAAACAAGGCCTAGGGATCATACTTTCACTAGTGAACACTCTCATATAAATATATTCTCTTTATGATACTACTCTCAACTACTCTCCGGTTGGACATTCTAATCGATGGTAGGGCTATAACAACACTCCTCAAAGTAAGCCTTTCCCATCTAGATAACCCCACACTATCACCTTGAGCTCTAGATGGTTCCAACAAACACCACAATTTTATAAAGACATCCAACTCCAAATATAACTCATAACAAGTATTTGTAATCTCTAGCCTAAGTGCCACCATGGTGAGCATGCTGTCACTTTCACACACATGGGGAGAGCAAAGATCTAATAAAGCACTTGAGTAGCAAGGTAGATCTACTTGATTACAAAGCTCATGACCACAACAAGATCATGCATAGATAGAGAGCTGAACACATAGCTACCGGTAGAACCCTTAGCCTCGAGAGAGAACTACTCCCTCCTCATCATCTGAATCAGCAATGGCGATGGAGATGGCGGTGAAGATGGTGAAGAGGCAACGGCGGCGGCACGGAGAACTCCTTTCCCGCCGCCGGTATCACAGGGAGCACCGCCCCTTAGCACCCTTCCTTCATAGCTTCTTGGAAGCCCTTTCCCATGGAGATGAGATCCATGGAGGAGGCAAAAACGTGGCTTTGGTGGCTGCAAATTCGTGGGTGGAGATGTCTCCCACGAATTAGGTTTTGCTGCCTTTGTATAGCTTTTCGGATTTCCGTCACCCCATCTTGGGCTGCAGTAAATCGGGTCTATCGGTCCCGTCCGGACTCGGAATCAGCTAAATGTTATGTCTAGAACGTTTGTCGCGAAATTTCCAACAACTTTGTAGTCCAAGAGATTTCTGTTTGACGCCGGATAAAAGCCGAAAAGTGACCATCTTAAAAAAGAGTCTTGAGACAGATTTCTGGAAAATCCTAATTTGATTCCAACAAGGTTTCCACTTGTATTCTTGGTAATTCCTACACATCAAAGTGTAAAACAAGAACATTGTGCGCTTTTGTAACTATTAGTAGGTTAGTCCAAATAAATCATATGAAAAGTACTCCAAAGTTGGAACAAAACACAAGAAAGTAGATAAAACCAAGGATGGAACATCAAAAATTATAGATACATTTGCAATGTATCAGGGTCCGTTTTCCGAAGTCAAGCTCTGATCGGTACTTTCGGACATCTGGACCTCGGGATTTTTTCCGAGATCCATGTTATCCGGCGCGTTTGGAGAGTTTTCTCCGGATCCTTCGTCGATGGCTTCTCCTTCTTCTGCCGCCGTGGAGTTAAACTCCTCTTCATATTCCACAGAGAACTTCCGAAAATCACCGACATCATGGAATCATCCGAAGATGCCGGTAAGTCGACGTTTCTTCCGATTGCCTCCAGCACCGAGTCTCTGTTGTCTCCAGCATCGGCAGAGATGGATCCGGATCCAACATGTCTGACAAAGTGCGACGCGCGCCTCCTGAGATAGTTGCAGCTTTCTTGGTCGGCTTCCTCCAAACACCTGATGGCCTCGAGGATTTCATCTGCGCTTGCGTCTTTCATTATCATGCGCCTCAACGTATATCTCAGGAAGGGTTTATCTGTTCTGGTAGTATCAGAGCCAGAATTAGAGTTCTTTTCTTGCTCCTCCTGGATTTCGACTTCCACAGGTAGATCGTTCCGGGATTCGGTCTCGTTAGGGAGATCCACTCCAGCTTTGACTTGCACTGCAAGATCACCTTCAGGTTCAGCTTTCTCCACTATCTCCGCAATGGGTGCAGGCTGGGTGGAATTAAGGTTTTATGAGATCCGGAACTCTGCCGCCTCCGCGAACAAAGGGGACCCAAAAACTTCTTCTGCCTCTATCATCACCGCTGGGGTGGGTGGGACAGTTTCAGCGAAGCCGATGGAAACATTGATCTCGCCAAAAGACATAATGGTGTACAAAGTCACAGCCTCCTTAGCCAGAATCTAGGTCTCATCAAGAACGATGAGAGGGACGTCGCTGGCGTAGAAGATGCGACCGACGGTGACGGTCTTGCCGATTCCGATTCTGGCAGATTCCGCTCGGAGCGCAGATCTGAAGCTCACTTGACCCACGGTGGGCGCCAACTATCGTCGGATTGATGACAGGTACGCCATGAGGGGGTCCTCGAGGCGTGTGGAAGAGAGGGGTGTGAGACCTACGGTATTCTGAGATGGTGAGCACACAAGTTTACCCAGGTTTGAATCCACCGGCTTTGGACGAATCCTACTCCTCTTAGCAAACTAGTAATACGGTAGAGCTGGAATATGGGTGAGAAGGATTTCGCCTCTGCGAGTTGAGATTGTAGACTATTATGAAGGTGCCCTAAAGGCTCTCCCTAGGACGGATTATATAGATATCCGGCCTAGGGTTTACAAGAGAGACCTATTCGGCTATGACTAAGAGTCAGTTACAGAGTACATCTTGAACTACAAGTAACACTATGGCCTATGTTGGTAAGTCATCTGGGCCTTCTCGTAGCCGAACTAGAATCCGTCTCTTCTCCCTGACTGGGCCGCCCGTGAAGCAAAGCTCTAACCCGAAGTGGGACACCCTGGTCAGTGAGGCGTAGTGAGGATACCCAGAAGGTATATCCCCAACAACTATTCTGGCCTTTCGCTATTCTGGCCTTTAAGCGTTCTGTCCTTTTACAGTTCTGGCCTGTTACAGTTCTAGACTTTTACTGTTCTGGCCTTTCACTGTCCTATCCTTTTACTATTCTGTCCTTTTATAGTTCTGGCCTTTTACCATCCTGGCCTTCTGCCGTTATGGCCATTTACTATTCTGGTCGTTTGGGGCCATCCATGCGCACGTTGTTTGAATGTTCGGCATGTTACTGCTCTGGCTTGTTACTATTTCAGCTTTTTTTGCTAGCACCTACTTTTGGCAGAACAGGTGAATATCAAGACATCGATTAATAAACACACACAAATTAAAACTACTTATTTCACAACAATAAAAGTTTGTTACAATAGGTTATACAACAAGATCGAAATTCTGAAAGATTACAATGTGTTAGTATCACCAATAAGAGAATGGTACATGGTGATTCACTTTAATGTATAATTTGTCCTCTTCTTCAACATTTCAGCTATATATCTAAGAGCAGCTACACCCTTTCGTTCTACATGCAATACAACCTTTATATATTTATCACATGCATAAATTGTTCTAGGTGGACTGTTAAGTAAATTTTTTTCTTTGGAAATGCAATGGGAGGATGAATGGGAAGAGGGATCACAACTTTGAGTCCTGCCTTCCAAGGACTCATGCTGGTTTTCAACTGCAGTCTGCTAAAATATGGTGAAAGAGGTTAAAACAAAGAACAAGTGAAACAAGTAGTATTATACAGAGTAGAGAACATTTAAAGTAAGTATGAACTTATAGTAGCACCTTGAGGCTGATAGTAGCTCCTCGATCGGGTGCGCCTCCTGGTCAATCTGCCAGAAGAATCTGAGCCGAGCAGTTGGAATTCTGGTCCTAGTAATCCATTGTCATTTCTTTGCATGACATTTAAAACCAAGTTAGCTGGTTTGGAAGGATGAAAACTCTTGAAAAAGACCAAAAACATAGCATTAAAAATGACCAGATATATGATTCAAAATAGATGGATTCAAAATAGAAACACAATTGAACATGAATGCAAATGTCATGGCAAGGTCTTAGGTAGAATGACTTATTAACTTAATAGGCATGCATGTTATACAAGTTATTAACATGACAAGAACTAGCCTAAGTAACACAAGGAAACCTCACACTTCAGCCTTGCTGGGCATCAGGTTGTCAGTGTTGGATCCTCTATGAGTTGTTTGCATGACCCGTGTGAGCGCTCGGAAAGAATAGCATCTATGAGTTGGTGTTGGAGGATTAAACTCATAGCGTGAGAATGAAAGAAAGTGAATAAAAAAGAGAAGCTAATGATATGGATAGGACCTACCAGATGAGGGGTGCAAATGAAATGGCAATACCATCCAGGATATTGAGCAACATCCTAACGATTTCGTAGCTTACGAGTACCAAAATATAGTAAACGTGCAAGAGAAATTACCGCTACGTGACGAGGATGGGTGGGACGGGCAAGAGGGCAGCGGGGGCGGCGGCTTGGCATTTCAGCGTCAACAACGAGTGATTCAGTGAAGCAACCCCAATAGGGTAGACGGCGGCATTAGCGAAGCAGATCTGGTGCAGCGAGGGAGTCGGTAAAATAGATCCGGTGAAGAGCGCCGGCAGTGGAGGAGCTCTGGTGTGGAAGATAGTGAAGGGTTCTATAGCAGAAAACAAAAAAATTCCTACGTTGGAACACCCTAACGCCCAAGATCTATCTATGTAGTAATGCAGTAATGACCATAGCGTATAGAATACATACCCTTGCAGACCGTACGTGGTTAACATTCTAAGGGGAACATGGTTGAAGTATTCGAACTCGTAGCCGACCTCAAGGTCACAAAGCTCCTCGCGGGTCACTGATGTCTATGCACGCTTCTATTCTTGTAGACATTGTTGGGCCTCCAAGTTCAGAGGTTTGTAGAACAGCAAAAAGTTTCCCTTAAGTGGATCACCCAAGGTTTATCGAACTCAGGGAGGAAGTGGTCAAAGGTATCCCTCTCAAGCAACCCTGCAATCAAGATACAAGAATTCTCTTGTGTCCCCAACACACCCTATACACTTGTCATGTGTATAGGTGCACTAGTTTGGCGAAGAGATAGTGAAATACAAGTAATATGGATGATTATAACTGGTAATTGCAATCTGAAATCAGAGTGGCAGCAAGTAAACATGTAACATGACTGATTGTAAACGGTGTTTCAATGTTTAGAAACAAGGCCTAGGGATCATAATTTCACTAGTGGACACTCTCATATAAATATCTTCTCTTCATTATGCTAACCTGAACTACTCTCCGGTTGGACGATGTAGGGCTATAACAGCACACCTTAAAGTTTGCATTCCCCATCTAGATAACCTCTCACTATCACCTTGAGTGCTAGATGGTTCTAACAAACACCACAATCTCATAGAGACATCCAACTCAAATTATACTCATGATAAGTTATTGCCGTCGCTTCGTTCAGAACTTGTCGAAGATTGCGAAGCCTCTTACCGATCTCCTCAAGAAAGGCAAGAAATACCTTTGGTCTCCTGCATGTCAAGATAGCTTTGAAACACTCAAAGAGAATCTCACTTCCACACCAGTCTTGATTCCTCCAGATACATCAAAGCCTTTCCAGATATTCTGTGACGCCTCCTTGCAAGGATTGGGTGCGGTCCCCATGCAAGAAAAGCAAGTTGTTGCTTATGCTTCCCGTCAGTTGAAAACTCATGAGCTCAACTATCCAACACATGATCTTGAATTTGCAGCGGTTGTCTTCGCTCTAAAAGTATGGAGGCACTACTTGCTTGGAAACCGTTGTCAGATCTTTTCTGACCACAACAGCCTGAAGTATATCTTCACTCAGCTGGACCTCAACCTTCGCCAAAGGAGATGGATTGAAACCATCAACGACTTTGATCTTTCCATCAACTACACTCCTGGCAAAGCTAATGTCATGGCCGATTCTCTCAGCCGAAAAACTTATGTCAACAACCTCATGGTGGAAGAACAACAGCCTCTCTTGTGCGAGGAATTCCGCCAGCTCAACCTTGAAATTGTGGATCAAGTGTATCTTCTGAATCTTCTGGCAACCCCTCTCTTGGAAGAAAAGATTCGTGCTAGTCAGCAAGGTGACGCATACACCAAAAACATCATCTCCAACATTCAGCTGCCGAAGTATGAGTCCTTCCACGTCGATGACGAAGAAGCTCTATTCTTTGAACACCGGATGATTGTTCCGAACTACCCGTGTTTGAGAGAGTAAGTTCTTAAGGAGGCGCATGATTCGGTTCTTTCTATCCATCCTGGAAGCACAAAGATGTACATGGACTTGAAAACACAATATTGGTGGCCTGGATTGAAATAATGTTGTGCCAAGTATGTTTCCGAGTGCGATGTCTGCCACAGAGTTAAAGCTGTCCATCAAAAACCTTCCGGTCTTCTACAGCCATTGAAGCCTCCGGAATGGAAATGGGAGAAAGTAGAGATGGACTTCATAACTGGTTTTCCAAGGCCGCAGAAGGGCAACAATGCAATCTTTGTTGTCATCGACAGGCTTTGTAAAGTGGCTCACTTCTTTTCCGTCAAGGAAACAATTTCAGCAATTCAGTTGGCTGAGCTCTATATCAACAGAATTGTCTCTCTGTATGGGGTTCCTCTGGAGATAAGCTCAGACCGTGGAAGCATCTTCACTTTCAAGTTCTGGGGAAGTTTCCAAAATTCCTTGGGAACAAAGTTGAACTTCAGCACAGCTTACCACCCTCAGTCACAAGGGCAAGTGGAAAGGATCAATCAGATTCTGGAAGATATGCTCCGTGCTTGCGTCATCTGTTTCGGCATGAAGTGGGAAGAATGCCTTCCTTATGCGGAATTCTCCAACAACAATAGCTTCTAGAAGAGTCTAAATGTAACATCCCAAATTTTGTAAATTCAGATGTTACTAGTAAGCATGCATCATAGCACTGCATCATAGCATCGCATATCGAAAAATTTGCATCAGGTAATCCTCAAACCCCATAGTCACTTATGGAACAAAGGGGGTAAAACCTTTTTAACCACCAAAACCTTTGCAAAAGTGTTATTTTATAATCCTATCCTAACCCTCTTTTTTTACAAAATTTTAGAGACCAATTTCATCTAATTCGGAGTCCGTTTGCAAAAGTTATCAAACATATAGCAATTCAGTAATTATTAAACGAATAAAAAAAACTAATCTAACCGGGCCGGCCGAGCCAGCCCGGGGCTATCTGCCGCCCGCCTGACCGGGTGGGCGACGCGCAGCCGCCAGCCCGCCAGCCGCCGCAGCCGCTGACAGGCGGGGCCCGCCTATCAGCCGACTCCTCCCCGACTCCGGGTCGGTCCCGTCCGCCGCCGCCGCCAGCGCAACCGCCGCCGCCGATTCCGGCGCGGATTCCACGACTTCCGCGCCAAGTTTTCGCCTTTATATAACCGGGAACGCCTCCCCAAAAAAACCCTAGCCTTTTTCTGCCGCCACCACCACCGAGCGCCGCCGGATTGCTCGTCGGAGCGCCGCCGCCGTCCGCCGCCAGCAGCCGCCGCCCGCCGTCGCCTCGGGAAGAGAAGGCCGCCGCCACCCCCGGGAATGCGACCGCGACGAGGAGCCGGTCCCCGTCGTCTAGCTCGCCGGGCCAGAGGAGCATCTCCGCCGCTGCCGACCATCGCCGGAGGAGCGCCACCGCCCGCCAGTCGCCGCCGCCGGTAAGTCGCGCCGCCCCCCCCCCCCCTCGCCGACCGTTGGATCTAGATCCAACGGCCCAGATCGGTCAACGGCGTCGTGCCGCGTGGCAGCGCCACGTCAACGCCGCGTCGCGTCACGCGCGCCTTGCTGGCCCACTCATGTGGCGCCACGTGTCGTCACGTCTCTGGCCCCTTTTTCCTTTTTCTTTTAATAGGCAGAAATAGCTGCAATCTTGTAAAATTCATAGAAATTCGAATATTAGTCCAAAAATTGCGTATAATATACTGTTGGATTCATATTTTTGAGTAGAACACAGATATACAATAATATTACTGTTTTGCCACAGAAATCTTGCAGTAGAATTAAAAGTTTAGATTAGAGTATTTTAATTCTAGAAAATTCTCCGTAACTCCGTTTTAGTTGATTCTTGTTGCGTTGGCTTTGTTTTGACAATACCTTCTGTAGAAAATTGTAATATCTTGCTTAGGGTGTTTAGATCTGTTTCGAGATAGAATTAGAGCTGTAGATCTAGTTTCAAGCCTGGTTAATTAGGGTTTAACTCAAAATACTTATAATCTGTGGGGAATCGATTCTAATGACATCCCCAACTCAACAACACCCCTGGTTAAAACCCTTGGTCGAAATCAAATACACCCGTGCATTTTACCATGTTGCATGCATGCATAAGTGACTTCGTGACTTGTTTTGTGCAATTTGTAAGTGGACCCATGTTTGTTTCGTTAGATTGCTCGGAGTGCGCTGAGGAGTATTGTTGTTTAGATTGCTGCTCGGATCAAGGCACGTTACACCACTTGTTCATATCAATGTCCCAGTTTTTGACTATGCATGTTTTACTCTTCAAATCTTGTAGTATGCATGTGTAGGTTTTTAGTAGCTTTCTTATTACTATTTTTGCAAGTGCGGTTTTGTAGTATGCCATGAGTAGCTTTATACTTAGGATTTCCCGTCCTAATAGGTTTCCCCTGTTTTTGTTAAGTATTGCTTGCTATGCTATATATATATCAAATACCGTTGGGGGGGGGGGGGTTCGAAAGACTCAAGAATTTTCTAAGTATGATAGCTCTCTTGAGCGAACTTTTCTTCTCCAAAACCCCTTCAAAATAAAACTAAGTTTTCTTCTGGGCGGAATGGTTGTCGGGACAACGAGTGAGAATTTGGTGGAGGACGGCCACCCAGGAATCAAAGAAGTCTGCCATGTTTCAGAATTCAGAAGCTTCCCATGCAACCACAATACATATGGGCTCTGTCTTGGCTTAGTACTTAGTGGGAAACCTCACCGGGGTACCAACATTTGGAGGTTCTTGGCACGGTTGGACCCAGCTGGTAGAGGGGCTACTAAGGGAAGGCTTCGCCATGGTCTTGTCTGTAAAATGACTTGATCGTGGATTGTGGGGAAAGTGCACAACCTCTCGAGAGTATTGCAATCTGATCGATCAGCCGAGTTCACGGAAAAGAATATTTTGAGCATCTGAAGGAATGGAGCCTCTTAAAGATCTTCCTCTCTCTCTTTTCCAAACTTAAAGTTTTTATAAACCCCAGGTCCTGAGTAATATCGCCATTGGGTGGGATTTTGGGAACTTGGTGCGTAATATCCAAGTGCTAGGTTGATTTGGGCACTTGGTGAGTAATATCCACGTGTTCCATTCTACCCTATACTACTTATCAAAGTTTACAAAGTAGGGAAAACTTTCCTCTATTTTCTTATTACATTGATAAAATTGGCTTTACGCAAATGAACCCCAGAGCCTACTCTTAGCCTTGCATGTAGAGTTAGTCTTATTCCTTCCTTGGTGTAATTTGCCAATACATTCAAAGTATTGACCCAACTTGTTGGCTGCACGTCTTATGTGCAGAATCCGAAGATTGAAAGGTGCGTAGGGATCGCGGGTCTTCACGCAGCTAGCCTGAGGCGTTGATGGACTCAAGTTTTATTTAGTTTCCGCTGTTTTATTTGACCTAGCTATAAGCTATGCAAGTTGTAATAATTATACTCTGGATTATTCGTGTAATAATGACTTGTGTTTTACATGATAATCATCGACTGTGAAGTGCTAGCTATTGATCCAGGGACTAGCATGTTAATCACAGGGACTTAGGATCCTTAATGATCCGAGGTCGCAACAGATGGTATCAGAGCACAAAGTTGCCTGAAGGACGTGACCCCTAGGATTGGAAACCACCTTTACCATGTGTGTTATGCTTTCTATATTCTTGTAAGTCATTTGTACTCTTCTAGTATTTCTCTTCTTTATCGCCTTGTGTCTAATTTTCTCTCCCAACCTAAAGATGACGGCCTTCTACTACGACACTGCCGAAGACATCAAGTGCCTGCGCTTCGGGGAATGCCCCCTGGACATCATCAAGACACTGCAGTTTCCCATGCCATGAATCAAGGGAGGCGAGTTGAGGAAGATGCACAAGGAAGGATGCTGGGCAATTGAAGTCATCCAACCAGGGCGCAGTCGGATAGAACCCAAGACAGAGGCCATTGTACTCAACGTCACCAGCGACTCCAAGGAGAAAGGACTTAGCATTTTCTTGCAGGAGCTCATTGGACGCCTTTGCGGACGCCACCATGCAGAGGTTGAAGGCAACTACATCAAACTCTTTGGAAGACGTGATGAGAAGGGAGTCCCAATCGAGTTAACCCCGGAGGAAAGGAAGACATGCAAGCGTCGAAGAATCCAATATCAAGACTTGGAGTTCCACATCAATGACCTTCAGAAGGGGAGTTGCCTTGAGATCGTGAGGAATGACGAGCTCTGTGCCCTAGTGAAGGAGAAGGATGAGAAGATCGAAGAGCTGGAAGAGAAGATCAAGTCCCTAGGAGGGGAGCTCACCACCCAAGACAAGAGGTTCGCTAATCAAGAGAAGAGGGTGCAAGATAAGAACAAGAGGATTAGGGAGCAAAGTCTAGTGCTCGCAAAGAATGAGCTGGAGTTCAAAAAGCTACAGAAGGAGAAGAAGGAACTCCAAGCGAAGCTGGAAGCTGCTACCCAGGAACTGCAAGAGGTGAAGGAACTTCAAGGAAGACTCGAAGCTGCGACATCGGAGCCACATGAGATGAAGGAACTTCAAGAGAAGCTTGAAGCCACGACAAGAGACATGGAGCTATACAAGTCACTACTGGAAAAGGAAGGCTTCATCATTGAGGATGAGGAAGTGGATGATGAGTAGAGTAGTTGGACCACCTTTAGTTCTATAGTCAAACGTTATTCGCGATTGTAATGAGTACCAAAAATCTTATATTGGTTGGTTAAACTTGGTTGAGTGTGTGGTTTTTGTGCTATGTGTGCCCTGCCTTTCTCGTGTTTTTTTCTTGTTTACATAAGGGTAGGAGTGTATTCCTTAGACTTTCTATCTTTTCTTAACTTGCCTCTCAAACCCTCCAGATGGCGAGACGTGGAAACAACAATCACAACATGCCCCCAGAGATAGCAGAACTTCTGAACTCTCAGAATCAGATGATCCAACTCCTCACTCAAAACATGCAAAACAACAACAACAACCTGCCGCCTCCGCCACCTCCACTGCCCCAACAGGATCGCTTGACTCGGTTCTTAAGGTTGAACCCTCCAATTTTCTCAAGTAGTGCTGAGCCAATTGTGGCAGACGATTGGCTCCACACCGTCAACAAGAAGTTAGACACCGTCCAAGTTGTTGGAGCCGATAGGGTGCGCTTTGCCGCGCACCAACTTGAGGGACCAACTGCTGAATGGTGGGATAACTACCAGGTCACCCACCCCGATATTGAAGCTATCACCTGGAACCAGTTTGAAGCAGCCTTTCGTACTCATCACATAGCCGCGGGAGTCATGTCACTTAAGAGCCGTGAGTTCTGCGACTTGAAGCAGCTGCACCACTCTGTCGCCGAGTATGGGGACCTTTTCAACAAGCTGGCATGTTATGCACCTGATGATGTGTCCACGGATGCCAAGAGACAAGAGGAGTTCTTAAGGGGACTTAATGATGAAATATCTATTCAGCTTGTGGCTCTGAAGTTTGATAGCTATCAGGAACTTCTGGACAGGGCAGTTGTAGTTGAAGCAAAGCAAAGGAGTATAGAGAACCGGAAGAGAATGTCCACCTCACACAAGCACAACTCTGCCCCATATCAGAAGCAACGCACTTCGTCACCACCACCCCACAACCACAATAGCCATAACCACAATGGTCATCGTCACGGAGGACATAACCACAATGGCCATAAGCACCGCAATGGAAATGGCAATGGGAAGGATCTGAGTGAAGTGACATGCTTCAAGTGTAACAAGACAGGGCACTATGCAACTACTAGCCCCGAAAAGGCGAAGAATGGGAATGGCAATGGAAACGGCAACGGACACAACCATAGCAATGGTAATGGAAATGGGAAGAAGCCGAACCCGTTCGTCAAAGCCACGGTGAATCATGTCTCCGTGGAGGATGCTCGTGAGGCACCTGACTCCGTGATCGGTAAGTTCAAGCTTAACTCCACACCTGCAGTTGTTCTTTTTGACACTAGTGCATCGCATTCATTCATATCAAGGGTATTTGTGGATAGAGGCAAGATACCTACGGAGACTATTAGTACTCCCCTAAGGGTAAGTTCTCCTGGAGGAGAAATGATGGCAAACTCTGGATGTCGTGGGTTAGAACTAAGAATTGGGACGCACACCTTTCCCACCAGTCTAGTCGTTCTGGAATCCCAAGGCCTAGACATAATTTTGGGCATGAATTGGATGACCGAGTATGAGGGAGTCATAGATTGTGCCAAAAGGACTATCGCACTCACGACTGCGAAAAAGAAGAGGATCCGCTTTAAGTCAGCCTTCGCGCTCAAAGGAAGTTTGGTGAACTCTCTTAAGGGGGTTAGCTTGGAGGATGTGCCAATTGTGAAGGAGTATCCAGACGTGTTTCCGGAAGAATTGCCAGGGATGCCGCCCGACCGTGACATCGAGTTTCTCATTGACTTGATGCCAGGTACTGGACCAATAGCAAAGAGACCGTACAAGATGGATGTGGATGAGTTGAAGGAACTTAAGAAACAGCTTACAGAGCAATTGGACAAAGGCTTCATTCAACCAAGTGCGTCATCTTGGGGAGCACCTGTTTTATTCGTGGAGAAGAAGGATAAAACCAAGAGACTAGTCGTGAACTACCAGTCATTGAATGAAGTAACCATCAAGAAAAAGTACCGTCTACCCAATATTAATGACCTGTTTGACCAATTAAAGGGACCTAGTGTGTTCTCTAAGATCGATCTCCGATCAGGTTATTTTCAGTTGAAGACCCGAGAACAGGATGTACCCAAGACAGCCTTCACCACAAGATACGGATTGTATGAGTACACTGTGATGTCGTTTGGCTTAACCAATGCCCCAGCATACTTCATGACTATGATGAATAAGGTGTTCATGGAGTACTTTGATAAGTTTATTGTGGTATTCATTGATGACATACTCATACACTCCAAGGATGAGAAGGAACATGAGAGGCACTTGCGCCTAATCATGGAAAAGTTAAGGGAACACAAGTTATATGCTAAATTTAGCAAATGTGAGTTCTGGTTGAAAGAAGTGGGTTTCCTTGGCCATATTGTGTCGGCTAAAGGAGTTGCCGTGGACCCAAGTAAGGTAGCTTCGGTGACAGAGTGGGAGTCTCCTAGGAATGTGGGCGACATTAGGAGTTTCTTGGGCCTTGCAGGGTATTGCCGAAGATTCATTGAAAACTTTTCCAAGATAGCAAAGCCTATGACAGAGTTGCTGAAGAAAGAGAAGAAGTTCGAATGGACCGAGGCCTGTGAAGCAAGCTTTCAGGAATTAAATAAGCGTCTAGTAACAACACCAGTTTTGTGCCTCCCTGATATCCAAAAGGACTTCCAGGTCTATTGCGACGCTTCCCGGCAAGGACTTGGTAGTGTACTGATGCAAGAAGGACAAGTAGTGTCTTATGCTTCTCGGCAACTTAAGCACCATTGGAATAACTACCCCACGCACGATTTGGAACTAGCATCAGTTGTTCATGCGCTCAAGGTATGGAGACATTACCTAATGGGCAAACATTGTGATGTGTTCACGGATCACAAGAGTCTCAAGTATATCTTCACTCAAAAAGAATTAAATATGAGGCAAAGGAGATGGCTTGAGCTCATCAAGGACTCTGACTTGGACCTGCAGTACCATCCTGGAAAGGCCAACGTTGTGGCTGACGCCTTAAGTAGGAAAGTCTATGTAAATGGGCTTACCGTGGGAGAACATCCAAGCGATTTGTGTGAACAATTCAAGGACCTCAGGTTGGAAATAGTTCCGGAGGGATACTTAGCCACTATGGAGATAGTGCCAACACTTCTGGACCAAATCAAAGAGGCCCAGAAGGGGGACAAAGAGTTGGAAGAAATAAGAGCTAATATAAGCAAGGGTAAAGCAAAAGGGTTTCACACGGATGAACAAGAAACACTTTGGTATGAGAAGCACCTGTGTGTTCCCGATGACCCTGATATTAGGAAGCTAATCCTTCAGGAAGCTTATGATTCGCCCTACTCAATTCATCCTGGTAATACAAAGATGTACATGGATGTGAAAGATAGATTTTGGTGGAACAACATGAAAAGAGAAATTGCTGAATATATCGCCTTGTGTGACATGTGCAACAGAGTTAAGGCCGAACACCAAAAACCAGCAGGACTGCTGCAGCCATTACCTGTGCCCGAATGGAAGTGGGATAAGGTAGGCATGGATTTTATCACAGGACTACCTCGGACTCGATCTAGGTATGACACCATCTGGGTAGTGGTCGACCACTTCACAAAGGTGGCCCACTTTATTCCCGTAAAGACCACCTATATGAGTGCTAAACTTGCTAAGATTTATATGTCAAGAATCGTAAGTCTTCACGGAGTGCCCAAGGGGATTGTTTCTGATAGAGGTACCCAATTCACCTCTAAGTTTTGGCGACAGCTACACGAGTCTCTAGGGACGCGACTAGAGTTTAGTACTGCCTTCCACCCACAAACAGATGGACAAACGGAAAGAGTTAATCAGATCTTGGAGGACATGTTAAGAGCCTGTGCGCTAGACTATGGGTCTAGTTGGGATGATAACTTGCCATATGCGGAATTCTCATACAATAGCAGTTACCAAACTAGCATCAAGATGGCTCCATTTGAAGTTCTCTATGGCAGAAAATGTAGGACTCCGCTCCTATGGAGTGGGGTTGGAGAACGCAGTCTGTTTGGACCTGAACTGATCAAGGATGCCGAAGAAACGGTGAGACAGATTCAAGACAGGTTAAAGATAGCCCAATCTAGACAAAAGAGTTATGCTAATTCCGAGCGCAGGGATGTGACTTATGAAGTGGGAGACCGTGCATATCTCCGAGTTTCACCACTACGAGGAGTTAAGAGATTCGGAATCAAGGGTAAGTTAGCACCCCGATTCATAGGGCCCTACAAAATCTTGGGTCGTAGAGGGGAAGTTGCCTATCAGTTGGAATTACCCGAAATGTTAACAGTTCACGATGTTTTCCATGTGTCGCAACTAAAGAAGTGTCACCCAGAAATGGCTGAAACCCCACTAAATGATACAGTTCCATTGGAAGAAGTTCAATTGGATAACAAACCCCACCAGGATCCTAGAAATAGCCGAGAGAATTACTTGTACCAAGACTATCAGATTCTGCAAAGTTCAATGGAATCACCATTCCGAGGAAGAGGCCACATGGGAACGTGAAGAAGATCTGAAGAAAGAACACCCACACCTATTTGCTAACCAACCTGAATCTCGGGGACGAGATTCTTCTTAAGGGGGGTAGGTTTGTAACATCCCAAATTTTGTAAATTCAGATGTTACTAGTAAGCATGCATCATATCACTGCATCATAGCATCGCATATCGAAAAATTTGCATCAGGTAATTCTCAAACCCCATAGTGACTTATGGACAAAAGGGGGTAAAACCTTTTTAACCACCAAAACCTTTGCAAAAGTGTTATTTTATAATCCTATCCTAACCCTCTTCATTTTACAAAATTTTAGAGACCAATTTCTTCTAATTCGGAGTCCGTTTGCAAAAGTTATCAAACAAATAGCAATTCAGTAATTATTAAAAGAATAAATAAATAAAAAACTAATCTAACCGGGCCGGCCGAGCCAGGCCGGGGCTATCTGCCGCCCGCCTGGCCGGGTGGGCGACGCGCAGCCGCCAGCCGCCGCAGCCGCTGACAGGCGGGGCTCGCCTGTCAGCCGACTCCTCCCCGACTCCGGGTCAGTCCCGTCCGCCGCCGCCGCCGCCGCCAGCGCAACCGCCGCCGCCGATTCTGGCGCGGATTCCGCGACTTCCGTGCCAAGTTTTCGCCTTTATATAGCCGGGCACGCCTCCCCAAGCAAACCCTAGCCTTTTTCCGCCGCCACCACCACCGAGCGCCGCCGGATTGCTCGCCGGAGCGTCGCCGCCGTCCGCCGCCAGGAGCCGCCGCCCGTCGTCGCCTCGGGAAGAGAAGGCCGCCGCCGCCCCCGGGAACGCGACCGCGACGAGGAGCCGGTCCCCGTCGTCTAGCTCGCCAGGCCGGAGGAGCATCTCCTCCGCTTCCGACCATCGCCGGAGGAGCGCCGCCGCCCGCCAGTCGCCGCCGCCGGTAAGTCGCGCCCCCCCCCTCGCCGACCGTTGGATCTAGATCCAACGGCCCAGATCGGTCAACGGCCGCGGGCCAACCGCGTCGCGCCGCGTGGCAGCGCCACGTCCACGCCGCGTCGCCCCCGCGTCGCGTCACGCGCGCCTCGCTGGCCCACTCACGTGGCGCCACGTGTCGTCGCGTCACTGGCCCCTTTTTCCTTTTTTTAATAGGCAGAAATAGCTGCAATCTTGTAAAATTCATAGAAATTCGAATATTAGTCCAAAAATTGCGTATAATATACCGTTGGATTCATATATTTGATTAGAACACAGATCTACAATAATATTACTGTTTTGCCACAGCAATATTGCAGTAGAATTAAAAGTTTAGATTAGAGTATTTTAATTCTAGAAAATTATCCGTAACTCCGTTTTAGTTGATTCTTGTTGCGTTGGCTTTGTTTTGACAATACCTTCGATAGAAAATTGTCATATCTTGCTTAGGGTGTTTAGATATGTTTCAAGATAGAATTAGAGCTATAGATCTAGTTTCAAGCCTGGTTAATTAGGGTTTAACTCAAAATACTTAAAATCTGTGGGGAATCGATTCTAATGACATCCCCAACTCAACAACACCCCTGGTTAAAACCCTTGGTCGAAATCAAATACACCCTTGCATTTTACCATGTTGCATGCATGCATAAGTGACTTCGTGACTTGTTTTATGCAATTTGTAATTGGACCCATGTTTGTTTCGTTAGATTGCTCGGAGTGCACTGAGGAGTATTGTTGTGTAGATTGCTGCACGTGTCAAGGCAAGTTACACCACTTGTTCATATTAATGTCCCAGTTTTTGACTATGCATGTTTTACTCTTCAAATCTTGTAGTTTGCATGTGTAGGTTTTTAGTAGCTTTCTTATTACTATTTTTGCAAGTGCGGTTTTGTAGTATGCTATGAGTAGCTTTATACTTAGGATTTTCCGTCCTAATAGGTTTCCCCTGTTTTTGTTAAGTATTGCTTGCTATGCTATATATATATCAAATACCGTTGGGGGTGGGGTTCGAAAGACTCAAGAATTTTCTAAGTATGATAGCTCTCTCGAGCGAACTTTTCTTCTCCAAAACCCCTTCAAAATAAAACTAAGTTTTGTTCTGGGCGGAATGACTAAGGGAAGGCTTCGCCATGGTCTTGTCTGTAAAATGACTTGATCGTGGATTGTGGGGAAAGTGCACAACCTCTCGAGAGTATTGCAATCTGATCGATCAGCCGAGTTCACGGAAAAGAATATTTTGAGCATCTGAAGGAATGGAGCCTCTAAAAGATCTTCCTCTCTCTCTTTTCCAAACTTAAAGTTTTTATAAACCCCAGGGCGTGAGTAATATCGCCATTGGGTGGGATTTTGGGAACTTGGTGCGTAATATCCAAGTGCTAGGTTGATTTGGGCACTTGGTGAGTAATATCCACGTGTTCCATTCAACCCTATACTACTTATCAAAGTTTACAAAGTAGGGAAAACTTTCCTCTCTTTTCTTATTACATTGATAAAATTGGCTTTACGCAAATGAACCACAGAGCCTACTCTTAGCCTTGCATGTAGAGTTAGTCTTGTTCCTTCCTTGGTGTAATTTGCCAATACATTCAAAGTATTGACCCAACTTGTTGGCTGCACGTCTTATGTGCAGAATCCGAAGATTGAAAGGTGCGTAGGGATCGCGGGTCTTCACGCAGCTAGCCTGAGGCGTTGATGGACTCAAGTTTTATTTAGTTTCTGCTGTTTTATTTGAGCTAGCTATAAGCTATGCAAGTTGTAATAATTATACTCTGGATTATTCGTGTAATAATGACTTGTGTTTTACATGATAATCATCGACTGTGAAGTGCTAGCTATTGATCCAGGGACTAGCATGTTAATCACAGGGACTTAGGATCCTTAACGATCCGAGGTCGCAACACTAAAGATCGCACCATTTGAGGTTCTCTATGGCCGCAAATGCAGAACTCCGATTGGTTGGTCGGGCGCAGGTGAAAGAACATTATTTGGCCCCGACATTGTAACTCAAGCGTAGGAGAAGGTTCACATCATTCTCGAAAACCTTAAGGTCGCTCAAAGTCGCCAGAAGAGCAACTACGACAGAAAGCACATGGACATGGAGTATGTCCCTAGTGGTCTCATTTACCTTCGTGTCACTCCCATGAGAGGCACGCACCGGTTTGGTATCAAAGGAAAGATGGCTCCTAGATACATCGGTCCTTTCAAAGTTCGTGGAAGAAGAGGAGAAGTTGCTTATGCTCTTGAGCTCCCTGAAAAACTCAAGGTCCATGATGTTTTCCATATCTCTCAACTCAAGAAGTGCTTCAAGGATCCTGGCAGGACCGTGGACCATGAGCTTATCGATCTCCAAGAAGACCTGTCTTATCAAGAAGACCCCACAAAAATCCTCGAAGTGGCAGAAAGAAAGACTCGCAACAAGTCTATCAAGTTCTGCAAGGTGCAGTGGTCGCACCATTCCGCTGATGAAGCCACTTGGGAACGCGAGGATGAGCTTCGTGCCAAGTATCCTACCCTCTTCGTCTCTTCTTCTTCTTCCTAGAATCTCGGGGCGAGATTCCTGTTTAGTGGGGGAGAGTTGTAGCATCCCATTTGTCTAACATCTGTAATGCTACATGGTCTAATAATAAAATGCTACTTCCTACATATAATTGTTGCATCATAATTATATCATGCTCATGTCATCATGCTACATTGCATTTGAGCATCATATAAAACCCTTTTTCATTTGGTTGTTATCTCATATGCACTATTAATTGTATTTGCCTCTTTATATATTGTATTTGGTTCTTGATAATTCTTGATGCCCAAGTTGAGTTGGGGGCATATATTTTATTAACTCCACCACCTTTCTTTGTCACCACCCCATAATTCCACCATCCAACTATATGTGAGCCTTGCATTCTATTGGTTTTACCTCTAGCTCATGTGGGTTTGGATGGATCCACTTCTACTTCCACATGCTCCCATTTATGCATCATGTTGTTTTCACAATATTGATATGGGGAGAGCCACATGGCCACCTTTGCATGCCATGTGAGTAGTTTCCTTGTCTAGCTTACATATGGTTTGTTTTGGAATATTTGATCATGTACGAATATAATTATGGCTATATACTTGCCTAGTGGGACACACACTAGCATTTTCCCATTATATTCATTCCTGCTTATTTCTTCCACTCTTGGACATATGGGTTTAATCCAAACCATGTTTTAAATCCTTGTGCATATATCTTATGTGTGATACCATTATTTCATGTCACATGACACATAAACCCCACATCCCCATCTTACTCTAGTTCTTCTATTTGATGATCTTATTCAACCTTCCCCAACCTTTTTTGCTTTAGTTTTATTCAAATTTGAGTGCATGTGACTAGATGGAGCCATGTGAGATTATCTTTGTTTTCACAAATATAATGTGGCCTATCTAAGGATCATGCATGGCCCATGCAAGGCCTCTCTCTCGTTCTTCTATTTTTGTTTCTTTTGTGATATTTGGGTGGAGTTTGTTTGAAATCAATTGAAACAAATGAACCCAAATAAATGCTTAATCCACTTGTATTCCACCTTGCAACTCTGTAGTGGAATTTCTCTTTGTCAAGCATACATGGGATATATATTTTGTTTTCACAAAATATTATCATGTGCATGAGGTAATGCCACATGTAAGATCATCTCCTCCCACCTCTCTCTCCTTTGGTCCTTTGGTTTTCCCTTTGTTTGGAATTCAAACTTCCTTTGGTGTTCCATATCAACTCCAAAACCCTAGCTCATCCATCTATTTTTTCCCCTCTCTCTTTTTATAGCTAAACCAAGATATCTTCCCTCTCCCCTTACACCTAGCTAAACCCTAGCTACACTCACCATCCCCTCTCCCCAAACCGAGGCCACCACCAGCCTTGTGGCTTGGTTCGTTCCCAACCCCATTCCCTTCTACTCTAGGCCGAGCCACCCCCTAACCTAAACCCTAGCCGAGACTTTCCCCTCTCCTTTTGCTCTCTTTCCTCGCTGCCATGCTTACCCCACCCGAGCCACACTTGCTCCGTTCTCTCTAGCCCCAGCTGCAGCTTCCCCTGGTCCACCCGAGCCTTGCCACCACGAGAGAGAGACGAGAAAAGGTGCACCACCACCTTTTCCACCCCGAGCCACCCACGGCATCACCCCCTCCCTCCTTGGCCTTATCTACGCCGCCCCGGCCTAGCAGTAACCCCTAGATCTCGACTGGGCGCTGCCCTTCACCATCCGGATCCCTACCGCCTGCTAGCCATCGCCACTGTCTAGCCACCGCCACCTTCGGTCTACCCTAGTCGCTGGCGCTGGGGGAAGTGGGCGTGGAGTCAGGTTGTCGAGGAAGACCGAGGAGATCCCCTGCATCACCCCAGTACACGGAGGCGAGGAGGAGACGGCCAGATCCCGCTACACGCCGATGTGACCGGGGAGAAACCCTAGATGCGGGTCGCCAGCTTCCCTGCTGATCCCCTGCGCCCCATGCCGAACCACCACCACCAACCTCCCCGCGGTGAGCCTCTGCGCCTCCCGGACATCTCCTCTGGCATCTTCTCTTCCTGGACGCGTAGAACGCTCTATCGAGTACTCTCTATGCGTGGCGTCGTTGCCGCCATCCCGCCATGGTAGCCTCATCTGGCTGCGTCGTCGTTAACTGGCATCTAACCCAAACCACCGCAGCGGTAGCCGCCACCGCGCGCGCTAGGTTGCAAGATCGAACCCCCGCCGCGCCGGTGTCCGCGTCTTCAGTTTCATCAGACAAACGCCGGGAAGAAAAACAGTACGGGGTGTTCTTTTCCGAATACACCCCTGATCTTTTGTTTTCGCAACCCGGACTCCGCCCGGACCTACACGTGGGTGGCCCTGGACCCCGCAGTAAAATTCCTTAACCACTTTTGGTTCATCCAGGCTTGAACTTAGAGCATTGGGTCCGAGGTTATTACAATTGGTATCAGAGCCATCCCGCCCTTCATGGTCTCAGCCAAAATGGTCGTTGTTAGTCTAGCAAATATTTTGGTAGCTATGTATACTAGGGAAAAACAAAACACGAGAGTAGGACTGCTTCTATTTTTCTTCTTACCCACCCACCCACCCTTTTCTGGTAAGGAAGTGTAAAGTTTTCAATCCTCTTCTAAAAATTCAAACTAGGATTCACGTGTTCTGGGTTCTGTAGTACCATAGGTTGTGTAAGTGTGTGTGTGTGGGGGGGGGGGGGTAATTCTTTGTCTATCTGTTGCATCCAACTTGTTATCGCTATCTGCCTCTTGGTTATCAACTGTTGGTACATTCCATACCGACAGGCTTTTGTAAACCGACGCGATCTATCTGATTCGTTGTAAACCGACACGGTCTGTCTTACTCTTTGTTATCCGATGCTATCTTGTTAGGGGTGTTTGTTTTCCATAGTTGCTAATCTTTAGGTTCATCTTAAGAAGGAAGAGAGTCGGGATATGTGTTTTACTTATTCATGTGCGGAGTAATGCTTTGAGTGCAGGATGGAGTCGCGACCATACCACTACTTTTATCATTCGCTCTTGTATATTGAATTGGTAGAGTGCTAATCTTGATTTCGTTAAGTTGTTTTGTGCATATAGTGGTATTTTAATGTCGAAATTTGCGGAAATTTTTTCTTTGATAGCTTTGTGTACCACACTCCTTGTTCAGTCATGTGCGATATGCTTACTATCTTCTAGGTGCTTTGAACTTTGTTGATATTTTAATATCATCTTAGTAATTTGTATCCTTTAATCTTGGTTAATTCCATTTTGGTACTATTGTGGATTATTATTATTCTCCATTATAGTACTGACTTGTGTTTTATATCAATCCCAGGATGGCACCACCACGCCGCACTGAGGAGGACATACCACCTGAACTGGGGGCTGCGTTGGCAAGTATTGCTAATGCCTTGGGAACAATGCAATAGAACTAGCAACGCTTTGAAGAAAGTGTCAGGAGGAATGAGTTTGTTCCGCTACCTCCACCTCCCAAGCGAGGAGACATCAAGAGCTTTCTGAAGTTTAACCCACGCCACTTTGAGGTGTCTGATCAGCCGCTGGATGCTGATGATTGGCTTCGTGAGATGTCAAGGTTGCTAATGACTGCTGATGTTCCTGAGCAAGAATGGGTAAAATGCGCCACTCACCTTCTGAAGGGAGACGCAACTCTATGGTGGGAGAATTACCTGAAGGCAAACCACTCTGGTTTTCATCCTACTTGGGAGCAGTTCGCTGGGGCTTTCAAAGAGCAATACCTGTCAGAAATTGTCATGGAAAGGATGAAGGAAGTGTTTCTCAACCTTAAGCAGGGCAATGACAATGTCAACACCTATATCAGAAATTTAATGAATCTTTCTCGATATGGTGGCGATGAGATCTCTGATGACAAGAAGAAACAAAAGAGGTTCAGGCAAGGGCTCAATGCATCTATCAAATATGCAATCACTCATGCAAGGCCGGGGTCTTTTCTAGAACTCCAACATACAGCTCTACAGGAAGAAGCCAGTAGGCAAGTGTTCGAGGAGTCCAAGAAACACAGTCGTTACGCAGCAAGCTCTTCAGCTATGACAGCTCCTTCTAAGCGCCGCGTGTGGGTTCATAATACCGCACCACCGCTCCCGGCTCCACCAAGACCTTCAAGCTACACGGCAAGGCCACCAAACTCCTTCAACGCTGCTTCTAGGGGCTACAACCACAACTACCCTGGAGCGCCTGGTGGAGTCCCTAGCTATGCTGCTACACGTCCACCTGGTGCTTGTTACACTTGTGGGAACATTGGGCATCAACACTGGAGTCGTCCCATGAATAACAAGGCTCTTCCTCCACCACCTCCAAGAGTTGCAGCAAGTCCTTCTATGGTTCGTGCACCTCCGCCACGGGCTCTCAACATCAACACCAAGCCCGGATCCACTGTTGCTCGTGCCAACTATGTCAACGTCGCTCAAGCTGAACATGCACCTGGAGTTGTGATGGGTACGCTTTCCATTAACTCAGTTCCTGCACGAGTTTTGTTTGATTCTGGTGCATCGCATTCATTTGTGTTTCATAAGTTTGCAAATGAGAATGAGTTAGCAATGGATGCGCTTCCTAAGCGCTTGATGGTCCTTTCTCCTGGGGCAACAATGGCATCTTCCAAAATCAGCCATGGAAATCAAATTGAGATTGGTGGCTCTTTGTTCTCGGCTTCCTTAATCATTCTGGGCAATTCTGACATTGATGTTATCTTGGGCATGGATTGGTTAACAGCAAATGCAGCTGTGATTGATTGTGCTGAACGCTCGGTTTCTCTGAAAATTCCTGAAGGCCATATAGTCTATTCTCCAAGTCTGACTCCTGCAATTTAGCTTTTCTCTTTGGCGGCTTTGAATGATGATGCTAGGGATGCTATTCAGATTGTTCCGGTGGTCTGTGAGTTCCCAGATGTTTTTCCTGAAGAGTTACCAGGTATGCCTCCTGATCAAGAGGTCGAGTTTGTGATTGAGCTTGAACCTGGTACCGCTCCTATCTCCAAGCGGCCTTATAAAATGGGTCCTGCTGAGTTGGCTGAACTCAAACGTTAGCTTGATGAACAAGAGAAGTTGGTTTTTATTCAGCACAACACTTCTTCTTGGGGTAGCCCAACCATCTTTGTGAAGAAGAGAGACCCCACTGATCGACTTTGTGTTGACTACCGAGCTCTCAATGCAAAAACCATCAAGAATAAATATCCCCTTCCGCAGATTAATGATTTCTTTGATCAGCTAGCTGGAGCTGTGCTATTCTCTAAGCTTGACTTGAGAAGTGGATATCATCAAATCAAGATCCGCAAGGAAGATGTTCCCAAAACAGCTTTCACCACCCGCTATGGCCTGTATGAGTACACGGTCATGTCTTTCGGTCTCACCAACGCACTTGCCACCTTCTCAAGGCTTATGAACTCGGTTTTCATGGAGTACCTTGAAAAGTTCGTCGTGGTCTATCTGGCTGACATTCTAGTCTATTCTAAGTCAAAGGAAGAACATGAAGAACACCTTCGGTGTGTCCTGAACAAGCTTCGCGAGAATCGCCTGTATGCAAAGTTCTCCAAGTGTGAGTTCTGGCTATCTGAAGTCACCTATCTGGGTCACGTCATCTCTGCTAAGGGCATTGCCGTCAAGCTAGAAACTGTTTGGACAATTGTTGAGTGGCTTCCACCCCAAAATGTCAAAGAAGTCCGGAGTTTCCTTTGTTTGGCTAGTTATTGTCGTCGCTTCGTTCATAACTTCTCGAAGATTGCGAAGCCTCTTACCGATCTCCTCAAGAAAGGCAAGAAATACCTTTGGTCTCCTGCATGTCAAGCTAGCTTTGAAACACTCAAAGAGAAGCTCACTTCCACACCAGTCTTGATTCCTCCAGATACATCAAAGCCTTTCCAGATATTCCGTGACGCCTCCTTGCAAGGATTGGGTGCGGTCCTCATGCAAGAAAAGAAAGTCGTTGCTTATGCTTCCCGTTAGTTGAAAACTCATGAGCTCAACTATCCAACACATGATCTAGAACTTGCAGCGGTTGGCTTCGCTCTAAAAGTATGGAGGCACTACTTTCTTGGAAACCGTTGTGAGATCTTTTCTGACCACAAAAGCCTAAAGTATATCTTCGCTCAGCAGGACCTCAACCTTCGCCAAAGGAGATGGATTGAAACCATCAACGACTTTGATCTTTCCATCAACTACACTCCTGGCAAAGCTAATGTCATGGCCGATGCTCTCAGCCGAAAAGCTTATGTCAACAACCTCATGGTGGAAGACCAACAGCCTCTCTTGTGCGAGGAATTCCGCCAGCTCAACCTTGAAATTGTGGATCAAGGGTATCTTCTGAATCTTCTGGCAACCCCTCTCTTGGAAGAAAAGATTCGTGCTAGTCAGCGAGGTGACGCATACACCAAAAACATCATCTCCAACATTCAGCTGCCGAAGTATGAGTCCTTCCACGTCGATGACGAAGGAGCTCTATTCTTTGAACACCGGCTGTTTGTTCCAAACTACCCGGGTTTGAGAGAGCAAGTTCTTAAGGAGGCGCATGATTCGGTTCTTCCTATCCATCCTGGCAGCACAAAGATTTACATGGACTTGAAAACACAATATTGGTGGCCTGGATTGAAACAATGTTGTGCCAAGTATGTCTCTGAGTGCGATGTCTGGCGTAGAGTTAAAGCTGTCCATCAGAAACCTTCCGGTCTTCTACAGCCATTGAAGCCTCCGGAATGGAAATGGGAGAAAGTAGAGATGGACTTCATAACTGGTTTTCCAAGGTCGCAGAAGGGCAACAATGCAATCTTTGTTGTCATCAATAGGCTTTCTAAAGTGGCTCACTTATTTTCCGTCAAGGAAACAATTTTAGCAATTCAGTTGCTGAGCTCTATATCAACAGAATTGTCTCTCTGTATGGGGTTCCTCTTGAGATCAGCTCATACCGTGGAAGCACCTTCACTTCCAAGTTCTGGGGAAGTTTCCAAAATGCCTTGGGAACAAAGTTGAACTTCAGCACAGCTTACCACCCTCAGTCACAAGGGCAAGTGGAAAGGATCAATCAGATTCTAGAAGATATGCTCCGTGCTTGCGTCATCTGTTTCGGCATGAAGTGGGAAGAATGCCTTCCTTATGCGGAATTCTCCTACAACAATAGCTTCTAGAAGAGTCTTAATATGGCAGCATTTGAGGTTCTCTATGGCCGCAAATGCAGAACTCCGATTGGTTGGTCGGGCGCAGGTGAAAGAACATTATTTGGCCCCGACATTGTAAGTCAAGCGGAGGAGAAGGTTCACATCATTCTCAAAAACCTGAAGGTCGCTCAAAGTCGCCAGAAGAGCAACTACGATAGAAAGCACATGGACATGGAGTATGTCCCTGGTGGTCTCGTTAACCTTCGTGTCACTCCCATGAGAGGCACGCACCGGTTTGGTATCAAAGGAAAGATGACTCCTAGATACATCGGTCCTTTCAAAGTTCGTGGAAGAAGAGAAGTTGCTTATGCTTTTGAGCTCCGTGAAAAACTCAAGGTCCATGATGTTTTCCATATCTCTCAACTCAAGAAGTGCTTCAAGGATCCCGGAAGGACCGTGGACCATGAGCTTATCAATCTCCAAGAAGACCTGTCTTATCAAGAACACCCCACAAAAATCCTAGAAGTCGCAGAAAGAAAGACTCGCAACAAGTCTATCAAGTTCTGCAAGGTGCAGTGGTCGGACCATTCCGCTGATGAAGCCACTTGGGAACGCAAGGATGAGCTCCGTGCCAAGTATCCTACCCTCTTCGTGCCTTCTTCTTCTTCCTAGAATATCAGGGCGAGATTCCTATTTAGTGGGGGAGAGTTGTAGCATCCCATCTGTCTAACATCTGTAATTCTACATGGTCTAATAATAGAATGCTACTTCCTACATATAATTATTGCATCATAATTATATCATGCTCATGTCATCATGCCACATTGCATTTGAGCATCATATAAAACCCTTTTTCATTTGGTTCTTATCTCATATGCACTATTAATTGTATTTGCCTCTTGATATATTGTATTTGGTTCTTGATAATGCTTGATGCCCAAGTTGAGTTGGGGGCATATATTTTATTAACTCCACCACCTTTCTTTGTCACCACCCCATAATTCCACCATCCAACTATATGTGAGCCTTGTATTCTATTGGTTTTACCTCTAGCTCATGTGGGTTGGGATGGATCCACTTGTACTTCCACATGCTCCCAGTTATCCATCATGTTGTTTTCACAATATTGATATGGGGAGAGCCACATGGCCGCCTTTGCATGCTATGTTAGTAGTTTCCTTGTCTAGCTTACATATGGTTTGTTTTGGAATATTTGATCATGTATGAATATAATTATGGCTATATACTTGCCTAGTGGGACACACACACTAGCATTTTCCCATTATATTCATTCCTGCTTATTTCTTCCACTCTTGGACATATGGGTTTAATCCAAACCATGTGTTAAATCCTTGTGCATATATCTTATGTGTGATACCATTATTTCATGTCACATGATACATAAACCCCACATCCCCATCTTACTCTAGTGCTTCTATTTGATGATTTTATTCAACCTTCCCCAACCTTTTTGCTTTGGTTTTATTCAAATTTGAGTGCATGTGACTAGATGGAGCCATGCGAGATTGTCTTTCTTTTCACAAATATAATGTGGCCTATCTAAGGATCATGCATGGCCCATGAAAGGCCTCTCTCTCGTTCTTCTATTTTGGTCTCTTTTGGGATATTTGGGTGGAGTTTGTTTGAAATCAATTGAAACATATGAACCAAAATAAATGCTTAATCCACTTGTATTCCACCTTGCAACTCTTTAGTGGAATTTCTCTTTGTCAAGCATACATGGGATATATATTTTGTTTTCACAAAATATTATCATGTGCATGAGATAATGCCACATGTAAGATCATCTCCTCCCACCTCTCTCTCCTTTGGTCCTTTGGTTTTTCCCTTTGTTTGGAATTCAAACTTCCTTTGGTGTTCCATATCAACTCCAAAACCCTAGCTCATCCATCTATTTTCCCCTCTCTCTTTTTCTAGCTAAACCTAGCTATCTTCCCTCTCTCCGTACACCTACCTAAACCCTAGCTACGCTCACATCACACTCACCATTCCCCTCTCCCCAAACCGAGGCCACCACCAGCCTTGTGGCTTGGTTCGGTCCCAACCCCATTCCCTTATACTCTAGGCCGAGCCACCCCTAACCTAAACCCTACCTGAGACTTTCCCCTCTCCTTTTGCTCTCTTTCCTCACTATCATGCTTACCCCACCCGAGCCACACCTGCTCCGTTCCCTCTGGCCCCAACTGCAGCTTCCCCTGGTCCACCCGAGCCTTGCCACCACGAGAGAGAGGAGAAAAGGTGCACCACCACCTTTTCCACCCCGAGCCACCCACGACATCTCCCCCTCCCTCCTTGGCCTTATCTACCCTGCCCCGGCCTAGCAGTAACCCCCAGATCTCGACTGGGTGCTGCCCTTCACCATCTGGATCCCTACCGCCTGCTAGCCATCGCCACCGTCTAGCCACCGCCACCTTCGGTCTACCCTAGTCGCCGGCGCTGAGAGAAGTGGGCGTGGAGTCTGGTTGTCGAGGAAGACCGAGGAGATCCCCTGCATCACCCTTGTACACGGAGGCGAGGAGGAGACGGCCAGATCCTGCTACACGCCAACGTGACCGGGGAGAAACCCTAGACGCGGGTCGCCAGCTTCCCTGCGGATTCCCTGTGCCCCAGGCCGAACCACCACCACCAACCTCCCCGCGGTGAGCCTCTGCGCCTCCCGGACATCTCCTCTGGCATCTTCTCTTCCTGGACGCGTAGATTGCTCCGTCGAGCACTCTTTGTGCGTGGCGTCGTTGCCGCTGTCCCACCACGGTAGCCTCATCTTGCCGCGTCGTCGTTAACCGACATCAAACCCGAACCACCGCAGCGGTAGCCGCCGCCGCACACGCTAGGTCGCAAGATCGAACCCCCGCCGCTCCGGTGTTCGTGTCTTCAGTTTCGTCAGACAAACGCCAGGAAGAAAAACAGTACGGGGTGTTCTTTTCTGAATACACCCCTGGTCTTTTGTTTTCTCAACCCGCACTCCGCCCGGGCCCGCATGTCATCCGCGGTGGCACTTTGCTTTTCTGAGTACTACCCAGATCCATCCCTCGCTTCAACTGAGCTGCCAGGCAAGCACTACCACATGCTTGCATACATATAGTACCTATTGCTTCTATCTTATTCTTGCATCATGGAGTCGCGAATGCATTAAATTGAATCCCAAGTACTGCATAGCCTTTACTTTTAAACCCCACCGAGCTTGTTCCTCCATCCCATGAGCCATTACTATAGGAGTTGTTTGAGCCATGCGAGTCGTACAACAACATCTGTAGGGTATGTGAGTGTCTGATGGATAACGAGGTACCTAAAAAACATAACCTGAGTAGTAATGGGATAACTAATGAAAGAGGCACCGGTGGGCAATATCTGTCATTTGGTTTTTATGTCCACTTTTGTCCCGTAGGACCTCGAGTACTTGATTCCTGTTCCTTGACTATTCGCACTATCCACATCCGGGAGGCCTTGTGGACCCCCCTGAGCCAGAGCTTGATTCATTTCTATTTCTTGGGGCCACAAACTAGTTTGGTGTTTTATTTACTATCCTGTACTTATGACATGTTACTGTTTTATTAAGATTGTGTGTGGAGCACCTGTACTGTTTTGGATGCGGAGTGTTTTCGCGGTATCGACAAGCCCAGTCACATTTTTGGGTTCCCAGTCGTTTAGAGCCATTGACACAAACCTTGGGTCCGTCTCGGAGTTGGCCAACTTCGTTGCGGGTAGCTTAATGGGGTGGCCCCTGAAATATTTTATGAATCCTGTGATCGCTTTGTCGTGAATGCCTCGTTGGGTTTTGAGTTGGTTTTTCCGAGGTTGATCGAGTGTGTGTTGCTATTTGTGCACCACTGCAGGGTAAATCTTTCTGAAAGCTGTGTCCGCAGTTATGGATGACTTGGAGCACACTTTCTCGATCATAGACAAGCATAACTAAAGTACCGCTTTTAATTTGACAAAATGTCTGACTAGTAATTAGTGCAATACTCATGGAATGGTTAATAGAACTGCCAACGGATGGGTGGTTCGTCCGCTTTATCGTTGGTAAGCGAGAAGGAGGATGGATCTGTTACTTTATACTGTTATAACTGTTGTTTCTAATTAACGGACATCCGCCTATCATTGGTTAGGCGGATGGTTAGCGAGTATCTATAGACTTGTTAGTTGTTATCTTTTGTTGCAATTGCATCACCCCAGGTATATGTCCCCTTTAGAGGCATAAAGACTTGCTAAGTACCCCTAGGGTCTCACACGATAAATTGTTTGATTTAGATGAACAGGTGTATTCGCAAGATGGATACTGGGTGGAGGAGATAGATGATGTTGGCAACGATCACTCGGTGTAGAGATTCCGGGGATGGGGATCCGTGAGATCTGTGGGCGGGATGTGCTTATTTATGTGGCATCTTATGCTGATTTTCTTCTTGTCTGTACTCGGATCTTGTTTCCCGCTTCCTCTTGGTACTCTGTTGATTGATGTATGAGGAAATATCCTACACTATTATCTCTATCTAGGATATTTGGATCTTGACGTATGCCGTTGCAATATTTCTATTTCTTTTAGATGGTATGGCTCTGAGAACTATTGTAGGGTAGCTTGCATACATACTCACTTGTGTATGTATTTTATCTCTTCGCCTGTTTCCTACGCCGCTCGCTCTTGTCCCGATGTTCTTGGAAGTGGTTAGGGCGGTCGATGGACCTACACGTGGGTGGCCCTGGACCCCGCTGTAAAATTCCTTAACCACTTTTGGTTCATCCAGGCTTGAACTTAGAGCGTAGGTCCGAGGTTGTTACAATACACGTGTGGATGTGTAGAGATTAATTAAAGCACTTGAGTAGCTGAATTGATCTATAGATTACAAAGCTCATGATCTCAATAAGATCACGCAAAGAGAGAGATGAACACATAGCTATCGGTAGAGCCCTTAGCCTCGAGAGCGAACTACTCCCCCCTCATCATGGGAGTCAGCAACGACGATGGAGATGGCTCCGGGGGCACTTCCCCGTCCCGACAGGGTGTCGGAATAGTCACTTTTGTCCCCCGAATCTCCTCTTCGGTGGGGGCAAAGCTGCGGAACTTTTTGTGGAATTCTGATCTTGTGTCTAGGGTTTTCATCTCGGGGGGAATATATAGGAGAAAGGCAAGGTTGGTGGAGGCCCGTGGGGCCTACACCACCTGGTGGCGCGCCTGGGGGGGGGGGGGGGTACCCGCGCCACCATAGGGTGTGGCCACCTCGGTGCCCTCCTCCGTCTCTGATTTGGACTTTGTCTTATGTCGGGAAAAATAGGAACTTCGGATTTTGTTTCGTCCAATTCTGAGAATATTTCCTTACTAGCTTTTCTGAAACCAAAAACAATAGAAAATAGGCAACTGGCACTGCGACATCTTGTCCATTGGTTACTTCCAGAAAATGTATAAAAATGCCTCAAAGTGTAGACAAAACATAACATAGTTGATACAAAACAAGCATAGAGCATCAACAATTATAGATACGTTTACGATGTATCAGTCACTCCTTGCTCCATCTTCATCGTGCAGTAGCTCCAGCTCACGACATCCAAGGTGCCCCAAGTGTGGCCCCTCGTGGTTTCGTACACATACGGTGTAAGATGATGATCTCCGACTCCTTGATCCCTGCCAGGAGTGCATAAGTAGATCTCCGGCTTGGAATCCCTGTAGTGCAACGACGTGCTACAGGTGCACATCTCTTGCACGAACAGTCCTTTCTTGGTACTGTGCCCACACATGGAGACAACTATGTAGAGAGAGAGTTGGAGGAATTCTCTAAGGAAAATGCCTTAGAGAACATCTCAAATTGTGTGTTTAACCCCACCCATGGGCAACCGTTTATTAGGGGGAGGGAGGTGTGCCCTCCGCTTTGGGTTTCCCATGTGGGACTATTCAAGGGAGAGAGGGGGGAGGTGTACAGGCCTCATGGGCCAGCCGGCCAGGGGTGGGCCCCACCCCATGCACAACCCTAGGCTGGTCGGGTGGGCCCCATGAGGCGGCTAGGCCTTCACCCCTTTGTCCCTTGGCCCTTCCCTCTTGTGGTTTTCCCTCATGGGCCCTTTTTCCCTAGGAAGTTTGGCCCATTAGTGGAATACCCCTTCAAATTAGATTTTAATATTATATTTAATATTAATTACATTAATTAACATGTAAACTACATATTAAGAAATCCGATTTGACCCGGAACATCTTTTGGTTCCCTTTAGATTTCCCCCGAACGACTTCGGAACTTTCTCGGAACAATTCTGATTCTCTCACGAAACTTTTCCGATTTCCTTTTCTCTTTCATATGGTGATTCCATCTTATAGAGGATATATAGATCATCGTACCCTTATGTGTATTTCCCCACGGCTCAGGAATGGCACAAACATGATCTCTAACAATGATTAGTACGTAGGGGTTCGCGTATGAAAACAATAAAAATTTACCCTACGCCCCTGTCCCCTGATGCTGCCAGGACCTATCTATTAGTAATGCAGTAACATGAGGGGCTTTTCTTGAACATACCCTTGAAGGCCCAAAAGCGTTGTCAATGCTCAGGAGAGCGTGGTTGATGTAGACAAGCTGAAGCGGACCTCAAGGTCGTGATGAAGTCCTTGCGCTCCTACGACTCCAACGAATCCTGGTGCCTCAAGTGTGACACCTCGCGGGGAGTTACATGCATCCGGTGCCTGGCGATGACTCCCGCTTCCCTGATCCAATAGCAATTGCGGAAGTAGAGCTCCTGGATCCGAATCCCGCTGCGAGACGGTGATCCACGGTGAAGATGTCTCTCGTTCGCGCAGTCCGAACTTGGGACCATGATCACGAGAGAGAGAGAATATCAATTGGAGGTCTCCCCAAAAGTGAGGAAACCTTTATTGAATATTGTGTTGTGTATTTTTCTGGTCAAAATACCCCCACTATATATAGGGGAAGGGGAGGTACAACCTCCCTCAAAGTCTCGGGGTGGGACTAAAGGAGGAGCAGGTGGGGGGGGAGGAGGCGTCGTCGGCCAGCCCCCACCATGGGTCCCACGTGGGACAGGCCCACTAGGGCCGCTAGCCACTCCCCTTGGCCCCTCCTAGGGGTTCGGCCCCTCTTGGGCCCTTTCCCCTCTGGGATTTGGCCCATTTAGCCTTTTTGACATTTAATTGATTTCTCTTCTATTAAGTAATTATGAATAAATGATTAAACCAATATTTAATATTCATTGACATATTATTCAATATCTATGGTTATGGAACACCTTCCACCTCCACTCAGGACATCCTCCGAACTTACCGAAATCCTTCTAGCTTTCTCTCTTCTCTTCTTCGGTGATTCTACGGATCCTGTACACACTCTCTAAGCATCATCAAGCCCTTAAGTGTGATGCCCCATGGTCCAGGAACACTCCATACATTGCCGGGACACTCCCGGACCAATGATCGAAAGAGGGACCTAGATGGCCATGTGAACCCTGTGCATTCCACGAAGATCTTTCGTCGTTTGAACCGGGACAATCATGTATTATTCCTTTCGTCTCATGATACTTGCATTGCCCGAGATCTGATGTGGGGCCCCCGGATTAATCCTCCAAGAATCCCTGTTATGCATACACCACGATCCCATGATCAGTTAGTTGTGGCACATAACTGATAAGTATCAAAGTAAACATCCACTACTTAAGCGGATACATGTCATACCTTACATGCCATTATGGATACATCAATAATCATCAGCAGAACTTCATCAAGTGTAGAGCCCGAGCCATGCCTTAACCTACAGGCAACTGACTGGGAGGACGTCCTAGCTCGCATAGTCGACAACTTCACCTTCTTCTCGATATCTGACCAAGTTAATAGCTAGTGACAATCCCAATGAGTACTTTGAATGTACTCGCAAACCATCTTAAAAGAATAATAATAACAAGAGGATATGCAATATGGCTGTGGTAGTAGGAGTGCTCCAAGAGAGATTCTTTTCTCAAATGGTTTCTCTTGTAGATATAGCATCTACATATCTTTGTTGAAAACTTTCTTAAAACGTTTTTGGAAACCTTTTTTGGAAAGTTTTGGATTCACTAGGATTGGGTCACCCACTTATTCGTCCTTTCGGTCATCTCATGATCAACTCCTTTCCTTCCTTTCGACCATCCCATGGTCACAACCTTTCCAAAGACTTTAGATTTTCTGTAGTCCTTCTTGAAATTAAAACCAGCACCGCTCTACAGCAACCTTCCCAACCATCCATGACCGTGGACACGACTTTCGAATAGATTTACACTCTACATAGGTTGTACACTTTACCCACATCAACCGAGTATCCTACCCAGATCCATACCGATCGTGGGTCGAGTAACCGATCAAGACTCTCTGGATGCTACTCTAGTATAGGCCCTACCCTATGAGTTGTTCCTCTAAACACTGGGATGTCGGGGCCATAGACCAACCGGAGCGCATTTCGACTCCTCCAGTGTGGGCACTTTCAATGAGAGGCTCATAGTATCCCTCGGTCACTCGCATGGGTGATCCTACTTCCTCCAGGTAACTGTCTAACAATTGACCCTATCTGTAAAGGAAGCCTGAGATTAGAGGGAGATGATCCCCCTTCAGGAGTTATGAGAATTCCCACACCGGAGTAGCAAACTTCAAGTCTAGCCCCATCACATTCTAGGGTAATGTGGTTGCACGGTTTAATTGGTCTAGCAAAACTACAAAGAACTGGGTGCTTTTTCGTAAACCATTTTCCTCCATATTTCAGAATTTTGTAAAACAAAAAACCTTTTTCTTTTCTCAAAATTCCCTTGGTAGGTCAAACCTCACCGAGGTTTTGCCATAAACATTTTGTAAAACTTTTTCGGGGGTCTTCCCATCCTCTAGTTTTGCTTCGGCTAAAACGGTGTCTCCAAAGGGGTATGGTGTAATATACCATCTACCATTCTAGGGACAAATAGGTGTCGGCAAGGGGGTTGTACTTTGTAGTACACATGTGTAATGGTTTGGAGGAGCCAAGCCACTACCAATATAGATCTTCATAAGATAAAACCATGCAGTTTACATAAACAGTAGGTAAAACATGCATAAGTAAAGTAGTAGGAAAAGACTTATGAGAAAGAAGGTGGCTTGCCTGTGATCATCAATATGGCAATATATGTCACTGGACTTCTTGGAATCCCATAATAATCCAATAATAACCACTTCTTCTGGTCTCCGATATAATCACAACTATCGTCGTCAGAGATAGCACATGCAAGCAAACAAAGCCACAATCAACACAATGCATACAAGCATTATTGCAATACAGGAAAAAAATACAACACATTATTCAATTCAGTAGTTTTTGCTAGATTGATATAGTAGCAAAAAGGGAATACTATAATTGCCTTGGTGGGATTTCTTTTATGATTTACTTGTCAAATACCACCTAGTAAAGGGGTTTTAAACTAAAGATTTGGTATCCATGATATCAATGTACAAAATTGATTTCAACAGATAGGTATTGAAATAAAAAGGCAAACAAAAGTGGTTTCATGATTTTATCAGTTTCCTATATTTAGTTATCATTTTTCTAGTGAAATAACCTCTAGTTTAGGTGAATAAATCACCAGAAAATATCTGGAGCTCAAGTAAATTTGTCCTCAGAGGTTTTGTTAGAATTTGGTGTTTAAGATTTTTGAGAGTTGTATTCATCTCAAAATATTTAACAGAATGCCCTCAGGAAATTCCCAAAGGTAGTTCTGGAAGATTTATGTCTTTTTAACCAGATTTAATCTACAAGGGATTTTGATAAGATTCTAAGGACACATTCTAGGTATTTTTCATACCTTTCTGTAGAAATTGGAATCACTCTTTTTGGAGATACATAATTACTATAGTTAATTTATTGATGAATTAACTATGCACATAATTGTTTAATTCATCATAAATCAGAGAGAGCACATAACATATTGGGATCCTATGGTTTGGTAGGGGTTATGTTTTAGGAACTATGAGAGTTGAAATTAGGCCAGTAACTATTTTTATGTGCCCTAGAGAATTTCGTAGTTCCAGAAATGGGCTGTTTTTTTATTTTTGATACAGGTAATCTAAGTAGAAATTTAATATAGGGCAAGTTTGACAGTCAAGGTATCATTGATACCTTTCAGCACAAAGTGGTTTTGGTCAATTTGGGGTTGTAAAACTCCCTAGAGAGAGTTATTAGTGAGAAGTATACATCTAGGAGATGGATTTACTACATTTAATCTAGACATCAACTAGGCTAACCAGGGGTACTTCATGTTTAATAAAACCTTCAGCAATCCTAGGAATTTTAGATCTAGTCAAATGGAGTTGGTTTCCATTTTCAATACGATTTAAACCATTTAGTACATTTCTGGATCTGGAAAAGATATTTTATAAAAGAAAAGGAAAAGTGGCATCATGGGCTAGATCTGCGCGGGGCTGAGCAACTCGGCACTGGGCCGGCCCACTTCAACGCCCGCGGGAGCGGGAGATGCCGCACATTTGAACACTAGGCGGGGCCTGCCCGTCAGTGGGCGTCGGTGGCTGAAGACGTAAGAGGACGCCTAGGCCGTTTGATTAGAGCTTGATCGAGGACCCCAGTTCGTCGTCCTCATGAGAGCCGGGCGAGGAGGGAGTAAACCCTAGGGCGGAGCTAGGAGACGGCCGGGGCATACCAGAGGGTTCCCCGGTGGTCGGTGACCCAGGCGATGGGCGGGAAGGCTAGGTTTGGCGCCAGGATCTTGCTTGTGCATGCTTGCTCAAGAGGATCTTGGCGGGGCTCGACGGTGCCACCTGCTTGCCGGTCCTGGGCAAGAAGAAAGAGCAGGGATGTTAGATCTAAATGATGAGAGCACATGCAAGCCCAGAGAAGAGATGGAGGGGGACTCGGAGGGGAGAACAGGACCTTGCTCTCGAGAGTGACCGAGAAGGCGAGGTTCTCCCTCCAGAGCGACATGCATGGGTAGTGACATGGGTATACCCTAAAGGTACTCGAGTTTGGTATACACGGTCAAGATACGGCAGAAGCCCACGGTGTTAACATGGCCCAATGAAGAATTCGAGTGGCCCATGGACTCTCGATTGCTTGAGAGACAAGACGAAGCTTACGATAGAAAGTTCAAAGGGAAAACCCTAATATGTAACCGACTCGACCTGCTACCCGAGACCTAGCCTATCTATATAAAGCCTAGGAGGGGGCGGCGAGGAGGACAACCACAACCCTAGTTTCCACAAATCTTGTCAGATTGCATTTGCGCACCCCTCTAATCTTCGATTCCTTCATTAATTCCAAGAGCAGACAAGCAGGAGTAGGGACCTCCATGAGGCCTGAACCTGGGTTAACCTTGTGTTCCTGTGTGCTTGTTTGCTAGACGACTGATGCCTCCAGCACTCCCTTCTTCTCCAAAACCTAAGTCCATAACCATGGGAATTGATGAGTTAAACCCTTGTCAATTGGCGCTGTCTGTGGGAATTGGGAGTGCTGATGTTGCGGCTTCTTCGGCCCCATCAACTGCGGTCTACAACTCCGCAACAGCGGAGATTCGCCAAGTCTTCGGCGCTTTCGACTTCACCGTCCACACACCGGCCACTCGTCCAGATTTCAAGCCCGTGGGAGACAGGATTAGCCTGGCGATCGGGAGCTTCCGCTTCCAAGTGGGCCAGTTAGGCACGCTTCGCATGCCTGACCAGCCGACGACACCTTCGATTGCTCTAGCATCATGGTTCCCTCCGCCAATCGGCACCCTTAGCGAGCTCAACACCTCGACAACAGCTGAGAGCACGGATAGCGACAACAGTCAGGGATCTGATCTGGGTGATCTGGCCATAGAAGATGGAGCCTACGGCTCCGATTCTGAAAGTTGCGGGAGCAACAACTTCCCCAACCACTTCATGTGTGCCATCATCAACACGGGCGACACCTCGCGAAAAACGCTGGCACCGGATCTGGTGGCAACAACGCGCCCGTCAACAATGGAGCGGGAGGAGAACCGCCGACCATAGTGAACAAACACACTAGAGAGTGTGAAGTGATCAGGCTAAACGATAACGAGTGGACCCACTGTCGAGAAGCTCTACGAGGCAATCCTCTGCACCTCAACTCCCCGCAAGACCTTCTGATGGGCTACCATTGGCCACTGAACGAGGAATACAGACGCCAGCTACATGCAATCCTGCAACTCGAAGCGTGTAAAAGGCGGCAGATGAGTCGAGACTTTGGCGAGCTGGGCTCTCCTCCCACGGAGGATCCTCCTCCAAAGGTAACGAGTATGTGGCCAACAAGAGAAGATGTCGACGTTCTCACCTCACCAAGCAAGAGCGTGTAGAAGCCATGAAAGTCCTCGACTTTAGATCCATGACAGTGGATACACGTGGCAACATGCTCCCGAAGACGCCGCAAGATGCGGTAATGGCGACCACCATGTACCTCCTCAACAACCAGCCGCTAGCTGGAGATCCCCGAGCTGCCACGCACCAATCTACGATCACGGGCTTGGGGCTAATCGAGGCCGCCCTCAACAAGGACCCAACACCAGAGCCAAAGAAAGGCAAGGCTCTGGAAAAACGCTATTCCTCAGCCTCGTCTAGCGACGATAGCCACGACCTGTCTCGGCATCGCCGCTCATGGCAGCACGATCGCGACTACGACACGCGTGATGACATCACACAGTGCAAAGTCAACAAAATGCGTACAAGATGTGCTTGTTCGACTGTCTCGGAAGACGAAGACGTAGAGCTCTGCGGCGCTAGATGCTTCAGCAGAGCCATCAGGCAAAAGAGAATGTCTAAGGGGTTTAAACTCCCATCAGAGAACCAAAATTCGACGGCCTGCAGGACCCGAAGATCTGGCTAGAGGATCATATCTCCTTCATCAGGCTCCATGGCGGGAGTCGAAGCACGGCCATGCAATGCCTGCAGCTGCAGCTGTAGGGCGTAGCTCACGCATGGCTCAACAACCTCCCACGCGGATCCATTCGCAGCTGGGAAAAGCTGGTCTACAGCTTCGTTTGCAACTTCAAGGGCACTGACAAAAGGCTCGCGTCAATTGAAGAACTAAGAGGTTTCCAACAAAGATCAGACGAGTCACTGCGCTCGTACATCCAGAGATGGTCCATCATCAAGAACTCTGGAGAAAACATCTCAGAGAATCGCGCGATCGACGCGTTCAATGGCAGTGTTTGCCACATAGAGCTTAGGGAGGAGCTGGGCCGCTCGAAGCCCAAAACAATTAACCACCTGATGGAAATCGCGAATCGGTGGGCCAACGGAGAAGACTCGGTGAAAAACCGCGTCCACTCCGATGATGACGACGACCTTGGGCGCATACGCGACCGTCGAAGCAAGCGTCGAATGCGCATCTACAATGACCGCGAGAACGTCAATATGGTCGTAGCCGGCTACGCCGACAAATGCGAAGACAATCGCAATAGCAATTACCGCAGCAACAGATACTGCAACTCCGAGAAGACCACGCAATTGTGGCATCGTAGCACTCGTGAAGAGGCACCCACAACATCTATCGAGGACAAACTGTCCGGACCATGCAACATGCACTTCTACATTGACAAGCACGACGGCAAGAAGAAATCTAGCCACCTTCTCAAGGACTTCCGCGAGTTCCTAATAGTCCATGAGGGCCTGGCCCGGATGAATCGCGATGCAGTCAACAGGGGCTATGGAGCCGCCCCAGGCGCTGTGGCAAAAGGCCATCACTCGCCAAGTCAACTTGGCGACAAATTGCCCACCCTCCACCACTGAGTACCTCAGTGGAAGCGACTCCTGCATCACCTTCGACAAGCGCGACCATATGTGCCAAGTCCCTCGTCCAGGCCAGTGTCCCCTTGTACTTGAGGAGCAGATCGGAGGCTTGGACATGAGTCGCGCCTTCATGGATGGTGGGAGCAGCCTCAACCTCATGTTCGCGAGTACCTTGCGTGCGATGAGAATTGCACTGGCTTGCCTGGAAGTCTCAAACACAACGTTCCACGGCATCGTCCCAGACAAAGGTATATACCCCTGGGAAAAATCAACCTCGACGTCATCTTCGGAACACCAAAAAACTTTCGGCAAGAGCGCATCGACTTTGAAGTCATCGACTAGCCTTCACAATATCACTGCATCCTCGGACGTGTCACGTTCGCTAGGTTCATGGCAGTGCCGCACTATGCCTACATGCAAATGAAAATGCCATGTCCAAACGGCGTCATTACAATCAATGGAAGCTTCGAGAGGTCCGGCAACTGAGACAACAGACAACAGACAACAGTCGACAGACAACAGTCTGCCTCCCCTGAGCATGGCAAGTTCACCCGACCTATCTTTCGACTCATCGGTCGACACGAAGAAAGTGCAGGTCCACCCAACGGACCCGGCCAAGACGACCCTCATCGCCAACAACTTGAGTTCCGCATAGGAACTCGTGCTCGTCAAATTCCTCCGTGAGCATTGGGAGATCTTCGCCTGGTGTCTAGTAGACATGCCAGGGGTTCCCAGGGAATTCGCCGAGCACTCACTCAACGTGAATCCAGACGCAAGGCTAGTCAAGCAGACAATCCGGCGACTATCTGACCCATGAGAAAAAGCAGTCAGAATGGAGATCAATAGACTCCTCGATGCAAACTTCATACGCGAGATCAAGGAAAGCACTTGGCTCACTAATACAGTGCTGGTGCCCAAAAAAGACACGGATATACTGCGGATGTGCGTGGACTTCACCTCCCTAAATAAGCACTGCCCAAAGGATCACTTCCCGCTGCCACGAATTGACCAAATCATCGACTCTACCGCGGGATGTGAACACCTCTGCTTCCTCAACGCCTACTCAGGCTACAATTAGATTCGAATGAAGGAGGAGGACCAAGAGAAGACGATGTTTATGACACCATTTGGTGTGTTCTGCTACAACACCATGCCCTTCGGGCTAAAAACAAAGGAGCTACCTATCAGCGGTGCATGCAGGCCTGCCTCAAGAATCAACTTGGTCGCAACATCCAAGTCTACAACGACGACATCGTCATCAAAACAAAGGAGGAAGCTTTATTAATCGACGATCTCCACGAGACCTTCGCCAACCTCGAACTCTACCGGATCAAGCTCAATCCAGAAAAATGCGCCTTCGGCATGCCATCTAGGCAGTTGCTTGGGTACCTAATCTCCGCGAGAGGGATCAAAGCAAACCCAAAGAAAACAAAGGACATACTGGCCATGGAGAAGCCGAAGAACGTAAAAGGTGTCCAACAGTTGACTCGGCGAATCGCGGCGCTCAGTCGATTCATCAGTCGAATGGGCGAAAAGGCGCTACCCTTCTATCAACTTCTCCGCAAAGCTGACAAGTTCGAGTGGACAAACGAAGCGCAAGAAGCATTCGAAGACCTCAAGCACCTACTATCCACCTCACTAGTACTGGTGAAATCTCGCGAAAAGGAGCCACTACTGCTCTACATCTCCGCCACCAACCAGGTGGTCAGCACTGTGCTCGTGGTGGAGTGAGCGGAAGAAAACAAAGTCCACGGGGTGCAACGCCCCGTATACTACCTCAGTGAGGTTCTCATGCCAACAAAGCAACGGTACCCGCACTACCAGAAGCTGGCCTACGACGTATTCATGGCAGCCACGCGACTGCGCCACTACTTCCAGGAGCACCCAATCGTGGTGGTAAACGACGCCCCACTTGGGCACATACTTAGTAATCTGGATGCCACCGGACGAGTCACGCTCTGGGGAATCAAATTGTCTCCACGAGACATCACATACGAGAAGCGCGATGCAATAAAGTCGCAAGTTCTCCCGGATTTCTTGTGAACAGGATGGAGAACCAACTCCCTGACAAGCTAGATATGTCCTATCTTTGGACATTGCACTTCGATGGGACCAATCGAAAAGACGGGGCCGACGCAGGTGTCATACTGACGTTGCCCCAGGGAGACAAGATGAAATACATTCTGCGAATGCAATTCACTGCCTCCAACAATGAAGCTAAGTGCGAAGCGCTGATCCATGGGATGCGGATGGCAAAAGCTTGCGGCACCAAAAAGCTCATCATCTATGGCGACTCCAAACAGGTGGTAAATCAAACGATGCACGAGTGCGACACACTAAGTGACAACATGATTGCCTATCGCGACCTCTACGACACACGTAAAGGAGACTTCGATGGCTGTGAGCTGCGGCACGTAGGCCGCGAAAGCAATGAAGAGGCGGACACACTCGCCAACATTGGCTCCACCTGCACCCCAATACCACCTAGGGTATTTCTCAAGCGCATCTACGAATGCTCCATCCAGCCAAAGGCTCCAGAGAAGAAAGCAAGCGCGCCAACGGACGCGGGGGCTACGCCACCCAACGAGCCAATGACACTCGACGACCTGGAGCTTGATATAAGACTCGAAGGACAAATGAGCGTCATGATTATCGAGCCATCTTGGACACAGCCGTACATCACATACCCGCTCAGCAAAAGGCTACCAGAGGACAAGACTGATGCGCAACACATGGCGCCACGATCAAAGGCATTCGCTGTCATCAACGGCGAATTATACAAATGCAACATTATCGAAGTACTCCGATGGTGCGTCTCCAACTGGGATGGAATAGCCGTCCTCCTCGACATACATGAAGGCACCTGTGGGCATCATGCTGGAGTTGCGCCGTTGTTGCCAAAGCTCCGCGAGCTGGATTCTACTGGCCAATGGCCATGCGCGACAGCAAGGATATCGACCAGCGCTGCAATGCTTGCCAGCGATTCATGGACAAAACTCACGCACCTGGCGTGGAACTCATGCCAATACCATTGGCCTAGCCCTTCGCACAATGGGGACTTGACATGGTCGGCAAGCTCCCAAGATCCTCACGAGGAGGTTACATCTACCTCTTAGTCGCAGTCGACAAATTCACCAAGTCGATCGAGGCCACGCCGGTAACGAATCAATCAGGAGCTAGCGTCGTCAAGTTCTTCGAGTCCATTGTCTACCGCTTCAGAGTACCAGACAGCATCATCACGGACAATGTGATGAACTTCACCTCTAAGGAATTCTAGGAATTCTACGAAAACCTGGGAATCAACATAAGCTACACCTGGGTGGCTCACCCGCAGACCAACGGTCAAGTCAAAAAGGCCAACGACCTCGTTTGTGGCGGAATCACGAAACAACTCCTCCGACCACTCGAAGAAGTTGCTGGATGCTATCCAAATGAGTTGCAATCCGTACTTTGGAGCCTGCGTACAAGTCTAAACAACGCCACGGGATACACCCCGTTCTTCATGGTTCACGACGCTAAAGCGATGCTACCCGCAGAAGTGCTCTTCAAATCCCCACGGGTGGTCGTATACAATGAGAAGGAGTCTACCCTCGCACTCGAAGACTCCGTCGACCTCCTTGACAAGGCACGCGAGATAGCAGCAGAGAGATCAACGATCTACCAGCAGAACCTCCGCAACTACCATAGCAGAAGGCTACGCCCTAGATCCTTCGTCGAAGGAGACCTGGTCTTGCGACTAAAGCAACAAGGGCATCTCAAGCTTGAGTCCCCTTGGGAGGGACCATACGTGATCACAGAAGTAATCCCAGGTGGCGCCTATCGCCCTAAAGATTTCGAGACAGGAGTCGCATTCTCCAACCCCTGGAACGTCGCGCAGCTGCGTCGTTTCTACCCTTAGTCGTTTTTACATTTACAAATAAGGATATTTAGCCAGGCTACTTAGCCACACATTGTACCTCATACTATTTTGCGAATAAATAAAGCGAAGTTCCCCAAAACTCCGTGTTTTCCTTATTTTCATACAATTTTATCACTCGGGGGCTGCACCGCCCTATACACTCATGTTCTACGAACTAATCGGGATATCCTGAGTAGCTGACGCACTAATCGAACCCCTGATAAACACCAACCCAGCTGCAGCACACCGGACAGGTTGGCAAAGTGCTGAGATAAACACACGTCAGGCTAACGAAAAGGAATCACAGAGTGCAACACACTCGAAAAATATATAAGCTAACAAGCTCTTCACATAGCAACGGATGCTCAATACACCCAATACAATCCTATGAACTTTACAACACTTATACATTTATGTGCAGGATACAAATCACGCTACTGCTGCAACAGAAGAACATTTGTCTGCTCCTCGAAGAAGTCGACAATTTCTTCTGCTAGGCGATCAACCGCCTAGTAGTGCGGAACCATGTCCCAGGTCATACCTTCTGGCGGAGGCGGAGGCCCAGCGGCAATAGCTGCAACATCTACATCCGGCCTATGCAGTCGCACCTGTGACAACGTAGCCTTAACACCAGCTACTAACTGCTGTCGCACGCACTCGTGAACCGCACTCAAATCTTGGAACTTCGCCAGAAGAGCCAATAGGCTTGAAGGGATGACATCTAGGGAAACATCGTTTGATAAATATGCCTAAGGCACGACTGTGATTTCTTCAAGAAATGAAGCACTCGAGAAGCACGATCTTTTAGGGTCGTAAGCGTGATCGCACGATCATGGTCCACCCAAAAGTACCCACTCGCCTAAAGTTGCTCTTGGGTCAGGTCATTCATTCGAATGGCAATCCGGTCCTTCTCATCCTGCGGATGATGAGGACTGACAACTACACCAAGAAAAATGGTAAAGTGTGAAAAAAAAGCATGATCGCGACTGACTAAAAGAAAAGATGAGAGGGCAGAAAGCTAACACCTGAACTGCTCACTCAGCTACGCCACCTCCTCCAAGAGATACTTCTCACGGATGGTGGCCTTCTCCGCCTTCAACTTCCATACATCCGTGCTACCATGGAGGATGGGCAACTCATGCTCCAATTGCTTAATGCGATCGTGTAGTCGTGAAAGCAACAACAACTCCTCCACCTTTGAGCGCGGCTGCGCCAAGGTTTCATCGGTGGGCGGAGGATCATGAAGACCACTCGAAGGACCACTGGACGTACCCTATCACAAACCAAGTAAGAGAAAATAAGGGACACATGAATACATTGATAAAATGCACAAATGCATTCAAGCATGGCAAGGTCTCGATAGGGACATTCACACAAAGGAATAGTTTCAACAAAACGGAACTACAACTATTACATATGCAGACTAAGGAGAATTTTGCTTCTTCGACTTGGACTTCGACTTTGGGGACCTCATTGAATCCGTGGCAGTCTCTGACGCCATAGACTTTTCGGTGCCAGCCCCTGATGCCATAGCCTTCGTCGCCTTCTTCGCTCGCTGCAGATCCTCGGAGTATTTGGCAACTGTATTGATGAGCTGCAGCCCGTACTTACCGCAGCTAGTTGCGAAGGGAGCAACCACTACCTGTTGGCTATCTGCGCCGATGGGGATTGCCTTGGAAATCGCGGAAGGGTCCACCTCCATTCCATGGGCTTGCACCATCGTGAGTGCCATGGTGGCGCCGACAGACCGCTGGGAGGTGCACACGATGAATTCCACCAGATCCTCAATGTTGTCAATTAGCTCAGCCTTGGGAGTTAGATCCTCACGAATGCGACTGAGCACACCCTTGGCCTTTGTCAACATCCCCTGAAGGGAAGTGCTGCGGTCTTCGACTACCGTGATGGCGCCTGCCAATGCATTAGTGCAACACAGAGAGTCGGCGTCAAAGCTTAGGCCGCTGGCATCTGCACACACAAAGGTGTGAGCACAAATAACACGATGTTGAAGCAAAAAAGCAATGAAAAATTCAGCGGAAAGAATACCTCAGAGAGACTTAGCAATCGAGAAGAGTTGTTCTTCGAACAACTTTCCCCTCTCAACAGTGGAGGTGCACAAATCCTCTTCATGCTTTCGCGACTCCTCTAGTGCCGTCACTACTTCGTGGCGACTCTTCACCACCACGGCCAGCTCCTTTTCAAGGGAAGCAGCATTACGAAGAAGTTCGTTGTGCTCAACTGCAAAGTACAGGTCGTATCATCAATCGAATTTGTACACTTCACAAAGACAAATACGAAGCCAAAACTAACCTTCGACAATGTGATGGCGATTGTCCAGAAGCGCATGCTTTCGACCCATGACAAGGACTTGTTTCGCTAGGCGAGCAACTTCTTTCACGATGAGCTGCATCAGAGGAAAACAAAGGGTCAGCGAACATCACCAAGCATAAATCTGACTGCGAAAACAACAAAAAGGAACTTACATGATCCTCTAGAGACTTGGAAGATGACTACCACGCAGTTGTCCGGGCAACCATCTGGTGTTCCCCAGCATGCGGGGAACTCGACGAATTGTGCCCGGAGTAGGCCGCCAATGGAGGAGAAGAAGACCGTTCGGCCACTTCCTTGGCCTTGGAGCATGCGAGTCCAGACTCCTTCACAAATTGGACGTCATCAGAAGACAACGACGCCGCTTGACTGCACAACACATCCAACAAAAACTTCAGGGAAAGCAACTCCAAAAAGAAACAAAGACAAAGTCGCGAATGCAGAACTCACTAGTCAAATTTATCCAGGTTGAAGGATTGCTCCTCTGACTCCGATGACTCCTTCGATAGTCACATCTTCTTCCAGGCAAGAGGGGCCATTGAGTGCACATGAACGGCAGGGATTGGATCGTCCACAACAATAGAAGGACCTTCTGGCATTGTCGGTGATGAGGCATCCGAGTCCTCGCTGCGGGAACGCTTGCGAGTGTCCTGGTCGCTGCACTCGGGGGCTCCCTCCTCTTCTTCAATTGGGATGGTCGACTCCGACTCGTCCTCTTCATCCACTTCACGAGGGATAACCCCTTCAGGACGAGGTGGAAAATTGGGAGACACCTTCTAGTCCTGCATTCAGAAGATACAACATTATATAACAAAGTATCATAAAGGCAATCAAAAACGGAAACTACTTCATAGTACAATTCTACCTCAGGAGGAGGGTTAGAGGCGTCGAAAGGAGGCATGACTGGTTCTCCTAGGAGAACATCCTTGGCGGTGTATTTAGTTACCAGTCGTAACCTCTTATCCACCTCACCCGTGGAAATGCCCTCGGCAGACACGCGAGTGGCATCATCATCACCGGTCCAGCAGAACATGGGGTGCACTCTAGTCTGTAGAGGCTGGACGCGGCGACGCAACCAGGTGCGAATGAGGGATGCACAACCTTCTTCCTTGCCCATGTTATTTTCAAGGTCGTAGACACACTCATACATCACTTCTGTTTCTGTGGACTCGCCGGGCATAATGACATTCTTCTAGGAACTCCTCCTCTTGCAAGTTGCCGCGGGATCGAAAGGCGCGAGTCTGTAGTACTCTCCGTCGGCCTTCAGGTCGCAGACGTAAAACCACTTGTCTCTCCATCCTTGGATGGACATGGTGAGATTGATGGCAAAATAGGTGACAGAGGAGTCGACTTGGATTCCGCAGCCTCCTACATCATAGACTACAGAACCGGACGCTGACTGGCGTTTCAGCCTAAAAAGCCTCTTGAAGTGGCCAAAGTGCGCCTTGATTCCGAGGCAGCACTCGCAAAGAGTAATGAAGCATGAGATGTGGAGAATGGAATTTGGGGACAGCTGGTGAAGCTAGATCCCATAGAAACAAAGGAGGCCGCGAAAGAAAGGATGTAGATGGAGAGAAAGACCTCGGATGATGAACGCAAGGAACATCACCCAGAAACCCGAAGGAGGACAAGGAATTACCTCATCACTGGGCACTCGCGAGTTGTCTTCAACGGAGGTAAGAAATCCATCTTGGCGATAAATATGAAGCTCCGAAGGCTTGATGATGGACACCCGCCAGGCGCCATTGGTGATGCGGGTGCCCGCACTCTTCTTTTCCCAGCACCGGCGGCGATGGTGCCCACGGTGGTAGCACCACCCTTCTTCTTGCTGGCGGCAATGGCGGTCGCGGATCCAGCGGCGACGCCTCCCTTCTTCTTGCCCATCTTTCGATGGCGGTGAGAACAGAGGAAGTAACTAGGGAAGACACGGAGCTGGTCCAGTGCCACGATGAAGAAGTGCGCAAGGAAGCAGAGAGCAGCAGCAATGGCGACGGAGGCACGAGCAAAGAAGACAGATGGGGAAAATTACCGCAGCTATGCTGCTACTTAACCTCCTCGCAGATACCATCCAACGGCCAGCAGATACCATCCAACGGCCAGCAGAAACCTACTACACGCGTGGCGCACATCGCCATTGACACGTGGCGAAGCTGAAGCACGAACAATCCCCCACTATTCCCATTACACGCGGAAATCGAGGAGACGCAGTTAAAACAGAAGATTACGCACGCCCGGTAAAATCAAAGTCAGAAAGTGGGACCCACCGCTCGTCACGTCCTGTTAAATCTACTCACGCGGGCAACTAAGGTCATCACATTATCAGCAGTGACGTCATCGATTTCAGCAACTGAAGATTTTGACTACTTTAGTCCTTGCTCAAGTCTTCGACTCAACTAAGCACTCGGGGGCTACTCCCATAGGGAGTGCTGGTCGCGCACCCTACGATTATCTTTATGCAGGTATATGAACATTCAAGACAAACCAACCACTCGAATGTATGATTCGATTGTGAATTATGGGTTACTCCCATAGGGAGCGCCGGAAGAAAATTCGACTGAAACAAGCAACAAAACACGACAACAGTCGTAAAAGGTATTTAGTCCCCGCTTGAGTCAACGACTCAACCAGGCACTCGGGGGCTAGTCCCATAGGGAGCACTGGTCGTGCACCCTATGATTATTTGTGCATCATATTGTGTGTTGATAACATCCACAATCGAATTCTATGGCGACTCTGCCTCATACTTTCCCTACAAGGAGACTGCGTCTCCTGGGCCACCCCAATCGAATTCTATGTCGCGCTTACAGCGTGAAGATAAGACCTGAATAAGGCCTGGCAACGCATCTGCTGTGCACTACCAGAAACATATCCGTGCCTGCAGGCACGATGAACACGCCTCGACGGACGTGTCGAGTGCTCACACTTATACACTAGAATTCGACTCATGTAAGACCTCCGCGACCTGAGTCGAATTATGCTAGCAATTTTCCAAATTTGAGTCCGAGCACTCGAGTTTGAGTAGATTGCGTTGTTTTTCCCTAAGCCAGTTAACTGGCACCAATACATCGGTTAAATTAGGCACGTATATCAACAATCCCTATCACACAAACAGGAACACTCAAAAAAATACTCAGTCATGCACTCGAAAGGCTTCATAAAGTCCCCCGTCGAATCTGTCCACTAGACACTCGGGGGCTACTGACATGGGTATACCTACCCCCCCACACTTGAAAAAGCTTATAAAGTCATGGTTGGGTATCAACCTACCCCCCCACACACACTTCACATGGATTTGGAATACCTCCTGTCAACCGAAGCATAAGTTCTTTTTTTGGTTATTACTTCAAGACCGTCGGAACACAAGGAATCTTCTTAGAAGGAAAAATATGCAACTCCAATCATATTCATGTGTTGTTTTGGAATTCTCACAAGAAGAAACTCTATCTCATTTGTTTTGGTCATGTCCCTTTGCTGAAAGCTGTTGGGACTTTATTTGCCCACAAAGACATATGGGATTATCAGTTTTTGAGGCAATTGAAGATATTAAGGAGAAATTACAATTACCCTTTGCTATGGAAATCATCATTCTAGTGGCTTGGGGGATTTGGATTATCAGAAATAATAAGATTTTCAATAATCAAAGGCCAAACTTCAACAGTTGGAAGGCAATTTATAAGGAAGAGCTAAGATGGATTAGCTTTAGAATTAAAAGAAACCTTGTTGAAAACTTCAAAGCTTGGCTTCCATCTCAGACATAGATGTCTTTCTATTTTTTAGTGAGATCCTTGTAAATCATATTGTTTACTCCTTATAAATATAAAAATAGAAGTGGGCTTTTGCTCACTGTTTATCCCCAAAAAAACATGGGTATACCCTACAGGTACTCGAGTTTAGTATACACGGTCCAGATACGGCAGAAACCCACGGCGTTGCCAGGGCCAAATGAAGAATTCGAGAGGTCCACGGATGCTCGATTGCTTGCGAGACAAGAAGAAGCTTAAGATAGAAAGTTCAAAGGGAAAACCCTAATCTGTAACCGACTCGACCTTCTACCCGAGACCTAGCCTATCTATATAAAGGCTAGGAGGGGGCGGCGAGGAGGACAACCAGAACCCTAGTTTCCACAACTCTCGCCAGATTGCATCTGCGCTCCCCTATGATCTTCGATTCCTTCATTAATTCCAAGAGCAGACAAGCATGAGTAGGGACCTCCACGAGGCCTAATCCTGGGTAAACCTTGCGTCCCTGTGTGCTTGTTTTCTAGCCGACTGATGCCTCCAGCACTCCATTCTTCTCCAAAACCCTCGTGAGGCAGGAACTCGGAGAGGGTGTGCAGGGGAGATAAAGGGAGGATTTGGAGGGGATCTGAGGCTCTAAGGAAGGTCGAGGACGACCAAGCACTCCACTTCTCGGATGAGGCTGAGGGGAGAGTGTTTCCTTCTCCATGACAAGGGAGAGCTAGGGGAGGGGATCTGGAGCCCAGGGGGAGGTAGGTTGGAGTGTGGGGGAGAAATGAGAGTGCTGAGGGGTGATCGGTGGGCTTCTGGACATATAAACTAAAAGGAAGAGGTACATGGTGAGCTTGGTGCATGGAGGAGTTTGGAGAGGAGGTGGTGGCCAGTCATAGGGCAGCAAGGGCGGTGGGGGAGTGTGAGGTAGCTCTGGGTCGAGCAGGGACAGAGAGGTAGTGTGCAGCAGCAGCTAGGGATTTTTAAAAGGGACAAGCCTTTCTCCCTCTCTCTCTCTCACTCCAAGTGGAAAGGACAAGGGGAGGGGAGTTACTACAGTAACTCTACAGTAGTTGTGACCAGAGGGGTGAGTGGTGTGTTGTGCAAGCTTGGTGGACCAAATTGGTGGAGACTTGGCTAGTTTAAATGTTGGAGTTTGCAATATTTCAAATATTGTCTAAATAGGTGATTGTGAGGTAAGTCTGAGAATTTGATCTTGGCTTGGTGGAACCAGGGTACTAGTAGTTAGAGTAGGTCAAGGCACCTCTCTGGGATTTATTTTAGATTTTCCAAAAATTCAATGTCCTCTTAATATCATTTAATCAAATAGTGCTGAAATGGTTTTTAGAAGATAATTTGATATTTTTGTATTTTCCAAGGTGGGATTTTGGTTTGAGGTGGTCTTAAATATGAGTTCATACCTTGGAGAATTTTCCTAGAATTTTTCTGTGGGGCCCCTGGATTAATCCTCCGAGAATCCCTGTTATGCACACACCATGATCCCATGATCAGTTAGTCGTGGCACATAACCGACAAGTATCAAAGTAAAACATCCATTACATAAGAGGATACAAGTCATACCTTACATGCCATTATGGCTACATCAATAATCATCAACGGACCTCATCAAGCATAGAGCCCGAGCCGTGCCTTAACCTATAGGCAACTGACTGGGAGAATATCCTAGCTCACATAGTCGCCAACTCCACCATCCTCTTGAAATCTGACCAAGTTAATAGCCAGGGACAATGCTAGTGAGTACTTTGAATGTAATAATCACAAAAGGATATGCAATATGGCTGTGGTAGTAGGAGGGCTCCAAGAGGGTTATTTTTTCACATAATTTCTCTTGTAGATACGTCATCTCCAAATCTTTGTTGAAAACTTTTTGTAAAACATTTTGGAAACCTTTTTGCAAACTTTTTTTGTAAAACACTAGGATTGGGTCACCCATTTTTTCCCTTCTTATGGTCATCTCATGACCGAACTCCTTTCCTTCCCCTTCCGACCATCCCCTGGTCAAAACCATCATCCTTTCCGACCATCTCATGGTCAAAACGTTTTCAAAGCCTTTGCTTTTCTGAAAACCTTTTTGAAAAAAACCAGCACCACTCTACAACAACCTTGCCAACCGTCCATGACTACGGACACGGCTATTTGAATAGATTTACACTCTGCAGAGGTTGTACACTTTAGCCACAGCATCCGGCTACCCTGCCCTGATCTACACCGATCGTGGGTCGAGAACCGATCAAGAATCTCCGAAAGCCCACTCCAGTATAAGTGCCTACCCTATGAGTGTTATCCCCCTCAACACCGGGACGCCCTATATAGTTCAAAGCCAAACGGAGCGCTTTTTCCACTTCCCGAGTGTGCGCTTTCAATGAGGGGCTCATAGTAACGCATGGAGGTCCATAGACCCTTCGTTCCTTCTCCTGGTCGATGTTTTACATGGAACATTGTCCAGAGAAGGCCCACCCTCTAGGGATTTGCATCCCCTGTAGCTGTTGTGAGGCAGCTTACACCAGAATAAAGAATCTTCAAATCTAGCCCTGTCCCATTTTCCTTTATTAAACTGCAAAGAACCGGGTGTGTTTTCATAAACCTTTTTCCTCCAGTTTTCCTCCAGCATTTTGTAAAACAAAAACCTTTTTATTTCTCAACTCTTGGGAGGTCTCATCTCACCAAGGTTTTATCATAAAACATTTGGTAAAACCTTTTCAAGGGTCTTCCCATCATCTAGTTTTGCTTCGGCTAAAACGGGGTCTCCAAAGGGGTATGGTGTTATACACCATTTACTTTACTAGGGGCAAGTAGGTAACACCAAGGGGTGTGTACTTCGTAGTACAAGGGGGAAATGGTTTGGAAGAGCCAAACCACTTACCAAGTATAAAATTATCATATACTAAAACAATGCAGTTTCGCAAACAGTATATAAAACATGCATAAGTAAAATAGTATGACAAGGTTTATGAGCAAGAAGGTGTCTTGCATGTGATCAACAATATGGCATATGTCCCTGGACTTCTTCTTTAGAATACCCAATAATATATAATAATAATCACCTCTTCTCGTGTCTGATGTAATCGCCACTATCGTCTTCGAGATAGCACATGCAAACAAACAAAAGCAAAATCAACACAAGGCATACAAGCAGACATACACACAACAAGTAATTGAAAAATCTCCAATTAAGGTTTAGTAGTTTTAGAGAGCATTGGATTTAGGAGATTGAGATGGCTTGGAGAAGGGGATGAACACCCCTTAGGGTTTATTGTCGAGGAACTACCTAAGAGGGGGTTTTGGACCCATGACCTATTCAGTATGATACCATTGTGTAAAAATCATACCAACAGATAGGTATTGATAAAATGAAACCAACAAAAGTGGTTTCACTATTTTATCACTTTTCCTTAATTACTTATGAATATCCTAGTGATAAAAGCTCTAGTTTTAGGACATTATTTACCAGAAAGGTTCTGGACCTCCAAAAATTATTTCCTTGGATGATTTTGTAGGTTTTGAGGTTATGATTTACTGAGAGTTGGAATCATGCCAAGATAATTACAAAATGCCCTCAGGAAATTCCCAAAGACAGTTCTACAAGGGATTTGTCTTTTTCACCAGATTAATTTTATAGAGCAAATTTATATGATGTAAAGGGTAATGGGTAAGTATTGCAAATACCTTCTAGTGCAAATTGGAATAACTATTTTTGGATTTGTAGAGCTACTGTAGCAATTTATCTAGTGATAACCTTATATACAGAACTGTTTAATTCCATAGAATCAACAGAAGATCAACAAATAGAGATCTCCTAGATCTTGATATGGACTGATGTACCACATCACTGGGAGGTTGATTTAGGTCCATACCCAAGTTGGTTTGATCTCAAGAATTTTCTAAAGACAAAACTAGGGACTACTTGTTAATATTGCCACAGGCAAACAACTGTTCACCTTGGGAAAAGACTAATGCCATGAGGTAGGTATCTGATAAACATACCACAGAAAGTTTGGTTTACCCAATTTAGAAATGTGAAACTCTCTAAGGAATTTATTTACTATATAGGATATGTTCTGGTAGATTAATTTCCAGAAAAATGTGAAATTAATATTTGGTAAAACTTTAGGATCTGAATGTTTAATAAAACATTCATTTACCTAGGAATATTTGTTTCAAGGCATTTAGAGTTGTTTTTCAATTTGAAAGGGTATTAAACTAAACCTACAGATCTAGACAGGAATTTTAGCTCAAAAGAAAAAGGAACAAAGGGTTGGTGGGCCGAATGTGGGGGATCTGGGCTGCACAGCGTGGCTCGGCCGTCCCGTCTCGCGCTAGTGCACGCGGGAGAGGGTTTCAAATCCCTCTGGGCGAGGCCAGCCTGCCAGCCGCAGTGGTTGGTGAAGTAGTAAGGAGGGGCAGGGGCCGTCCGATTAGAGGGCGATGGACGGCCCTAGCTCGTCCTCTTCCTCTCGACGGCGGTGGCGGGGTAGAAACCCTAGCACGGAGCGAAGCGGCTCAAGAGAGCTCACCTGAGCGTCGGTGGCGACGGTGGGGTGGAGGGGCCGATGCGGAAGACGACGATGACCTTGGAGAGGGGCAGCATCAAGGGATTGCACGCCGTGATCTGGCTCGCGCGAGGACACCCGACAGCAACCTCGTCGGAGCTCGACGGTGCCACTAGAGCAGGGGTTACTGCACAACAAAAGGGGGTGGGTTAAACTCATGAGGACGCGGGGATATTCGTAGGGTGACATGCATAGAGGGAGGAGCAGGAGAGAGAGAGCTTAGCTCGATTTGAGGAGAAGGCCGAAGCTCTTCTCTCTCTCTCTCTCTCTCGAGCAGGGTAGGGCAAGGGAGAGGGAGTGGGGGTGCTGGGGTGGTAAGAAGAAGGGAGAGGAAGCAAATGAGGGGCAGGGGAGGCACGGGGTGGCCTTTGGCCATGTATACCGAGAGGGAGGGAATTGTCCCTTTTGGGCATGGAGGAGGGGTAGTGCTGGCGTGTGATTGGCCTAGAGGGGCGGTGGAGAGGGGTGAGAGAGGGATTTGGTCGGGCAGAGAGGGGTAGCTGGCCTGCTACAGCTACATTGCCTATCAATGGTAAATACAACAACTCTCTCTCCCTCTCAACTAGCTCCAAGCACTAGTGACAAGGGAGGGTTCAGCTACAATGCCATGCTACAGTGGTATGGTCAACCAGGGGAGTGCTGGGTGCTGTGGAGAAGTGGAGAGCAAGTTTCCATGGGGTTGGTGTGGTTTGGATCAATCTTTGGTTGATTTGGCCAATTTGATCAAATGGAGGCGTGTGAAGCAAATTCCAAAATTTGTATTGGACATGGTGGGGACATGGTACTGATAGGTAGATGATGTCAAGGAATAGCTCTAGGAATTTATTGGGATTTTTCAGAAGATTTTAAGTCCACTGAAATCCATTTATTCAAAAAGTGCTGAAACGGTTGTTTGGAAATTATTTGATATTTTTGAATTGGAAAAGTTGATTTTTTTATTTGAGATGGTCCTAAATGTGAATGCACACTTAGGTAATTTTTCCCAAGATTTATGGAGGCTAAAAGTATTGAAAACTATTATTATTCCATTTCTGCCATTTGAGAAAAAGGGCAAAAAGGAATAATAAAGGATCTCAAAAATATTTATTTATGGGATGTAAATGTAGGGTATGATATATGGACACAAATTGAGCAAAATTTTGGAGAAGTGTTTTGGCAAAAACCAAACTTTTCATTGGGAAAGGAGTTTTGGAGATTTTGTCTATTAAAGGAATTAAATAGATTTGGTCCGTAATAAATATGGATAAAATTTGATAAATCTTGATGTTCAAGGTAGATGATGTAAAAAAGGTGTAACATGCATTTTCAACCTTGGGATTGGAGAATCAAGGTTGATTTTGGTGAAAACTAGGGATATAAGGATCTTGGGTAAGATTGTTTTTATGCCACCAAAACCTTGTTGGATCTTGGAGCTCAAGGCTCCCCTTGGGGCATGGAATATATGGATGGATATACCAAGAGATATAGATCACAATGGTGTAGAGGTTTGAGCTTGATCCTGCTTGATCTCACCAAGACAGGCTTTCGAACTTTGAATAAAATAAGCCTGCCAAAGTAGATTATCAACTAGCCTTCAAAACCTTGTGGGTTTAAGAAGCACAAAGATCCACTTGGAACACGTGAAGTAGATATTGATAGACCTATATGATTAGAACACGACCTTGCAAAGAGTTGGTCCATAGAAGGTGGGATGGTGGTGTGAGCTTCTGTCAAAGTAGCATGTTGACTAGATTTGCAGGAATAGTTATTTTCTTGCCTATCAAACTAGCAAGAACAAGTGGGTTGGAGGATGATCTAACCAAGTTAAAGAGTGGGCTTTGGTATTACTTAGGATGGTCAACAAGATGGTTCAAATGCATTTTCGAAAATGCACAAGGGTTGAGAAAAGGAGGCATTCAAAAAGGTGATGTTGGAATAGATTCCAGACATAGCCAAATTTGGCAGATTTAGGGTTTTTGACTAGTATGTGGGTGGTGATGATTTTGATGGGATGCTAGGTACCAAAGCATCATCAGGTGGATGATGTTGAAGTGTATATTTAGTAGGAAGGATCCATGCTTGATATTGGTCTTCATTGCCTTGGAAGCTTCTAGAAGGGATATCTTCAGAATTGATCTAATCAAGGGTTTTAGATGATCACCTAGTATCTAGAGATCGGATCCCGCTTTGTATTCTTGCTTAGGGTGTGATGATTTGGAAACATCTTGATCCTAGTGACATCGGTATACCCTACAGGTACTCGAGCTTGGTATATACGGTCCAAATACGTACAGGCCCACGGTGTCGCCAAGGACCAAACAAGGGACTCGAGTGGCCTACGGACTCTCGATTGCTTGAAGAATAAGAAGAAGTTAAAGATAGAAAGTTTGAAGGGGAAAAACCCTAACTTGTAACTGACTCGACCTGCTACCCGAGACCTAGCCTATCTATATAAAGGCTAGGAGGGGGCGGCGAGGAGGACACACACAACCCTAGTTTCCACAACCCTCGCCAGATTGCATCTGTGCACCATTGTAACTTTCGACTCCTTCGATAATTCCATTAGCAGACAAGCAGGAGTAGGGACCTCTATGACGCCTGAACCTGGGTAAATCCTTTGTCCCCTATGTGCTTTTTTGCTAGCCGATAGATGTCTCCAACGCTCCCTCCTTCTCCAAAACCCAAGTCCATAACAATGGGAATTGATGAGTTAAACCCTCGTCACCTAGAGTAGCTGATACTATCTCCTAAGCATACAAATCAAGTAGTAGATCAAGGCAATTCATCAGACAGCAGATCAAGGAAACTCATATTATAAACTAAGCAAATCCACTACTAGGGTTACCATCAAGTCTGACTTGAGGTAAGGTTGGGAAATTTGAAAAGGGTTGTAGTTTTAATAAGATGAGAGTCCTTGGTATCTCTACTAAGAGTAGAATTCAAAAGCTTTAAAAAGAGGTTTTGGGAAACCTAGAGATAAGAATAGTTGAAGGTCCTGTCAATAAAACATAAGGAGATTATAATATGTAGCTCTCCATAGTTTGGGGAAATAGAAGCTACTAAACTGGGTGGAGGTTGTAAAGGTATCTTGGCTCAGGTTTTGAAATGCCAGAACATTTGGAAATATGTAAAATGATCCAGGACAGTTTTGTTAAATAGCTTTTGTCAACTGATGTTGAGGTAAGGAGTATATCTTCTAATACATATTCATAAGCATAAACATATTCAAACAACAAGCAAACACTTCACCATTAAACAAGAAAAAGTTTTTGTTCCCCCCTAATTTTTGCATTCTGGACAACTAATCAGGGTTGCTGACATTGGGATGTTACATTATCGAGCATAAAAGTATGTATAGTAATTATTTTCTTGTTTATTCCATTTAAGAAAAAGGAAAAAAGAAATAATAAAGCTCTTCAAAAATATTTATTTTTGGAAGTTGGAAGATGGGATACGATAATTAGACTTCAAATGAGCCTAAAGGTGGGGATGTGTTTTGGAGAAAATCAAAGTTTCTTTTATAGATTAAGTTTTGGAGTTTTTGTCAATTTCAGAGATTAATAGGTTTTGGCCCATAATAATCATGGATAGTATTTGATAAATATTTATAAACACGATGGATGATGTACATAAGGTGTATCTATAATTTGCAACCTTGGGATTTGAGAATAAAAGTTGGTTTTGGTGGAAAACATGAGATTAGGGATCTAGGGTGATGTTATTTTCATATCATCCAAACCTTCTTGGATCTTGGAGCTCAGAGCTCCCCTTGGGGCATAGAATATATGCATGGATAGACCAAGTGATTTATATCACCATGGTACAATAAGTTGAGCTTTATCATGCTTGAGTTCTCCAAGAATTGATTTCAAACTTTGAATAAAATAAGCCCACCAAAGCAAATTATCAAATGACCTTCGAAACCTTGTTTGTTTTGGGAGCACGAGGATCCATTTGGAACAAGTGAAGTAGGTATTGTAATACCTTTATGAGTATAACACAACCATGCAAAGAGGTGGTCCTAGGAAGGTAGGATGTAAGTGTGAGCTCCTGACCAAGTAGGCTAGTTGATAATATTTGCAGAAAAAGTTATTTTCTTGCCTGCAAAACCATCAAGAACAAGTGGTTTAAAAGGTGATATGTCCAAGGGAAATAGTGGGCTTTGGTAGTCCTTATTACGGTCTACAAGATGGTTTATGTGAATTACCAAAAATGCACAAGGGTTGAGATGGAGAGGCATTCAAAAAAAGTGATGTTGAAACAGTTTCCAGACTTAGGGTTTTTGACTAGAATATTTGTGGGGATGTTTTTGATGGGTTGCAAGGTATCAAAGCATCATCAAGTGGATGAGGTTGAATTTTAGATGGAGTAGTAAGGATCCATGCTGGATATTGGTCTTCATTGACTTGGAAGGTTCTAGAATGAATAATCTTTAGAAGTGATTTGGTTAAGGGTTTTAGATGATCATCTAGTGGCTATAGATCAGATATAGCTTGGTTAACTTGCTTAGGGTTGACACAATTGTATTATCTAGATGCTAGATGATGAGCCCCTAGAGTATCCCATACTACTCCTAAGCAAACAAGTAAAATAGCAGAACAAGGCAAAACATCAAATAGCAGATCAAGGTAATTCATCTTACAAGCAAATCAACTACTACTAGGGTTACCATCAAGCTTATCTTGAGTTAAAGATGGGAATTTTTAAAGGTTGGAGTTTGAATAAGGTAAAAGTCCTTGGTATCTCTACCAAGAGTAGAATTCAGAAGCTTTGTAAATACGTTTTAGAAAACCTAGAGGTAAGAGTAGTTGAAGGTTCTGTCTTAAAAACATAAGGAAATTATATTATATAGCTCTCCATAGTTTGGTCAATAGAAGCTAATACAATAGTTTGGGTTGCAAAGGCATCTTGGCTCAGGTTTTGAAATGCCAGAACATTTGAGAATATGTAAAATGAGCTAGGATAGTTTTGTTAAATAGCTTTTGGCCACTGATGTTGAGGTAAGGAGTATATCATAGGCTATACAATCATAAGCTTAAGCACAAACAAAAACAAGAAAGCCCTTCACAATTAAGTAAGAAATTCTTTTTGTTCCCCCTGATTTTTGTCTTCTAGACAACTAATCAGGGTTGCTGAAATTGGGATGTTACAGACCTTTCCCCCTTAAAAGAATCTCGTCCCGCGATTCAGGAGAGTATGGTTAGTGTATTTTGTGTCGGGTTAGTACTATTTGTTTCAAGTATTCTAGTTTATGGGCTTTGACCCTGAACGTGGTTACTGTGTCGGTAGAGGGGAACTTCAGTCTTCTTGGATGCACAAAGAGTTGAGTAGGCTTCAGTCCTAGTTGCGATGGATGATCTTCCTTCTATAAGGATTTACTACATTTCTCTTCTGTGGGTGGAGTCTTTAGCATTGACGTCTTTTCTATAAAGGTATTCAACATTTTTCCTTGGAGGCTTTTCGCATTCTATTTTTATGGGAAAGACGTGGTCTTTCGCCCTTAGGGTTAAACTAGGGTAGCTCGGTGGTAGCGACAGTCCTTCCTTATTGAAGTCGTCGGATGTGGTTTGAAGACTATCGCCAATCTCCCACTTGGAGTTGAAATCTTCAGATCATGTCCGCAACTAGGTCTTACTGGGCTTATATACTGCTATTATTTGTACTTAGACGATCGGGACAGTTGAGTTAGCGGATCGTCCGAATAGGTTGGAACTACCGGATTGAGCGAATTTTGGTGGTCCTCCTAGTGGGTCTTCAGCTAAAGTAGGGGAGAACTTCGTAGGGCTTTAGTTATTGTCTCACTTGGTGACTCATCAGTTGCTTCTTCGCGAAAAGACGATGAATCTAGAAATATTTATAAATCATCTTCAGGTAGATAGTCTTTGAGATTTGAGTGGGAAAGACACAGTCTTTGTGGGGCCCCCGGATTAATCCTCCGAGAATCCATGTTATGCATACACCATGATCCCATGATCAGTTAGTCGTGGCGCATCACCGACAAGTATCAAAGTAAACATCCATTACTGAAGCGGATACATATCATACCTTACATGCACTTATGGCTACATCAATAATTATCAGCGGAATTTCTTCAAGCGTAGAGCCCAAGCCATGCCTTAACCTACAGGCAACTGACCGGGAGAATGTCCTAGCTCGCATAGCCATCAACTTCACCTTCTTCGTGATATCTGACCAAGTTAATATCCAGGGACAATGCCAGTGAGTACTCTGAATGTACTCAAAAACCACCTTAAAGGAATAGTAAAAACAAGAGGATGTGCAATATGGCTGTGGTAGTAGGAGGGCTCCAAAAGAGGTTCTTTTCTCAAATAGTTTCTCTTGTAGATATAGCATCTACATATCTTTGTTGAAAACTTTTGGTAAAACATTTAAGAAACCTTTTTGAGAAGTTTTTGAAAACAATAGGACTGAGTCACCCATTTGTTTCTTACTTCCAATCGTCACATCACCAACCTCCTTTCCTTCCTTTCCGACCATCCCAGGATCAAATCATTTCCAAAGCCTTTGGTTTTCCGAAGTCCTTTTTGAAATCAAAACCAGCACCGCTCTACAACAACCTTCCCAACCGTCCATAGTCGCGGACATGGCTATTCGAATATATTTACACTTTGTAGAGGTTGTACATTTTACCCACACCATCTGGGTACCCTGCCCTAGTCTTCACCGATCGTGGGTCGAGTAACCGATCAAGACTCTCCAGATGCCACTCTAGTATAGGCCCTACCCTATGAGTTGTTCCCCAAAAAACCGGGACGTCTGGATCCACAGACCAACCGGAGCACCCCACTCAGACCTGGAGGGGGCACTTTCAATGAGAGGCTCATAATATCGCCCGACTGCTCCCGTGGGAAGTTCACAATTCCTCCAGGTGACTGTCTATTTGTTGACCCTTTCTGTAAAGGAACCCCGACATTCGAGGGAGATGATCCCTTATAAGAAGTATGAGAATTCCCACACCAGAGTAGCAAACTTCAAGTCCATCCCTGTCCCATTCCAGAGTAATCTGGCTGCACGGGTTAATTGTTCTCGCAAAACTGCCAAGAACCGGGTGCATTCTCGTAAACCTTTTTCCTCCATGTTTTAGCATTTCGTAAAATAAAAACCTTTTTGTTTTCTCAAACTTCTCTTGGTAGGTCAAACCTCACCAAGGTTTTGCCATAAAAATTTTGTAAAACTTTTTCGGGGGTCTTCCCATCCTCTAGTTTTGCTTCGGCTAAAATGGGGTCTCCAAAGGGGTATGGTGTATTACACCATCTACCAAACCAGGGACAAGTAGGTGTCATCAAGGGGGTTGTACTTAGTAGTACAAATGTGTAATGGTATTGGAGGAGCCAAGCCACTACCAGATATACATCATCATGCAGTAAAACAATGCAGCTTTCATAAAACATTAGGTAAAACATGCATAAGTAAAACAGTAGGACAAGGCTTATGAGCTAGAAGGTGGCTTGCCTAAAATCAGCAAACTGGCAATAAATGTCCCTATACTTCCTCTTAGAATACCATAATATCCAATAAAAACCATCTTCTTCTGCTCTCCGATATAATCGCAACTATCATCGTCAAAGATAGCACATGCAAGCAAACAAAGCCACAATCAACACGAGGCATACCAGCATCAATACAATACCGCAAACAAACATTCGACACCCTATTCACTTCAGTAGGATTTGATAGATTGAGATGGTAGCAATTGGAAATACTTTAATTGCCTTTGTGGGATTCCATATATGATTTAAATTGTCACATACCACCTAATAAGGGGTTTGGACTAAGGCTTGGGTCTGTATGATATCAATGTACAAAAATGATATCAACATATATGTATTGATAAATCAAGGCCAATAGAAGTGGTTTCATGATTTTATCAGTTTTCTATATTCAGTTATGATTTTTCTGGTGTTAAAAGCTCTAGTTTTAGGAAATAATTCATCAGAAAAGTTCTGGAGCTCCAAAAATTATTTCCTTGGAGGGTTTAGTAGAGTTTGCTGGACTGATTCACTAAGAGTTGGAATCATCTCAATTGTTTTATCAGATTGCCCTTGGGAAATTCCCAAAGTCAGTTCTGTAACTAAGTTGTATTTTTCACCAGATTAAATATATAGATGCTTTTGATATGATTGCAAGGACACATGATGGGTATTTGAAGTACCTTTCTGTAGAAATTGGAATCAACCAATATGGAGTTGTAAAACTACTGAGGTGATTTATATAGTCAATTAACCATGCATAGAATAGATTAATTCACAATAAATCAACTGGGGCTTAGCAAATTATGGGATCCTAGGGTTTGTTATATGTGGGTTTTCATATGTTCTGGGAGTTGGAATTAGGTTAATACCCATTTTTTGGCCTAGAGAAATTTCTAAAGTCACATCTATGCTGTTTTTGTTATTTTTACTATGGGAAAAATAACAAGCAAAAGGGGATGGGGCCAGGGTAACAAACAAGGTCTCACCTATACCTTTCAGTACCCAAGAGTTCTTTATAATTGGGGTTATAAAACTCGCACAGGGATTTTATTAGAGAAAAGGGTACATCTAAGTAGGTATTTTATTTTGATTAAACTAGACAAACAATTTGTGAAATTATTGTTCTACATGTTAAACAAAACATCTAGAAACCCTAATTTTTTTTGATCTGGTCAACTTGGGTTAGTTTTGACTTTTAAACGAATTTAAACTAGACTGCCAAAATCAGATCTAGAATAATTAATAAGAGAAAAGGAGAGCTAGGCAAAGCTGGGATGCATCTGGAGCGGCGCGACCCGCCAAAGCTGGGAAGGCCCAACTTCGCTCACATGAACACGCGCGTGGGACGGAATTTGAACTTGGCCAGCAGGGCCTAGCCGTCAATGGGAAACGCCCAAAAAGGGGTAAGGGGCTAGGGGGACCGTCGGATTAGAGCTAGATGGACGGCCCGGAGGCCGTCGTCCACCTCACGACGGTGGGGCGACGCGAAACCCTATCTAGGGATGGGGCTCGGCGGGGCGGCTTACCTGAGCGTCGGAGGCAATAGTGGGGTGGCAGGGCTGTCATGGTGGTGGCACGGCAGATGGCATGGATAGGCTAAAGATGGGGCCAATGAGTGCTAGGGGAATCCAGGCAGGGAAAATGTGGTGATTTCACGCACAGATGTTGTTGTATTTATTCTATCAATGGTGGTTACAAGTGCTCCTCGGGCTTTTCATGAGAAGGAGACTATGTCTCTTACCCCCCACAACCTAGCTCTACAGTTCTTCCTTCGATAGAGAAAATGATCAATCACCCTCTATGGAGTGTTGGGGTTCGCAGCATAGAAAGCAAAAAATTTCCTATGATGAGAACTATACGCCAAGATCTATCAACTAGATACAGAGCAACGGGTGGATATACATCCATGGAGAACTTATCCTCGAAGACAATGAGTTTTGTAAACGAGTAGGAACTCGTGGATGATGTAGTCGTACGCTTGCCGATCTCAAGATCGTGATGAAGTCTAGCAGGTCCAGCTCCAGCACATCCATCAGATCCAGCTCCAGCAAGTCTAGCACCACCAAGTCCACAACCACAAAGCAGCGGTGCATCCGTGATCGCACACACGTCCGGTACCCCGACAACCTCCGTCCCTCGCTCTAGCAAAGCAGCGGAAGCAAGAACTCCTTTCCAGATAAAGCCACCAGGAACATGTATCTCGCTAATCCGAGACCATGGGGGAATAATACTAGAGGGGGAGAGAGATCCTTCACGAGGAGGTGTGTGTGAGAAGTGATGAGAGGGGGGCCTTTTATAGGAATAGGGGAGGGTACCCCTCCCATGGCCGGCTCCCCATGGAGGTGACCCTTCACCTCCCCCATTCATGTGGTGGTAAATCCCTCCACATAAATTTGCCTCTTCACATTCTGCATTAAAGTCTCCACTTTAAATGCATTAAATTTCTCCAAATTTAATGCTCTCTCATTTAATAAAACTCTTTTATTAGGTTTATTAAGAATTTTGTTAATTAATTTAATTGACAAACATTCACATAAAACCCCCTGCAACATTTCAATACTACATGCAGAACCAATTTTAGCAATTTCACTCGAAATAGTTTCGGTGTTTATTGAAATAATTCCAGCGCTTTCTTAAATCTTTATCTGAAAAATATTTTCTCCAAATGGTGTCGGTGATCCATAATCAGAAGAGGGACCTGGAGATCCATACTGACTCCTACACATTCAACGATGACTTCTGTGATCGTGAGAACCTTTAACTCTAGTAACTAAATCCCTCTGTCTCATGATATAATACATGTCTGATATTCGATCATCGGTATCCAAATACCTAGTTTGATCTCGTTACGGACATGCACTCTTTTCTCGTTCCCGTGATATAACATTCTAGTGATCTCATCACTTGCTTGCAAGCTATCTTAATGTGATATCGCCAAGAGGGCCCAAAGTATATCTATCCGTCATTGGGATGGACAAATCCCACTCTTGATCCATCAGCCTCAACATAATACCTTCGTAGCACTGAACCCACCTTTAGAGTCACCCTGTTACGGTGTGACGTTTGATGTTATCAAGATACTCTTCCGGTGTTATCAATTAACATGATCTCATGGTCTAAGGACTAAGATTACTTCGTATGATGTTATAGCAATATAAACTTAATGACTTTGATCGTAATGCTATACTTCAGATGAATGTTCATCACATTATTCCACCAATGCCGTGACCTCGTTATTAACAACATCCAATGTCCATGATCAGGAAACCTTGATCATCTTGATAATCAACGAGCTAGTTTATATGAGACGCATTACTAGGAACTTTGTATTTTTTTTATTAAACACACATGTATTAACGTTTCCAATTAATACAATTATAGCATGCAAAATAAACATTTATCATAAACATGGAATAAGATAATAACCACTTTATTATCGCCTCTCGGGCATATTCCCTTCAGTCTCCCACTTGCACTAGAGTCAATAATCTAGTTTGAAAAACATTGCGTATTGAACACCTATGACTTTCTGGTGTTGCATATACGCGATTGCTAGTGGTTAACATAATCTCCGAATCTGACAGTTTCAGGTCCGTGTGTATTTGCATGTCTTTGTGTCTCTACGCATCACTTATTCTCAAATGAGATGGCATTGTATAAATTTGGTCCTTTGGTGAGACCTTTAGTTCGTTCGGGTTAAAATATGTTGATATTGTTGTCATACAATATATCTTCATAGTATTAGCCCAGTTTGAACCACACCTAGTTTGATAACAAACTACTTAACACAAATGCCCTCCTTTGCTGCTATTATAGCTGTCATATACTTAGCCATTTGTTGTAGTATCCCTCACAATGTTTTAACTTTGGAACTTATCCAAATCCATCATGGAACATCCTTTCCATTACATTGTCCCACCCATAGTCTAATTTGAGATAAATTTAATTTGTATCTTGTGACAAAACTAGTATCAATGTAACAATTTACAATGAACTACCTTTAACTATTTGTCACTTATACTTGATATATTCTTAGTTCTTACAAAACTCATAAGAATATCTTTACTATTGTCCAATGATCATCTTATGAATCATTTTGGTATGTGCTCATAATATTTAGAGCATAGGACATTCTGGATATATACATATCATGGTATAATCGATCAAAATCTTCATGTGATTTTACTCACCAAGTGTTGAAACACTTGAATCTTGATACAATCCTTTCCATGCAGCAAGAACCTTTCTTGTTGTTTCCATATTGAACCCTTTCAATATCTCATATATGTATGTCTGGCACAGCCATATTAAGCACCTCAATCTATCCATATAGATATTGATGCCAATTATTCTGGTTTTGCCCAAGTCTTTCATCGAAATCTTATTTTAATGAAATTCTTAACTTGTGTCAATACAAGATACATCATTTCCAATCAACAATATGTCCTCTACATAATGTATTAGAAATATGTCTCAGCGCTCCCACTTAATTTCTTGCAAATGCAAGCATCTTCATCATCTCCGATGAATTTAAACTCTTTTAACAGTTTCATCATGGTGAAGATTCCAACTCAGCTATGCTTACTTCAACTATTGAAGTTTGCATGCCCTTTTAGCACCCTTTGAATTAACAAAACACTTTGGACCATGTCATTTACACGTCCTGGGTAACCGTTCTATTAGAAGAACCTTGTTTTGTTTATTCAACTACCATATACCAAATTATATGTAGTGGATGCTACATTAATCCGTCAAGACTATATATCGATATGAAAGATCAAATCTTGTCATAGTCAACTCCTTGAACATTGCCGTAAAATTCTTTCCGACATGTCGACTATTTCATAGATGTTAAACATCCATGTCTATTTCTTTATATATCCAAACACGACTGATAGGCTTTACACCTTTTCAGAGGGTCTTCCAAGTTTAGAAACTTGATTTCTCGTGTATGGATACTATCACGGATTCTATGACTTCTAGTCATTTTATGGAGTCAGGGCCCATCATCTCTTCTTTGCATGTAGTCGGTTCATCATTGTTAAAACAATAACGACTTGCTTATCAAATCACACTATTTGATTCTTACCGACCCACACGGTTCAATAGGAACTCTAATCTCCGAGATCACAACCTTTGTAATCACGGGAGCCATGAGCATTGTGGCCACCACCGGGACACTTTTCGGCGCTGCGCTACTTAGCACATATAGCTAAGGTTCAAACAACCTTATCAAAGTTCTATTGTCCTCCCACTTAACTTTTCATGAAAAAATCCTTCTAAAGAAACTTAACGTTCCAAGTGACAAACTCTTTTGTCCTCGGTGTTATGGTGGAATTCCCAACAAATTCTTTGGGATAACCTACAAAGACGTGCTTATCCGACTTTGGTTGTAAACATTTTACTTATGCATAGCATACCAAAATTTAAGAAAAGACAATTCGGGTTTTATCCCAAACCATAACTTATATGGTGTCATTTCAACGGATCACGATGGTGCTCTTTTCAGTGTAAAAGCGGTAGTCTCTAAAGCTTCAATCCTTCAAACATAATGGCAGTTTTATAAATGACACCTTTGATCTTACCATGTCAAACATGGTTTGATTTCATCTCTCGAATATGCCATACTCCTATGGTTTATCGGGAAACACAAATCATGTAACAATTCCTCAAATCTTAGGTGTTTTTCTAAACATGTAACTCAAATATCTTCCTTTATGATCAAATCATAAACTCTTTTATTTTCTTGTTACAATGATTTTTCACTTCATCCTGAAAGTCTTTGAACAATTTTCAAATGTTTCATACTTCTTCCTTATTAAGTAAATATATAGATATATTCACTTAAATTTCTAGAGAAAGCATATAAAGCAAAAAGATCCATCGCATATGGCTACACATAATGGACTATATACATCAACATGCATAATATCCAATAAGTTAGTCATCCGTTCCTCTTTGGCCTATGGACGAAGTTTCAATTATCTCAAGGAAAGTCCCACAAGCGTTAATTGATCAAAATCAAAGACTCCAAAAATCCATCAACATGGAGTTTCTTCAAGTTTTCTTTCCAATATAATTTAAATAGTGATGTCACTTCGGAAGTGATTTTTCAATCATTTGTCTTGCGACATTTTAGCAATAGTGTCTATGGATGTGATTTCTCCCACTAGACTTGTAAAAGTTCATCCATCCTTTATGGAATACGGTAATTATTTGAACAACCATTGTTCTCATCATACAGGAACAAAATAACAATTATTAAAACAAATCTTGAAGGCTAGGTTTGACGACAACGAAAAACACAATAACACTTTATTTGTTTTCGATGAACATCATCACTTATTCTCTTGCTAGTTACTTAGGCCATTGTAGTTCATGAATTGCGTTGTCCTGTATGACACTTCATACCAACCAATTCAGTATCCAATACCTAAGAACCACATTGTTTAACAAGCAAGGAATGCAACCATAACATGTGTATCTTCTATATACCTAAGCTGGACATTTCCAACTTTTCCTTTTCTACCAAATATTTTATAGATTCTCTTTCAGAAATTCCTTTTCCTTTTAAAAGAATCTATCAACATCAATAGTGTTGTCATTCACATGACACATAGTACAAAGCGTATATAGTCAAATACTAATACCTTTGGACTTGCACTTTGAAGTGGATCACCATCATCAAATGTTTGGTATTCTTTCAAAAATCCATTCTTTAGTAATCTATCAGTGTAGTAAGCATTTTACTTACATATTCTATTCATCCTTATCATGCCAACTTTCATGATCAAGCTACTATAGACTATAAGGAAGAATCTCGAGTATAATGTTAGTTCCCAAAAACCTTTTTGGGAGATCCGGATGCCTAGCATCTCCATCCTTCACAAATTCTCATACAATATGAGAACATGTATTTTGCTAAATTATACTATATCATAATGCAACAAAAAACATTGTTTCAGATATCACAATATCTTTCACACAGGATGGTTTTTGATACTTTAGATACTAACATTGGAATTCTTACTCTTGATTTAATACTAATTATTAAACTTCATGAAGTAAATAGAGTTTGCTGAAAGTTTGCAATAGGACTTCTAAACTTTAAATTGACATTCAAAACAATACGATACCAGTTCGTAAAGTAAATATCCAGAATTTTATAGTTCTATTATCTCAATTAAAACTAAGCATAAGGTAGTAAACAGATGCCAATGACTACAACAAATTATGCAAATTCACTTCGATTTAGTTCATGACAAATCGAGTTCGACTAATCCAAATGAACTCCCACTCAAAAACGTCATCCCTCGTGCCTTTTTGGTGATTACACGAACCAAATCCACTACACCAAGTCCGATCATCACGTGAGTCGGTGTAGCTTCAAAGGCGAGCATCAATATGGGCATCACATCAACTATAAGACTCATGATTAAACTTTCGGTCCGTGTTACGAGGCCATGTCTGTACATGCTAGGCTCGCCAAGTAAGAACCTTAGTATTCGCGTGTGTAAAAATGTCTTACACCTGTTATATGAAAGCGTAGAGTCGAGAACACCCGATCATCACGTGATGCCTCAAAACACGATCCACAAAACGGTGCATACTTAAGGAAGAACACATTTATCTTCATATCTAAATGAGGGATCATCTTATAATGCTACCAGTAGCGCCAAACTAGCAATATAAGATGCTAACATCTAATGTGTAAAGTGAGATGATATGGTCCATGCATTTGATCTCTATCATTTGCATCGTGATATGATCTCTATCATTCCTTTGTGTGTAAGGCCAAGGTCTATGGAACTTACACGTTGAGTGTGTTGTAAGAGTATCTATCATACATCTACTTACAACAATACCATATCAAGACACTAGCCCAGCAACGATCTAAACTAGACGCCTCTAATTTATCAATTGCAAGTTTTACATGGCTTAGGGCTTTCGGAGATAGAACCGGTCTTACCTACGAACATGAACCACAACGAGGATAACCAAGTTATTAGCAACTCGTTGTAAATCAAATATTGACAATAGTAGGAGAGACAGACACCCGCCAGCCACTTATGCAAAACAAGTTGTATGTCAGTCGTGGAACTGGTCTCATGTACGATGACATGTAAGGTTGGTCCGGGCCCCTTCATCCCACTATGCCACCAATATCCAAAATACATAGAAGATGCAATAACATGATCGTCATCGCCCACATATAAACATATGTGTACTACCCGTGCAAAGCACCTCCGCGTAGATCAGGCTCTCATACCACTGTTGGGGTTCGCAGCATAGAAAACAAAAAAATTCCTACGATCAGAACTATACGCCAAGATCTATCTACTATATACAGAGTAACGGGTGGATATACATCCATGGAGAACTTAACCTCGGAGACAACGAGTTTTTTTAACGAGTAGGAACTCGTGGATGATGTAGTCGTACGCTTGCTGATCTCAAGATCATGATGAAGTCCAGTAGGTCCGGCTCCAGCACATCCATCAGATCCAGCTCTAGCAAGTCCAGCACCGCAAAGCAGCGGTGCATCCGTGATGGCACACACGTCCAGTAACCCAACAATCTCCGTCCCTCACTCCAGAAAAGCAGCGGAAGTAGCAACTCCTTTCCAGATAAATCCACCAGGAACATGTATCTCGCTAATCCGAGACCACGGGGGAATAATACTAAAGGGGGAGAGAGATCCTTCACGAGGAGGTGTGTGTGAGAAGTGAGGAGGGGGGGGGGGGCCTTTTATAGGAGGAGGGGAGGATACCCCTCCCATGGCTGGAGCCCCATGGAGGTGACCCTTCTCCTCCCCCATTCATGTGGTGGTAACTCCCTCCACATAAATTTGCCTCTTCACATTCTCCATTAAAGTGTCCACTTTAAATGCATTAAATTTCTCCAAATTTAATGCTCTCTCATTTAATAAAACTCTTTTATTAGTTTTATTCAGAATTTTGTTAATTACGTTAATTAACAAACATTCACATAAAACCCCCTGCAACATTTCAATATTACATGCAGAACCAATTTTAGCAATTTCACCCAAAACAGTTTCGGTGTCTATTGAAATAATTCCAGCGCTTTCTTAAATCTTTATCTGAAACATATTTGCTCTAAATGGTGTCGGTATCCCTTAAGTGTGTCACCCTACGGTTCGCGAATAATGCAGACATGATCGAGACCCCTCTGAGATCAATAATCAGAAGCGGGACCTAGAGATCCATACTGACTCCTACACATTCAACGATGACTTCTGTGATCGTGAGAACCTTTAACGCTAGTAACTAAATCCCTTTGTCTCATGATATAATACATGTCCAAGATTCGATCATCGGTATCCAAATACCTAGTTTGATCTTGTTACCGACATGCACTCTTTTCTCGTTCCCGTGATATAACATTCTAGTGATCTCATCACTTGCTTGCAACCTATCTTAATGTGATATCACCAAGAGGGCCCAGAGTATATCTATCCGCCATCGGGATGGACAAATCCCACTCTTGATCCATGAGCCTCAACATAACACCTTCGTAGCACTGAACCCACCTTTATAGTCACCCTGTTATGGTGTGACATTTGATGTTATCAAGATACTTTTCCAGTGTTAGCAATTAACATGATATCATGGTCTAAGGACTAAGATTACTTTGTATGATGTTATAGAAATATAAACATAATGACTTTGATCGTAATGCTATACTTCGGATGAATGTTCATCACATCATTCCGCCAATGTTGTGACCTCGTTATTAACAACATCCAATGTCCATGATCAGGAAACCTTGATCATCTTGTTAATCAACGAGCTAGTTTATATGAGAGGCATTACTAGGAACTTTCTATTTTGTTTATTAAACACACATGTATTAACGTTTCCAATTAATACAATTATAGCATCCAAAATAAACATTTATCATAAACATGGAATAAGATAATAACCACTTTATTATTGCCTCTCGGGCATATTCCCTTCATGGAGGAGGTTAGGTTACAATGTTAGGGCATACGTGGCAGCATATTCCCAGAATATGCCCCTCGGCTAAAGCTAGATGCTTCTTTATTCTCTTTAACGGCTCATCCGGACTTTGAACGTAACCCATTGCATAATCCTTGCCTTTAAGCGTCACCACACACGGTCTACGTCAGCCGACACTGCCCGCGTCATCTTGGTCGCCCCTGTCCCGCTGGTCCTTCCCTCTGCTTTGCTTCGATCACGACGCAGCTAGCAAAGGCCACCTTTTGACCAGCGGGAGCTTCTTTCCTCCTCTTGGAAGCCAAATGGTAGTTCGGCTAGCTCATTGCTAACCCGGCTATGAGGGTACCTACATAATAAACATACAAACATGGCCGACATATATTTTATGCTGGCCGGGTTAAGGCTAGGGAGATGCTCCACGGGCCGGGTTAGTCGGTAGGTTGGCCTGCCTTGAGGTGACACGGCTAGCCCTTGCTTCGACCGTGCCGTACCTCGGCTAACTCAGCCTTTATACCCCAGCGGGGCCCTACCCGGGGGTATCCCCCCACCATTAGTCCCTGAAGCTGGTGCGGTCTTAGCAACCTTAGTTGTTAAGTCCACAGCAGGTTCCTTCATCCGGATCTTAAGTTCCTCGGCCGAGTTAATCCGTAATCTGGACCTTTTTCTTTTATGTTCCCTTGGCTCATTCTGATTTATTTCTCGATGCCCGGGTCTTTGCTCACATATTCGGGTTACCTTTCCTTCTTTCATACGCTTCCCCACGTCCTATGTGGAGTGTAATCATCATGTTGCCTCATTTTAAGGGCCACGCCCATTTACTGCGTCGGTTACTATAGTAATGTCAGGAATAACTGCTCCGCACATCCTATCGCAGCAGCGCCTCGTTAACCGCATCATCGTGTCACGTCACTTGATCCCTTGCTTCCTGTGCCCCTTTCTGTGGCTCACATTTGATTGGCTGCTCCGCCGCATACATGGCCACACCGTGCGGTTTGGCCACCGCAAATGATCCCACTACGCGCCCGCACGCGCATTTAAATAGAGGTAGGGGCCATCTTGGGGGATTTCCCCTCACTTAGCGCCCCTCTCCTTCTCTTTCTTCTCCATTGTGCCGTTTTTGCTGCTACTGCCCCTTCGCTAGTGCCACGCCACCGCCACCACGTCCAGATGCTCCCAGCAACCGCGTCCGCGCCCTTGTTCAAGATTTCCGCCACGGGGACCTGTGCTTCTAGGTTCCTCGACCTCAGCATGACTGAGGAAGACGCTGCCGTGGTGGCGCAGTAAGAGGAGGAGGATGAAGCCCGTGAGCGCGGCGGGTGGGACGGTGCCTTTGTCTGTGAGGACAATTTGGATTGGCTTTACGCCACGTGCCGCATCCCTATAGGCGTCGCCTGCCGCCTTGATGGCTCTGTGTATGGCGCCCGAAAAATGCTGGAGCGGTGTTGATGTAGAGCTCGTTGGGAACCCCAAGAGGAAGGTATGATGAGCACAGCAGCAAGTTTACCTCAGTATGAAACCAAGGTTTAATCAAACCAGTAGGAGCAAGGAAACACCCCAAAGGTGTTACTAGCTGAGATTTGGTAGGGCGCACTACCGGTGCTAGTAGCAATGTGGAGACCTGCACAACACAACCACATAACTTTGTCCCCAACTTGCGATGAGGTTGTCAATCTCACCGTGTTTTGCAGAAAACAAAGGATTAAATGTATCGAATGGAAAGAAGTAAAAGTTTGCAGAAAGTAAACATGAAGAAATAAAAGATTGTAGATTGAATGTAAAAGACAAGGACCGGGATCCATAGTTTACTAGAGGTGGCTCTCCTTAAGATAGATAACATGCTGGGTGAACAAATTACAGCGGGGTAATTAACAAACATCGAGAAAGCAATACATGCATATACTAATCATCTTGACTCCTTTGAGATTCGATTGGGCATTACAACATTATACGCAAACCGCCATCCAACTGCATCTATGACTAATAATCAACCTTCAGGTTATCATCCGAATCTCCTCCAGTATAAAGTTGCAAGCAACAGATTATTGCTTTACGAACTGCGTGTAAAGTAAACAATATGATTGTTCTATGAACAAAGGATTGTTGTTTTCTCCCTAGTAGCAACATCACATCTAGTACCTTAGAAATTTCTATCACTTCCCCAGATTACTAGAGGCATGAACCCACTATCGAGCATAAATACTAACTCTTGGAGTTGCTAGCATCAACTTGGCCAAGATAGCTACTAACAACGGAAAGCATGCAAATAACAAAGACATGATAGAATCAATAATCAATCATAAATAGCATCTCAATATCCATCGGATCCCCGCAAACACAACATGCAAAATTACAAATAGATGATCTTGATCATGAACGGAGCTCACAAGATCTAGACATGAAAGCACAAAGGAGGAGAACCAGCCATCTAGCTACTACATGGATCCGTAGTGCAAGGATGAACTACTCACGCATTACACCGGATGCTTGCATGGTGATGAAGATGGCCTCCATGGTGAATTCCCCTCTCTGGGATGGAGATGACGGCAGCTACAGACTCTTTCGTGAATTTTTGATCGGGCACTTAGCGTTTTCATCCTGAGGGCATCTTATAGGCGGAAGGGGAGGCCGAGGGGGTTCCAGGGACCACCACACGACCCCCTGGAGCGGGCCAAGCCTGGCCGCGCGGCTAGGTGGTGTGGCCAGCCTCTGACCCCTCTTCGTCTCATATTGTGGCATCTGATGACTTCCGGAAAATAGGCACTTTAGATTTTGTCCCATCCAATTCCGAGAATATTCATTTTCTGACTTTCCTAGAACCAAAAATAGCAGAAAACAGGCAGCTGGCACTGTGGCTCTTAATAATAGGTTAGTCCAAGAAATCATATGAAAAGTACTCCAAAGTTGGAACAAAACACAAGAAAGTGGATAAACCAAGCATGGAACATCAAAAATTATAGATACATTTGCAATGTATCAACATCCCCAAGCTTAACTCCTGCTCGTCCTCGAGTAGGTAAGTGATAAAAAGATAGAATAATTTTTGAGGTGACATGCACCATCAAAGACTTGATCAAAGTATTTGTAAAACATTCAAAGCTGGGATCATAGTACTTCAATCATAACATGAAAGACAAAGTTCTAGCAATAAGCAAAGAAACTATGATGCAACATGAAAAGGCACAAACAAAAGATTCATGAATAACAATGCTTTGCAAGACGTTTGTTTGTTTCACATAAAGAAAGCATAGCATAATAGTATTCAGCTTGTCCCTCAATAGAGTAGCAAATATAAATGCATAGGACACCTTCAAAGTTCATAATAGTGACTAGACACAAATAGTTTAAAACAAGCAATATCAAGTTATGCATCAATCAACTAGTCTTGGGACAATGCACATAGAACTAAGAATGGCCACTATGCTCTCAAAGAAGGTGCATAAAGATAGAAGGTGGAGACTCAATATAATGGTGGAAGAAAGGCCTTTTTATAAAAGGAAGTAGGGATTCAAGTCTCATAAAGAGCTTCCAAAAATTATGGTACTTATAGCTTTCAGCTCAGATTGCCCCTATCATAAGCATCTTGAAGTGATTAAGGTAAAAGTGACCAAACTATGGTGTAGATGCTTGACGAAGTATAAGTTAGAAATCTCATGTCCCTTGTATACGAGGGCCGCTCCTCAAGTTTAGTCACCGGTAAGTTCTTGTCATCGTAAGTACATGTGTATCATAGAGAACCGCCAACGGGGTACCCCTTGCCTGATGATACGGAAGAATCCCCATATTAAAATGACAAGGCAAGCAGACAACGAGCATCTCAGCATTCTTCTTATTTACCATGGGAATATGGTGCTCTTTTCTCTCTTTCCTCTTTTCATAATCTCATATTTTTTTCTCTTTTCTCTTTTTTCTCAATATAGGACACTTTTTTTATAAGAAGAATGCTTCATAGACAGCTCATTATGGTTACGCTGCAGGTTTCCACCATGTCAGCATGGATTAGACCAGTGGCCCAGACGTTTCTCTAACACATATACATAACTCCATGGACTTACAAGCCCCCCTTTCATTTCACACCGACAACATCCTTATACAAAAGAGCATGATATCAACTAGGTACAAGTACCAAGTGCAATGTTGAAAGCGTTCCCCGTGAAAGCATGGTTCTGCTAATTCCCAACAAATAAGTGCAAGCATATACAACATAGATGACAAAATGGTTCAAGTTTATTAAGGGCAAGAAAAGTAAAGTGTGCCATCAAGTTCGTGACAGCTTTAATCACTAGTTTTCTCATAACAGTTTTAATTAGGAAGGTAAACAAAAGCAGGAATATACTTGGAATAGCATAAGCTAGTAGGTAGGTATGGTGGAATCTTTGGAATAACTTGGTTTAGGGAGTTGGATGCATGAGTGGAACTCATACTTGGTTGTGGAGGCTAGCAAAAGACTGGGAGCGACAAACTAAGAGAGCAATAATGGCCATAATCATGCAGAACGACAAAACATCAATGATCAAAGCATAAAGTGATACTACAACTTGAAAACAAAAGGATCATAAAGGCTATGGTTACTTCAGATAGTCATAACATGGTGTGAGTATGTGCCAAGTCAACCCAAATAAAGCATCAAAGGAGAATACCACTATACTATGCTTTAATATACTAAAACAACGCATGATTCATCCAAGGAACATTAAGCAATCTCAATTGTTTATAAAAATTCATGCTACAGAAAACAATACTAAGCATAAATCCAAAACAATATCAAACATGGCATGAAAAAGCATAGGCCACAGTAAAAAACGAGCTCTTTTTACCACATAAGCATGAACTTTCCTACTCTTTTCCAAACCAAACCAAACTATTTGCAAACCAATGTATGAAAGAGGGGGTCCAACCAATTTATTCAGAAAACTAAGCAAACCAAGGCAAACGAAAAACAAAAACAAAAACGAAAAAGAAGACGCTCCAAGAAAAACACAACTGTGCATGAAATAATAAAAATGAAGCGTTTGGAGGGAACTTGGGATTTTTATTGATGAAGAAGGGGATGCCTTGGGCATCCCAAAGCTTTGACGCTTGTACTTCTTGGATATTTCTTGGGGTGACACGCGTGGCATCCCCAAGCTTGAGATTTAGTTCATCCTTCATCTCATTACTCATTCCTTCCATACACCTAAAAATTTTCCTTCATACAAAACTTCACACAATCTTTGTTACCAACATTAGTGCACTCAAGATAATAAGTCTTATGGTTCAGTTATAACACCAAATAAACTTCCATTAGAACACTAGATACTGTAGCACTTCCCTCAAAAAGCTCAATTCCCCAAAAGAACTCAAAAAGGAACCAACAAGAAGCAAATGCAGAAAATGGCAGAAATCTGTCAAAACAGACCAGAAGGTAAATATGAATTTTTTCGAAGACCTTCTGTTGCTCAAATCAAAAAGTGTTGAACTAACGAAAGTTAGATAAAAACCTGGGGCAGAAGTACAAAACTTCACGCCTCAAAAAGACGTTCAGAGATTTTACACGAATTATAACGGTGAAGCACAGAAATCTGTTTTGGGACAGCAACTTTCCCAATCATTACTTCTCTCTCACTAGAGGTTACTCTTGGCACAAAAATAAAATAAAAAGGATAAGGAGAAGTTATTACAGAGGTAATAACTTCCAAGACTCATCTAAAACTTTTGGGTTATCCCCCAATAAGTACTTTTCTTTAACGCCTTTAAGTTAGGCATAAGAAGCAAGAAAGAATCAAGTGTTCTCAACTGAAGAAGCATTAAGAGCAAATTTTGTTTTCATAGGAGAAGCAAAAGAAATCTTCGCTCTTTCCTTAGGGAAGTGTTCTATACCTTTCTTGAGTGGCTGTTTATATTTAATGGTGCCTTTTTTCATATCAATGATGGCACCAACAGTTCTAAGAAAAGGTCTTCCCAAAGTAATAGGACAAGAAGCATTGTATTCAACATCCAAAACATAAAACTCAACGGGGACATAGTCATTGTTAACCATAAAAAGAACATCATTAAGACACCCCATGAGTTTCTTTTTAGCATTATCATCAAGTGAGACATTCAAATAACAATCTTCAAGTGGAGAAAATCAAGCATATCATAAATCCTTCTAGGCATAATAGAAACACTATTATCAAGATCACATAAAGCTTTGAAATCAAAGTCATTCACTTTCATATTAATGATGGGTTCCCAACCGTCTTCTTGTTTTATAGGAATAGAAGCTTTATGTTTCATCTTTTCTTCTTTAATCTTTATGAGAGCATCAGTAATATGTTTTGTAAAGGCCATGTTCATAGCACTAGCATTAGGACTTTTAGAAAGCTTTTGTAGGAACTAAATAACTTCGGAGATATTGCAACCATCAAGATCAAAATCATAATTATCATTTAAAGTAGTAGAACTATTACTAGCCTCAACACTAGTGGTGGTGATAGTAGAACCACTAATGTTTCTAGAAATTTCATCTTCTCTTTCCCACTTAGCATGTAATTCAGCTAATAGTCTAACATTTTCATCAATTCTTACTTGTATAGCATTCATAGATGCAAAGGGATTATCATTAGTTTCAGGTTTAGCATCCATTTTATTCAAAGAAGATTGAGCTTCCGCCAAAAGATGCTATATCTCTTTCAGCATTAGAGAGTTTTTCCTCAATAGTTTTATTGAAAGCAGTTTGTTTACTAATAAAGTTTTTGAGCATAACTTCAAGTTCAGAGGGTGCACTCCTATTATTGTTGTAGGAACTTCCATAAGCATTACCATTGTTGGGAGGATATGGCTTATAATTGTTGTTACCAAAATTACTCCTATAGGCATTGTTGCTAAAATTCTTATTTCTTATGAAGTTCACATCAACTTGCTCTTCTAAAATTGTTATTTCTTATGAAGTTCACATCAACTTTCTCTTCTTGAGCAACCAAAGAGGCTAAAGGAACATTATTTGGATCAATATGGGCTTTCCCATTAACAAGCATAGACATAATAATATCAATCTTATCACTCAAGGAGGAGGTTTCCTCAACAGAATTTACCTTCCTACATTGTGGAACTCTCTCAGTATGCCATTCAGAATAATTAACCATCATATTGTCCAGAAGTTTTATTGCAGCACCCAAAGTGATGGTCATAAAGGTACCTCCAGCAGCAGAATCCAATAGGTTCCTTGAACAATAGTTCAAACCTGCATAAAAAGTTTGGATGATCATCCAAGCAGTCAGTCCATGAGTGGGACAATTCTTTACCAAAGATTTCATTTTTTCCCAAGCTTGAGCAACATGCTCATTATCAAGTTGTTTAAACTTCATTATTTCACTTCTCATAGATATAATATTAGCAGGAGGATAGTATTTTCCAATAAAAGCATCTTTGCATTAAGTCCAAGAATCAATACTATTCCTAGTTAGGGAATTCAACCATTCTTTAGCTTTTCCTCTCAAGGGGAAAGGAAACAATTTCAGCTTAATAATATCACCATCTACATCCCTATGCTTTTGCATCTCACAAAGTTCAACAAAGTTATTTAGATGGGAAGCAACATCTTCATTACCAATACAAGAAAATTGTTCTTTCATAACAAGATTGAGTAAAGCAGGTTTTATCTCAAAGAAAGTATCTTCAGGCACATGTGGAGCAATAGGTGTGCTCATAAAATCATTGTTGCTGGTGCTAGTGAAGTCACACAACTAAGTGTTTTCAAGAGTAGTCATTTTTTTGGGTTTTCAAATAAGAAAGCAAACTAGTAAAACTAATTTTGTGTGTGTTTTTGAATAACAAACCAAGCAAACAAAGCAAAAAGAACTAAGCAAAACAAAAATAACAAAGTAAAGAGATTGGTTATGAGGGACGCCCCTTGTGAAGATGTCCTTGACTCCCTGGCAACAGCGCCAGAAAAATGCTTGATGGCTCTGTGTATGGCGCCCGAAAAATGCTGGAGCGGTGTTGATGTAGAGCTCGTTGGGAACCCCAAGAGGAAGGTATGATGAGCACAACAGCAAGTTTCCCTCAGTATGAAACCAAGGTTTAATCGAACCAGTAGGAGCAAGGAAACACCCCAAAGGTGTTACTAGCTGAGATTTGGCAGTGCGCACTACTGGTGTTAGTAGCAACGTGGAGACCTGCACAACACAACCATAGAACTTTGTCCCCAACTTGCGATGAGGTTGTCAATCTCACCGTGTTTTGCGGAAAACAAAGGATTAAACGTATCGAATGGAAAGAAGTAAAAGTTTGTAGAAAATAAAAAAACAAAACAATAACAGTTTATAGATTCTATGTAAAAGAAAAGTATCGGGATCCATAGTTCACTAGAGGTGGCTCTCCTTAAGATAGATAACATGTTGGGTGAACAAATTACAGGCGGGAATTGACAAACATCGAGAAAGGAATACATGCATATACTAATCATATTGACTCATTTGAGATTCGATTGGGCATTACAACATTATACATAAACCGCCATCCAACTGCATCTATGACTAATAATCCACCTTCAGGTTATCATCCGAACCCCTCCAGTATTAAGTTGCAAGCAACAGATTATTGCTTTATGAACTGCGTGTAAAGTAAACAATACGATTGTTCTATGAACAAAGGTTTGTTGTTTTCTCCCTACTAGCAACAACACATCTAGTACCTTAGAGATTTATGTCACTTCCCAGATTACCAGAGGCATGAACCCACTATCGAGCATAAATACTAACTCTTGGAGTTGCTAGCATCTACTTGCACAAGATAGCTACTAACAAGGGAAAGCATGCAAGATCACAAATAACAAAGACATGATAGAATCAATAATCAATCTGAAATAGCATCTCACTATCCATCGGATCCCCGCAAACACAACATGCAGAATTACAAATAGATAATCTTGATCATGAATGGAGCTCACAAGATCTAGACATGAAAGAACAAAGGAGGAGAACCAGCCATCTAGCTACTACATGGATCCGTAGTCCAAGGATGAACTACTCACGCATCACACTAGAGGCTTGCATGGTGATGAAGACGACCTCCAGGGTGAATTCCCCTCTCCGGCAGGGTGCCAGGAAGAGCTTCAGATCCCTCCCGATCTAGGGATGGAGATGACGGCGGCTACAGACTCTTTCGTGGATTTTTGTTCGGGCACTTAGGGTTTTCGTACCGAGGGCATCTTATAGGCGGAAGGGGAGGCCGAGGGGGTGCCAAGGGCAACCACACCACCCCCTGGCGCAGGCCAAGCCTGGCCGTGCGGCCAGGTGGTGTGGCCGGCCTCTGGCCCCTCTCCGTCTCGTATTCTGGCATCTGATGACTTCCGGAAAAATAGGCACTTTGGCTTTTGTCCCATCCTATTCCAAGAATATTCATTTTCTGACTTTCCTGGAACCAAAAACAGTAGAAAACAGGCAGCTGGCACTGTGGCTCTTGTTAATAGGTTAGTCCAAGAAATCATATGAAAAGTACTCCAAAGTTGGAACAAAACACAAGAAAGTGGATAAAACCAAGCATGGAACATCAAAAATTATAGATACATTTGCAATGTATCAAGCCTCGCCACTGACGAGGTTTCTCCCTCTCAAAATCCAGGGGAGTACGTTGGTTTTCTCTCCCACTTTTAGCGCGGCTTCGGCTTTCCTGTTTCCAATTTTTTTTCGATTTTATCTCCACCTAGAAATTGCAACCACATCATCTCCCTACCAATGCCATCACCTCTCTATGTTCTTTTGCCTCTGGCATTAAGGGGTATACCGAAGAGATGTGGATCAAGTTTTTTGGTCTGTGGAAGAACATCGTCCCTGATCCAGAGCTTACTCTGGCAAAAAAGAATCTGACCTAGTGTGGGGCTGTCTCCATATCTCCCCGTAAGGGCTCCACGCTCCCTGGGTCACCGGGCTCGAGTCTTGCAAGGGCTAGGCCCGGACTATCTTCTACGTCCAGAACATGATGGACGTAGACTTAATCCAGCTCCTCCCCTTCAAGCTTGGAGTCCCGAACACCTCTCTTTGGGAGAGCATTCCCAAACGACCCACGACCCTGGCGAACCAGGTTGACCGCTGGTCAAGGAGCTTCTCAAGGATAAACTACGGGGGGAGGATATTATGATCACCTTCATTCGTAGCCGAGTCCCCCTGCAGAAATGCACCCACAAGATCTACTACTTGAGCCGCCCCCTCGATCCCCACCGGACTTCCTCATTTGAGTTGGATAACTCGGTGGTGTACCGCCGGGTTAAGGCCATCTTCAATGTGGAGAAGGAATTCTCCGAGGCTTGGGAGTGGGGGCTTGTACCCTATTCCTGGGCCAATCCTCCTCCGAAGGTAAATTTTCCTCTTGCTATTTCTCCGAGTCTTATTTGTATGCCGGACCACACTTTTAACTTAACCACTGCTGCTTTATTCTCAGCGCTTCCTCCAGCAGCCAATAGAGGATGGCCAGGAGCTGGCGAGCAAGTGGATGCCGGATCTTGCTGAGCCGGACGAGGTGGACCCTAATCTGGAGAGTTTTTTGCCCACTCCGGACACCGTCAAATGCACCTCTGGTAAGGCCTCTTCTTTAAGGGATTGGTCGGGTAACGATGACTCGGATGTTGAGGTTCTAGAGGTACTTGACTCGGTTCCCATCTCTTACACATTTCTGCTTATGTTCGAATCTTCAGCTAACCCGGCCGGTCAGGTCCACGAGGTTCCCCCCTTGCCACAAGTGGTTCGGTCCCTGCTCCCTCCCAAAACCGCGCGGCTACCTCGACCGCAACTTCGGAGGCGCTGCCGCCCAAGAAGAGGTAGAAGAAGTCCGAAGTGAAAGCCTCGGCCAAGCGAGTGGCCAAGAGCACGGTCCGAAGGGCACCCAAACCTCGGGCACCTCCAACCTCGGATGGGTAAGCCTTTCTGTGTTTGCTCTTGGGTTTTTCCTTCTGTGTTTTCCTTTGCCTCTTATTTGTTCTTTCTTTCTCTTCTTGACTCGCTGCTCTTTTTATTTTCCAGAGCTCATAGGGTCATTCCCTAGAGTGGCTCCGGCATTGCCTCTCCGATCTGGAGCAGCCCTTCTCCCCCCCCAGCGACGATGACATTCGCCCGCTCAGTCCTATTCAAGAGGACTCCGCGGCTCTGCCTGATCAGAGCCCAACTCGTCATGAAGAGGGCAATGTCGGTGTAGGGGGCAGTGGGGCAGCCCAGGATACGGCTGTGCCAGATCATCCTAGATCCTCCTCTTTGGCGCCACCACCCAGTTCTGAGGTGCCAGTTTCATCGGCACCACCCCAATCAAGTTCTTCTTTAGCCCCAGTCTCTTCTAAACCAGCAGCATCAGTACCAGCAGCACTAGCAGCACCAGCACCAGCATCACCAAAAGCACCAACAACACCAGCACCACCAGTACCAGCATCAGCACAAGCATCATCTTCTCCAGCACCAGCCTCGGCACCAAAACTAGCAATAACAATAGCCTCCAACAAGCCTCTAAAGAGAAAGGCTCCATCAGCCGCCTCTGGATCTACTGTGTCCATTGTGAACATCTTTCAGCCAGCCTCTCAGGCCCCATCCGGATTAGCAGCCTCTAAACTTCTACAGCATCCTGCGTCATCTGACAAGCTCAAGAAAGTTGTCAGGCCAGCCAAGGGCGCTCCTTCTGGGTCTCCCGCTGCCGGATAAGAGGGCAGTAGGAAACTGGTCCTGCATACCAGTCCTGCTGTTGCTCTATCTGCGAGACCAGAGGCCCATACTAAGGGCTTGGTGACGAGCCATTCTCCTAGTGGAGAAAGTAACAGCCCACTGCTCCTTGAGTATGTGAACAGCTGGAACAATGCTGCATTCATTGATCCTAAGGATGATCTGGCGGAGAAGTTCGGCACTGCGGAGTTCAGCGCTCAGATGAACTCTGCCACCAAGGCCATTTCTTTGGCTGGCCGCATGATGGAGGTAACCCCTTTTCTTCTGCTATGCTGCTGTACATGAATGCTTATAGATATATCCCTAGTCCCCGATCCTCCGAGGGAGTAACTTGTTGTAACTACATCAGTGAATTACGCTCTTACTTACATGCCTGGATGAACAAAAGTGGTTAAAATAGTACGGTGGGGCCCAGGGCCACTAACGGTAGACCTTTCGGCCGTCCTAACCACTTTCAGAACATCGGGACAAGAACGAGCGGCGTAATCGGCAGGCGAAGGGATCAACTACATACACAAATGAGTATGTATGCAAGCCACATACAACAGTCCTCAGAGCCATTTCATCTAAAAGAAATAGAAATATTGCAACGCCATATGGCAAGATTCAAATATCCTAGATAGAGATAATAATTTGGGATAGCTCCTCATACGACAAACATCAGAGTATCAGGCGGAAACGGAAAACCAGATCCGAGTACGGACAAGAAGCAAATCAGCATAAGATGCCACATAAATAAACACATCCCGCCCACAGATCTCACGGATCCCCGATCCCGGAATCTCTACACCGAGTGGTCGTTGCCAACATCATCTGTCTCCTCCACCCAGTATCCATCTTGCGGGTACACCTGTTCATCTGAATCAAACAATTATCGTGTGAGACCCTAGGGGTGCTCAGCAAGTCTTTATGCCACTAAAGGGGACACAACCTAGGGTGACGCAATTGCAGCAAAATATAATAGCTAACAATTCTATAGATACTCGCTAACCATCCACCTAACCAATGATAGACGGATGTCCGTGAATTACGAATAACTGTTATAACAGTATAATTAATAGATCCATCCTCCTCCTCGCTTACAACGAGGAAGCGGACGAACAACCCCCATCAGCCGTTGGCAGTTTTATTAACCATTCCATGAGTATTGCACTATTTACTAGTCAAGTACTTAGTCAAATTAAAAGCGGTAATTTAGTTATACTTGTCTATGATCGAGAAAATGTGCTCCAAGTCGTCCATAACCGTGGACACGGCTTTCAGAAAGATTTACCCTGCAGGGGTGCACGAATAGCAACACACACTCGATCAACCTCGGAAAAACCAACTCAAAACCCAACGAGGCATTCATGACAAAGCAATCACAGGATTCAGAAATATTTTAGGAGGCCACCCCATTAAGCTACCCGCGATGAAGCTAGCTGACTCCGAGACGGACTCAAGGTTTGTGTGGACGGCGGTAAACGATTGGGAACCCGAAAATGTGACTGGGCTTGTCGATACAGCGAAAACGTTTCACGATCCAAAACAGTACAGGTGCTCCTCGCACAATCTTAAATAAAGCAGTAACATGGCATAAGTACAGGATAGTAATAAAGCCCCAAACTAATTGTGGCCCCAAGAAATAAGAATGAATCAAGCTCTGGCTCAGGGGGGTCCATAAGGCCTCCCGGATGTGGATAGTGCGAATAAACAAGGAACATGAATCAAGTACTCGGGGTCCTACGGGACACAAGTGAGCATGAAAAACCAAATAGCAGATATTGCTCACCGGTGCCTCTTTCATTAGTTATCCCATTACTTCACAGGTTAAGTTGTTTAGGTACCTCGTTATCCATCAGACACTCACATACCCTACACATGCTTTTCTACGACTCACATGGCTCAAACAACTCCTGTAGTAATGGCTCATGGGATGGAGGAACAAGCTTTGGTGGGGTTTAAAAGTAAAGGCTATGCAGTACTTGGGATTCAATTTAATGCGATCGCGACTCAATGGTGCAAGAATAAGATAGAGGCAATAGGTACTATATGTATGCAAGCATGTGGTAGTGCTTGCCTGGCAGCTCAGTTGAAGCGAGAGATGGATCTGGGTAGTACTCCTGTGATTCCTGGTAATTCTCCTGCTGGGCGTCTATTCGAAGAAGAACCAAACAAACAAGGGCCAACATAAATAAAGTGCACAAACATATGAATTAAAATGCGTCAAGCAAACAAGCATGCCATGATGAATGATGCACAATTTACATGGCATTAAAGTAGCATGGCATGGTGAGGTGTGGAATACAAAATAAAGCATTTTATCATTTATTTGGTCCAATTTTGTTGTCATAAACAATTATGATTTATAAATATGGCATGATGCATGCTTCTATTCATAACAAGGACTGCATAGATAGAACGGGCTCGTCGCGCTGATCGATTTAGCCATATTATTTGCCAAATTTGGAGTTATAGATTTTAAGTTATTAATTTATTAAGAAAGGGGCATTTGTTTGTAATTTTAATCATCTCGAAATTTAAAGTGCTCAAATAATATTTTGAATGGCATATTTGAATTCCTCACATTTTTCTGATTCAAAAACATATTGTTTGGATTTATATTTTAAAAATTATTTAAATCTGACTTGAATTTTGAATTTAAACAATTTCTGGAAAGTTAATTGAAAACAGAAATTGGAAAATACTTTTTATACTCAGGCGAATTCAGCCCCAGTCACTGACGGGTGGGCCAACGGCTGTCTGGGCCACACAGCGCGCAAATGACTTTTTCCACCGCGGCTCTGCATAGCCAATGCGGCGGACATGTGGGACCATTGGCTACGGGTCCACGGCCAGCGACTGAACCCGCAACGGCTGACAGGTGGGGCTGAGCTGGAGCGCGGGTTAAGGTCACTAAAACCCGGGGTGCCTTTCTGTAAAAAGCTCACGAGGCTGGCTGGTGGGGTCGCGAGGGGGCGCGGGTTGAGCAGATAAAAAGCGAGGGGGTTTTTAGCAAAGAGCACGGCGGCACTATTTCTCTTCTTCGCGATCTGACGACTGACGACGAAAAACGCCGCGTGGCGTGGAACGGGGACTCGAACCGGGGATCTGGGCGTGCACGCGGAGGACGTAGCCGCTGCGGTGGCTTGGGTTTGGTGTCAGGTGGGGGCTAGGCGGCCAGATGAGGCTCTACGCGGCGTGCAGACACCAGGGACTGACGATGCACCGAGGGCATTCGGCATAACGCCTGGCGCGGCTAAGGCTTCACGGTGAGGCGGAGGATGTCTGGGCGGTAGAGGGGCTCACCGCGGGGTGGTTGACGGCGGCGGATCAGCTTGGGGCGCAGCAGGGCGACGACGAGGCTGGCGGCCGGAGATCTAGGGTTTCGCCGGGACGGCGCTGGTCCTGGCGATCCTGGTGCTCCTCCTCCTCGTCGGCGTCTACAGGGCGATGTAGCAGAACGTCCTTGGTCTCCTCGACCACCTCCACGACGCGCGTGCTGGCCGGAACGAGAAGGCGCCGGTGGTACTGGCGGTGACCGGCGGAAGGATCTGGCGACGGTGAAGAAGAAGGAGAGGAGAGGCAGGGCTTTGGGGGTAGATCTGGCGAGGCAGAGGAGACGTGGGGCGGAGGATAAAGCGAGGGAGAGGGAGGAGGGTGCCTGTGGGGCTCGGGGTAGATAAAGTGGCTTCGGCCACTTTGTCGTTCTCCCATGCACGTGCTCGAGCTGGAGCAGGGCAGGGGCAGGTAGGTGGGCTGCCAGGTGGGCCAGACTCGGGCTGGGGCCAGTATGGCAGTGAGAGAAGAGAGAGAGAGGCCGAGAGAGAGAGGGAGAGACTCGGGTTAGGGTTTGGTTAGGGGTTAGAGAGAGAGGTGTAGCTCGCATGGGGTAGCGAGAGAGGCTAGGGTGGGTCCCTGCTGGCAGAGAGAGGGAGAGGTGCTCGGCATGGTGAGTGAGAGGTGGTGAGGTGAGGATAGGGTTTGAGAGAAGGAGAGAGGAGAGCTTAGGGTTCTTGAGAGAGAGGTTAGAGAGAGAGAGGGAAGGGGTAGGGTAAGGTGGTAGGGTAAGGTGGTAGGGCTTTCTCATGATCAACACAAGCTCAAGCAAGAGAAAGGTGGTTAGAAAGTGGGGTATGGTTTTGGTATGTTACTCATGGTCTTGCATGGAATCAAACACAAGTGAGGTGATGATGTTGAGGCACATGGTAAGCAGAGATCAAACAAGGTGGAAAGGGGTTTAGAGAAAAAGAGAGCTCAAGAAGATGGTCCACATAAAAATCAAATAATAACCAAAGGAGAAACACATGGTGGGGATAGTTGCATGGCCCATGCAAAATAATTAATGCCATGTTTCATTCTTGTCAAAACAATAATATTAACATGGAATTATTCTTATGCATTCCCAAAAAGTGGAATAAAGGCGAAGCAAAAGAAATTATAGTTGAATCCATCCCATCTCACACGAGCTAGAATAATACCAAAAGAAAATTAAAATCCCATGGGTAAATGGAGTTGTGGAATTATAAGGTGGTGAAAAGAAAGGTGATGGAGTTGAATAAAAGATATGCCCCCAACTCAACTTGGGCATTTAAACAATATATCAATAACCAAATACAATATCAAGAGGGAAATACAATTAATAATGCATATGAGAGAAGAACCAAAAGAAAAGGGTTTTATATGATGCTCAAATGCAAGGTGGCATGATGACATGAGCGTGATATAATTATGATGCAACAATTATATGTAGGAAGTAGCCATTATATTACTAGACCAAGTAGTATTACAATTGTTAGACAATTGGGTTGCTACAACTCTCCCCCACTAAACAGGAATCTCGCCCCGAGATTCTAGGAAGAAGAAGAAGACTCAAAGAGGGTAGGATACTTGGCACGGAGCTCATCTTCACGTTCCCAAGTGGCTTCATCAACGGAATGGTGCGACCACTGCACCTTGCAGAACTTGATGGACTTGTTGCGAGTCCTTCTTTCTACGACTTCTAGAATTTTTATGGGGTGTTCTTGATAAGATAGATCTTCTTGTAGATTGATGAGTTCATGGTCCACGGTCCTGCCGGGATCCTTGAAGCACTTCTTGAGTTGAGAGATGTGGAAAACATCATGGACTTTGAGTTGTTTAGGGAGCTCAAGAGCATAAGCAACTTCTCCTCTTCTTCCACGAATTTTGAAAGGACCGATGTATCTAGGAGCCAGCTTTCCTTTGATACCAAAATGGTGCGTGCCTCTCATGGGAGTGACACGAAGGTAAACGAGATCACCAGGAACATACTCCATGTCTGTGTGCTTTCTGTCATAATTGCTCTTCTGGCGACATTGAGCAATCTTCAGGTTTTCAAGAATGATGTGAACCTTCTCCTCCGCTTGAGTTACAATGTCGGGGCCAAACAATATTCTTTCACCTGCGCCCGACCAACCAATCGGAGTTCTGCATTTGCGACCATAGAGAGCCTAAAATGGTGCCATCTTTAGACTTTTCTGGAAGCTGTTGTTGTAAGAGAATTCAGCATAAGGAAGACATTCTTCCCACTTCATGCCGAAAGAGATGACGCAAGCACGGAGCATATCTTCTAGAATTTGATTGATCCTTTCAACTTGTCCTTGCGACTGAGGGTGGTAAGCTGTGCTGATGTTTAATTTTGTTCCCAAAGCATTTTGGAAACTTCCCCAGAACTTGGAAGTGAAGATACTTCCACGGTCTGAACTGATCTCAAGAGGAACTCCATACAGAGAGACAATTCTGTTGATATAGAGCTCAGCCAACAGAATTGCAGAAATTGTTTCCTTGACTGGAAAGAACTGAGCTACTATAGAAAGTCTGTCGATGACAACACAGATTGCATTGTTGCCCTTCTGCGACCTTGGAAAACCAGTGATGAACTCCATCTCTACTTTCTCCCATTTCCATTCCGGAGGCTTCACTGGTTGTAGAAGACCGGAAGGTTTCTGATGGACAACTTTAACTCTACGATAGACATCACACTCCGAGACATACTTGGCACAATATCGTTTCAAACCAGGCCACCAATATTGTGTTTTCAAGTCCATGTACATCTTAGTGCTGCCAGGGTGGATAGAAAGAATAGAATCATGCGCCTTCTTGAGAACTTGCTCTCTTAAACCCAGGTAGTTCGGAACAAACATCCGGTGTTCGAAGAAAAGACTGCCTTGGTCGTCAACGTGAAAAGACTCATACTTCGGAAGCTGAATGTTGGAGATGATCTTTTTAGTGTAAGGATCACCAAGTTGAATGGAACGAACTTTTTCTTCCAAGAGAGGTGTTGCCAGAAGGTTCATAAGATACCCTTGATCCACAATTTCAAGGTTGAGCTTGCGGAATTCCTCGAACAAAAGAGGCTGTTGTTCTTCCACCATGAGATTGTTAACATAAGCTTTTTGGCTGAGAGCATCGGCCATGACATTAGCTTTGCCCGGAGTTTAGTTGATGGTCAAATCGAAATCATTGATTGTTTCAATCCACCTCCTCTGACGAAGGTTGAGATCCGGCTGTGTGAAGATATACTTCAGACTCTTGTGATCAGAAAAGATCTCACAACGGTTGCCAAGCAAGTAATGCCTCCATACTTTCAAAGCAAAGACAACTGCTGCGAGTTCGAGGTCATGTGTAGGATAGTTGATCTCATGCGTCTTCAACTGACGAGATGCATAAGCAACAACTTGTTTTTCTTGCATAAGGACCGCACCCAATCCTTGCAATGAGGCATCACAGAATATCTGGAAAGGCTTTGATGTATCTGGAGGAACTAAGACTAGTGTGGAAGTGAGCTTTTCTTTGAGTGTCTCAAAGCTTGCTTAACATGCAGGAGTCCAAAGGTATTTCCTGCCTTTCTTGAGGAGATTGGTAAGAGGCTTCGCAATTTTTGAGAAGTTTTGAACGAAGCGACGACAGTAACTGGCCAAACCAAGGAAACTCCGGACTTCTTTGACATTTATGGGTGGAAGCCAGTCCATAATTGTATTAATAGTTTCTGGGTTGACGGCAATGCCCTTGGCAGAGATGACGTGACCAAGGTAGGTGACTTGAGGCAGCCAAAACTCACACTTGGAGAACTTTGCATACAAGCGGGTCTCACGAAGCTTGTTTAGGACACTCCGAAGGTGTTCGTCATGTTCTTCCTTCGACTTAGAATAGACTAGAATATCATCCATATAGACCACAACGAACTTATCATGATACTCCATGAAAACCGAGTTCATAAGCCTCGAGAAGGTGGCAGGTGCATTGGTGAGACCGAAAGACATGACCGTGTACTCATACAGGCCATAGCGAGTGGTGAAAGTTGTTTTAGGTACATCTTCCTTGCGAATCTTGATTTGATGATAACCACTTCTCAAATCCAGCTTAGAGAATACCACAGCTCTAGCTAGCTGATCGAAGAGATCATTAATCCGTGGAAGGGGATATTTATTCTTGATTGTTTTATCATTGAGTGCCCGATAGTCAACACAAAGTGTATCAGTCTTGTCTCGCTTCTTCACGAAGATGGTTGGACTACCCCAAGAAGAAGTACTGTGCTGAATGAAACCAAACTTCTCTTGTTCATCCAACTGATGTTTGAGTTCAGCCAACTCGGCAGGACCCATTTTATAAGGCCGCTTGGAGATAGGAGCGGTACCAGGTTCAAGTTCAATGACAAACTCGACCTCACGATCCGGAGGCATACCTGGCAACTCTTCAGGAAAGACATCTGGGAACTCACAGACTACAGGAACACTTTGAATACCTTCCATAGCATCATCATTCAGAGCTGACAAAGAATAAAGCTGAATTGCAGGAGTCAGACTTGGAGAATAGACTATATGGCCTTCAGGAATTTTCAGAGAAACCGAACGTTCAGCACAAACAATCACAACTACATTTGCTGTTAACCAATCCATGCCCAAGATAACATCAATATCAGAATTTCCCAGAATAATTAAGGAAGCCGGAAACGAAGAGCCACCAATCTCAATTTGATTGCCATGGCTGATATGAGCAGCCCTCATGTTTGACCCAGGAGATTGTACCACAAGACGATGTAATAAAGGAACCATAGCCAGATCTTGCTCATGCGCAAACTTGTGAGAAACAAAAGAATGTGAAGCACTAGAATCAAACAAAACTCGTGCAGGAACTGAGTTAACAGGAAGCATACCCATCACAACTCCAGGTGCATGCTCAGCTTGAGCGGCGTTGACACAGTTGGCACGAGGAACCGTAGACCCAGGCTTGGTGTTGATGTTGAGAGCCCGAGGTGGAGGTGCACGAATCATAGGAGCACTTGCCGCAGGTCTTGGAGGTGGTGGTGGAAGAGCTTTGTTGTTCATTGGAAAATTCCAGTGCTGATGCCCAGTGTTTCCACAAGTATAACAAGCACCAGGTGGGCGTAGAGCAACATAGCCAGGGACTCCGCCAGGCGCTCCAGGGTAGTTGTGGTTGTAGCCCCTGGGAGCCGCAGTGAAGGAGTTTGGTGGCCTTGCTGCGTAGCTTGACGGTCTTGGTGGAGCAGGGAGCGACCGTGGGGTGTTAGGAACCCAGACACGATGCTTAGAAGGAGCTGTCATAGCAGAAGAGCTTGCTGTATCACGGCTTTGTTTCTTTGACTCCTCAAACACTTGCCTACTTGCTTCTTCCTGCAGAGCTGTGTGTTGGAGTTCCAGAAAAGTCGCCGGCCTTGCATGTGTGATTGCATATTTGATGGAAGCATTGAGGCCTTGCCATAACCTCTTTTGCTTCTTCTTGTCATCAGAGATCTCATCGTCACCATAACGAGAAAGGTTCATGAAGTTTCTGATGTAGGTGTTGACATTGTCAGTGCCCTGCTTGAGGTTGAGAAACACTTCCTTCATCCTTTCCATGACAATTTCTGACAGATATTGCTCTTTGAAAGCAGTAGTGAATTGCTCCCAAGTAGGTTGAAAACCAGAGAGATCTGCCTTGAGGTAATTTTCCCACCACAGAGCTGCATCTCCCTTCAGAAGGTGAGTGGCACATTTGACCCATTCTTGCTCGGGAACATCCGCAGTCATCAGCAACCCTGACACTTCACGCAGCCAATCATCCACATCAAGTGGCTGATCAGACACCTCAAATTGTCGTGGGTTGGACTTGAGAAAACTCTTGATGTCTCCTCGCTTGGGAGGTGGAGGTAGCGGAACAAACTCATTCCTCCTCACCCTTTCCTCAAAGCACTGCTGGTTCTGCTGCATAGTGCCCAGAGCATTTGCAATACTTGCCAAAGAAGCCCCAAGTTCAGGTGCTATGTCCTCCTCAGAACGGCGTGGTGGTGCCATCCTGTGATTGATATAAAACACAAGTCAGTACTATGATGGAGAATAATAATAATCCAAAATAGTACCAAAATGGAATTAATCAAGATTAAAGGATGCAATTCACTGAGATGATATTAAAATATCAACAAAGTTAAAGTCAACTAGAAGATATTAAGCATAAGGCACACGACTGAACAAGGAGTGTGGTACACAACTAACAAAGAAAAAATTTCCGCAAATTTCAGCATTACAATACCACTATATGCGCAAAAACACTTAACAAATCAAAATTAGTAACTCTACTAATTCAACATACAAGAGCGAATGATAAAAGTAGTGGTATGGTCGCGACTCCATCCCGTACTCAAATCATTACTCTGCACATGAATCAGTAAAACACATATCCCAACACCTTCTTCCTAAGATGAACCTAAAGATTGGTAACTACGAAAAAGAACACCCCAACAAGATAACGTCGGATAACAAAGTGTAAGATAGATCGCATCGGTATACAACGAATCAGAATAGATCGCGTCGGTTTACAAAGGCCTGTCTGTATGGAATGTACCAACAGTTGATAACCAAAGGCAGATAGTGATAACATTTGGATGCAACAGATAGACAAGGAATTCACACACACACACACACACACATACACACACAACCTATGGTACTACGGAACCCAGAACACGTGAATCCTAGTTTGAATTTTTAGAAGAGGATTGAAAACGTTACACTTCCTTACCAGAAAAGGGTGGGTGGGTGGGTAAGAAGAAAAATGGAAGCAGTCCTACTCTGACGTTTGTTTTTCCCTAGTATACATAACTACCAAAAATATTTGCTAGACTGACAACGACCATTTTGGCTGAGATCCGGAAGGGCGGGATGGCTCTGATACCAATTGTAACTACCTCGGTGAATTACGCTCTTAGTTACATGCCTGGATGAACGAAAGTGGTGAAAATAGTACGGTGGGGCCCAGGGCCACTCACGGTAGACCTTTCGGCCGTCCTAACCACTTTCAGAACATCGGGACAAGAACGAGCGGCGTAATCGGCAAGCGAAGGGATCAACTACATACACAAATGAGTATGTATGCAAGCCACATACAACAGTCCTCAGAGCCATTCCATCTAAAAGAAATAGAAATATTGCAACGCCATACGACAAGATTCAAATATCCTAGATAGAGATAATAATTTAGGATAGCTCCTCATACAACAAACATCAGAGTATCAGGCGGAAGCGGAAAACCAGATCCGAGTACGGACAAGAAGCAAATCGGCATAAGATGCCACATAAATAAACACATCCCGCCCACAGATCTCACGGATCCCCGATCCCGTAATCTCTACACCGAGTGGTCATTGCCAACATCATCTGTCTCCTCCGCCCAGTATCCATCTTGCGGGTACACCTGTTCATCTGAATCAAACAATTTATCGTGTGAGACCCTAGGGGTACTCAGCAAGTCTTTATGCCACTAAAGGGGACACAACCTGGGGTGACGCAATTGCAGCAAAAGATAATAGCTAACAATTCTATAGATACTCGCTAACCATCCGCCTAACCAATGATAGACGGATGTCCGTGAATTAAGAACAACTGTTATAACAATATAATTAACAGATCCATCCTCCTCCTCGCTTACCAACAAGGAAGCGGACGAACAACCCCATCAGCCGTTGGCAGTTTTATTAACCATTCCATGAGTATTGCACTATTTACTAGTCAAGTACTTAGTCAAATTTAAAGCGGTACTTTAGTTATACTTTTTTATGATCGAGAAACTGTGCTCCAAGTCGTCCATAACCGCGGACACGACTTTCAGAAAGATTTACCCTGCAGGGGTGCATGAATAGCAACACACACTCGATCAACCTCGGAAAAACCAACTCAAAACCCAACGAGGCATTCACGACAAAGCAATCACAGGATTCAGAAATATTTCAGGGGGCCACCCCATTAAGCTACCCGCGACGAAGCTAGCTGACTCCAAGACGGACTGAAGGTTTGTGTGGACGGCAGTAAATGACTGGGAACCCAAAAATGTGACTGGGCTTGTCGATACAGCGAAAACGTGTCACGATCCAAAACAGTACAGGTGCTCCTCGCATAATATTAAATAAAGTAGTAACATGGCATAAGTATAGGATAGTAATAAAGCCCCAAACTAATTGTGGCCCCAAGAAATAAGAATGAATCAAGCTCTGGCTCAGGGGGGTCCATAAGGCCTCCCGGATATGGATAGTGCAAATAAACAAGGAACATGAATCAAGTACTCGGGGTCCTATGGGACACAAGTGAGCATGAAAAACCAAATAGCAGATATTGCTCACCGGTGCCTCTTTCATTAGTTATCCCATTACTTCACAGGTTAAGTTGTTTAGGTACCTCGTTATCCATCAGACACTCACATACCCTACACATGCTTTTCTACGACTCGCATGGCTCAAACAACTCCTATAGTAATGGCTCATGGGATGGAGGAACAAGCTTCGGTGGGGTTTAAAAGTAAAGGCTATGCAGTACTTGGGATTCAATTTAATGCAATCGCGACTCAATGATGGAAGAATAAGATAGAGGCAATAGGTACTATATGTATGCAAGCATGTGGTAGTGCTTGCCTGGCAGCTCAGTTGAAGCGAGAGATCGATCTGGGTAGTACTCCTATGATTCCTGGTAATTCTCCTGCTGGGCGTCTATTCGAAGAAGAACAAAACAAACAAGGGCCAACATAAATAAAGTGCACAAACATATGAATTAAAATGCGTCAAGCAAACAAGCATGCCATGATGAATGATGCACAATTTACATGGCATTAAAGTAGCATGGCATGGTGAGGTGTGGAATACAGAATAAAGCATTTTATCATTTATTTGGTCCAATTTTGTTGTCATAAACAATTATGATTTATAAATATGGCATGATGCATGCTTCTATTCATAACAAGGACTGCATAGATAGAACGGGATCGTCGTGCTGATCGATTTAGACACATTATTTGCCAAATTTGGAGTTATAGATTTTAAGTTATTAATTTATTAAGAAAGGGGCATTTGTTTGTAATTTTAATCATCTCGAAATTTAAAGTGCTCAAATAATATTTTGAATGGCATATTTGAATTCCTCACATTTTTCTGATTCAAAAACATATATCATTTGTATTGTTTGGATTTATATTTTAAAAATTATTTAAATCTGACTTGAATTTGAATTTAAACAATTTGTGGAAAGTTAATTGAAAACAGAAATTGGAAAATACTTTTTATACTCAGGAAAATTCAGCCCAAGTCACTGACGGGTGGGCCAGCGGCTGTCTGGGCCACACAGCGCGCAGATGACTTTTTCCACCGCGGCTCTGCATAGCCAATGCGGCGGACATGTGGGACCATTGGCTACGGGTCCACGGCCAGAGACTGAACCCGCAACAGCTGACAGGTGGGGCTGAGCTGGAGCGCGGGTTAAGGTCACTAAAACCCGGGGTGCCTTTCTGTAAAAAGCTCACGGAGGCTGGCTGGTGGGGTCGTGAGGGGGCGCGGGTTGAGCAGATAAAAAGCTAGGGGGTTTTTAGCAAAGAGCGCGGCGGCACTATTTCTCTTCTTCGCAATCTGACGACGAAAATAGCCACGCGGCGCGGAACGGGGACTCGAACCAGGGATCTGGGCATGCACGCGGAGGGCGTAGCCGCTGCGGTGGCTTGGGTTTGGTGTCAGGTGGGGGCTAGGCGGCCAGATGAGGCTCTGCGCGGCGCGGGGGGCGTGCAGACACTAGGGACTGATGATGCACCGAGGGTGTTCAGCAAAACGCCTGGCGCGGCTAAGGCTTCACGGTGAGGCGGAGGATGTCTGGGCGGTAGAGGGGCTCACCGCGGGGTGGTTGACGGCGGCGGATCAGCTTGGGGCGCAGCAGGGCGACGACGAGGCTAGCGGCCAGAGATCTAGGGTTTCGCCGGGACGGCACTGTCCTGGCGATCCTGGTGCTCCTCCTCCTCGTCGGCGTGTACAGGGCGATGTAGCAGAACGTCCTTGGTCTCCTCGACCACCTCCACGACGCGCGTGCTGGCCGGAACGAGAAGGCGCCGGTGGTACTGGCGGTGACCGGCGGAAGGATCTGGCGACGGTGAAGAAGAAGGAGAGGAGAGGCAGGGCTTTGGGGGTGGATCTGGCGACGCAGAGGAGACGTGGGGCGGAGGATAAAGCGAGGGAGAGGGAGGAGGGTGCCTGTGGGGCTCGGGGTAGATAAAGTGGCTTCGGCCACTTTGTCCTTCTCCCATGCACGTGCTCGAGCTAGAGCAGGGCAGCGGCAGGTAGGTGGGGCTGCCAGGCGGGCCAGACTCGGGCTGGGGACAGTATGGCAGTGAGAGAAGAGAGAGAGGCCAAGAGAGAGAGAGGGAGAGAATCCGGTTAGCTAGGGTGGTCTCGGGTTAGGGTTTGGTTAGGGGTTAGAGAGAGAGGTGTAGCTCGCATGGGGTAGGGAGAGAGGCTAGGGTGGGTCCCTGCTGGCAGAGAGAGGGAGAGGTGCTCGGCATGGTGAGTGAGAGGTGGTGAGGTGAGGATAGGGTTTGAGAGAAGGAGAGAGGAGAGCTTAGGGTTCTTGAGAGAGAGGTTAGAGAGAGAGAGGGAAGGGGTAGGGTAAGGTGGTAGGGTAAGGTGGTAGGGCTTTCTCATGATCAACACAAGCTCAAGCAAGAGAAAGGTGGTTAGAAAGTGGGGTATGGTTTTGGTATGTTACTCATGGTCTTGCATGGAATCAAACACAAGTGAGGTGATGATGTTGAGGCACATGGTAAGCAGAGATCAAACAAGGTGGAAAGGGGTTTAGAGAAAAAGAGAGCTCAAGAAGATGGTCCACATAAAAATCAAATAATAACCAAAGGAGAAACACATGGTGGGGATAGTTGCATGGCCCATGCAAAATAATTAATGCCATGTTTCATTCTTGTGAAAACAATAATATTAACATGGAATTATTCTTATGCATTCCCAAAAAGTGGAACAAAGGCGAAGCAAAAGAAATTATAGTTGAATCCATCCCATCTCACACGAGCTAGAATAATACCAAAAGAAAATTAAAATCCCATGGGTAAATGGAGTTGTGGAATTATAAGGTGGTGAAAAGAAAGGTGATGGAGTTGAATAAAAGATATGCCCCCAACTCAACTTGGGCATTTAAACAATATATCAATAACCAAATACAATATCAAGAGAGAAATACAATTAATAATGCATATGAGAGAAGAACCAAAAGAAAAGGGTTTTATATGATGCTCAAATGCAAGGTGGCATGATGACATGAGCGTGATATAATTATGATGCAACAATTATATGTAGGAAGTAGCCATTATATTACTAGACCAAGTAGTATTACAATTGTTAGACAATTGGGTTGCTACACTTGTTACTCAGTCGGATGCTCCTAGAGAGTTTAGTTCACGTTCTTAGCAATTTCAATCAGTGACAAAGTTAGAACCAGGTTAAGTTCCACTTGGCCCGGATTCTCGGATAATTCAAATATCCACACACTTAGAGCCGTGTTAAGTTCCACTTGGCCCGGATCTTGAATACTTCGAATATCCACACACCTAGAGCCGGGTTAAGTTCCACTTTGCCCAGATCTTGTAGACTTCGAATATCCACACACCTAGAGCCGTGTTAAGTTCCACTTGGCCCGGATCTAGAATACTTCGAATATCCACACACCTAGAGCCGGGTTAAGTTCCACTTGGCCCGGATTTTGTAGACTTCGAATATCCACACACCTAGAGCCGGGTTAAGTTTCACTTGGCCCGGATCTTGTAGACTTCAAATTATCCTCACTTTGCTCGTGAACTAACATTGTTTTGTTTTTCAGATCACCACCAACCACCGAACCTCTGAGTTTCAGCGCCTGCTAGACTCCTACAAGGATGTTCACGCGCGATATGGCAAGCTTGTGACGGACTACCAGACGAAGTGTAAGTACTTTCGCCTGAGACATTTTTGCATGCATTCATTCGAGTTATCCATTATCAGTACCAACTTATTATCCGAATTGTGCAGCCGAGGTTGAGGCTGAGAACATTATAATGTGGAAAAATCTTGAGGAAATCCAAGGTTTTTTTCTTGTTCACTTGACCATCTTGCGCTTCTTTCTTTGACTCGGTAGACATTTATACTTTGGCTCGGCCGGATTAACCTATTACTGCAGTTTCCCTTGAAGACAGTGTACCTATTCCTGATATGATGACCCATTTTCTCGAACAAGCAAGCACGCATCAAGCTGAACTGAAGAAAAAGGATGATGAGATAGCTCGGTTGCATCTTTAGGACTCGGAGATCCCTCGGCTGAATGCCGAAATCCGGAGGTTTAAGGACCTCCATAAATCCGAATTGGATAAGGCTGACAGGATTTACAAGGACAAGGACCTCCATAAATCCAGAGGTTTAAGGACCTCCATAAGTCTGACGACGCAAATTTCCAAGGACAAGGATTTATTGTAGGAAGCGGATGTAAAACTTTCGTCGGTGACCTCTAAATATGAGAAACTCTGTGCCAACAGTTCCAATGTCCATGCCGAGCTCTGGCGTCTCCTCCTCCAGATTGCTTGTGAGTTCCTTTCCCTTGCTCAATTTCCTTTCTCTGGATTTAGCGCTTTTGCTCATTCTTTCCTCTATTCTGTTCTTAGGCAAGTTTCCAGAAGGTAACACTCTTGCTGCTACTATCGTGGCTCGGTCTAACGAGCATCCCACTTGTCCTGCTACCGGGTCAATCCCTCATGAGACAGAGGATCTATTGGTGAGCCTCGTCACTCGCATGGAGCTAGTAAAGAATTATGGCGTAGACATTATGCCGGCAGCGATAAAAATGCTCAACTCCCTCTGGCCCGGTGAGCCCACTCCCAAAGGAAATGCGGCACTTATCGCCAAATTGATGGAGTGCAAGACTCAGTTGCACCTATGGAGAGAATCTGCTGTGGAAGCCAGGGCTAACATTGCACTGCAGTTCGTCTTGTCTTGGAATGAAGGGATAGACTTGGGGCTGCTCACCCGCATGCGCATTGGATCCAGGTGGTCCGAAGATCCGGAGTGGGTTGCGCGTCGCAAAGCCTGTGCCAACAAGCTTATCTAGTACTCCTTCTACCATGCTTGAAACAAGGGGCCGAGCTACCTTGATGTGTTTGAAGATGCTTCTGAAGGTGACGAAGATGAGGGAAGCAAGGGCGAGGCCTCTTAACTCGGCGAAGAAGCTGAAGATCCGTAGGATGGAGAGGCCAACCCCGAAGATGGGGCCGAGGCTAGCGCCCCGCCCACAAACTCGGAAGTATGTCCACCTCCGGCCGATGATTCGGCTTCTTCCCCTGCTCGTTGAGCATAAAACACTTAACCAAATTTGTCAGATCCCCAGAATGCCGGGTGAAGATGTATTTAAGCACTGTGGTTCGGTTTTGCTACAATTATTGTTGTTTGCTACTAAGTTTTTTAATGTCAGATTATTGTGGGCGAAGTCCCCGAGTTTCCTTTTCTTGTTCCCCCAATTTTTGACTCGGCTCACGTCCATCTTAATTCAATTTTTTCGACTTACTGGTCCGAGGTTCAAAAAATTGACTTAACAATACTTGAAACTTTCAGATCGGCTCAAAATAACCTAGCGAGAAACGAATTAAGTAAATAAGGGGTTAGTCCGAAAAACAAATGTCGGCGCGCTTAGGTTCTTTCCCTTAATCGTTTTTCATGTGCTTTGCAATTCCAAACTTGTTCTCTTGCTTGCCATGAAGCCAATTCTTGTTGGACAACATCAAAGTCGAAGAGTTGAGTTTTTGGTGCTCACACACTACTAATCCGGCTAAGGTACAAGTAACGTAATCCTATTGATATATAAAGAACAAATAAACAAGAAAAACAGTTATTGGCAGTCCCCGAGTTTCGGCTGGGGGTGCCAAAGTTTTATTGATAAACTCGTTGCCGACATATATACCGACATACGAGTGACTCGGATACATTCACCTCTTTGCTAGGTGTAAAAGGGACGAAGTAGTGCTACATTCCATGGTCGCTTAGATTCTTCTCCGGACATGTCCGCCTTGTTCTTCTCCTGTGGCTGTGCATCAATAAGATAGTAGGAATCAATGTGCAAGGATTTGCTTACAATGAAAGGTCCTTCCCAGGGGGACAATTTATGCATGCAGCTATCCACTACACCAGCTGGAGTACCAGATCACCTTCCCGAAAAACTCGGGGGTTCACTTTCCAGCTATGGTAGCATCAGAGATTTTGCTGATATATGGCGGATCTAGACAAGGCTAGTTCTCTCGCTTCTTCCAGCAGATCAACATCATTTTGCTGGGCATCTCGCACTTCGGCTTCTGTGTATTGGGTGACCCACGGCGAATCATGCTTGATGTCGGCCGGTAATATGGCTTCTGCCCCATATACTAGAAAAAATGGTGTATATCCTGGCGATCGATTCGATGTGGTTCATAAACTCCACAATACTGCTAGTAGTTCTTCTATCCAGCACCCCGCTGATCTTTGCAGCGGCTCTATGTGTCGGGGTTTTATCCCGGACAGAACTAGTCCGCTAGATCTTTCCACTTGCCCGTTTGATGCGGGGTGGGCTACTAAGGCAACATCTAGCCGGATCTTCTTTTCTCGCCAGAACCTCGAAATGCTCCTTCTGCAAAATTAGTTCCATTGTCGGTTATGATACTGGGGGGATAGCCATATCTCAAGATTATATCCTTGAGTAATTTTACTACTGTTACCCCATCACATTTCTTGATTGACTTTACTTCAATCCACTTGGTAAATTTCTCCACCATCACAAGGATATGGGTCATTCCTCCTTTAGCCGGCTTAAATGGTCCTACCATATATAGGAACCATACAGCAAATGGCCAAGTAATGGGAATAGTTTTGACCTCCGACATTGGCAGGTTTCGTGGCATATCTTTGGCAGCCATTGCATTTCCTCACCAAATCCTCTGCTTGCTCGAAAGCATGGTGTCCACATTCTCCTTGGTGGATATCCCGGAGTATATCAAGTCCTGCCTTCGGGTCAACGCATCGCTGTAGCACTGTTGTTACACTTCTTTTGTATAGTTCGGCATTGATAATAGTATAGGCCTTTACTCTTCTCTGGATTTACTTCAATCCACTTAGTATGGGCCTTTGCTCTTCTCTGGATCTGCCTTGAGAGTACCTCATCATCTGGCAAGATTCCCTCTTTCAGGAAGTCAAATATTGGATTGGCCCAAGCAGGTATAGCTCGGACGGGAAAAGGTTCCTCATCAATTTCCATCGCATCCACCAACATAACTCCTGCTGGGTCTGGCTGAACAGTCCTAGGTTTGCTGAGGCAGTCCCCGGGTTTGCCGAATCAGTCCCCGGGTTTGCTAAGGTGTCTCCCCAATCGATCTCCATTGGCGTAGATTCTGACCCGGAGAGTGCCGGGATATAAATTGATTCGGACTCCGGTGATGGTGTAATAGATGCTTTTCTTAGGTGCTCCAAAGCAACGTTTGGCAGGATTGGATGCCGGGACAAGCCCAACATGGACAGTACGTCGGCCGTCTCGTTTTCAATCTGAGGTATGTGATGGAATTCACATCCTTCGAAGAATCCGCTTATCTTTTTCACATGAAATCTGTAAAGGGCCATGTTGGCATCCAAAGCATCCTAGTTGCCAGATTCGAGTCTCCAAAGCACTGTATCCGACGTATCCCCACTTCTTTTGCCACTTTCAGGCCATGGACCAGTGTCTCATATTCTGCGACATTATTCGAGGCACTGAAGTGGATCTAAAGGACATACTTTAGTTGATCTTTCTTGGGCGAGGTAAGCACTACTCCGGCGCCTAGCCCTTCTTTCAGTTTTGATGCGTCAAAGTGCATTCTCCAGTCATTAGAGTCTGACAGAGGTGGTTCGTACTGCATCTCGGCCCAGTCCACAAATAAATCTGCCACAGCCTGCGATTTGATCGCATCTCTTCTGTCAAACTGTGGTGCATATTGGCCAGCTCAATTGCCCATTTTGCTATTGGGCCGCTAGCATCTTTGTTACTCATAATCTCCGATATGGGTGCCTCACATATCACCTTGATGGGATGTTCTTCAACGTAGTGTTTGAGTTTCTTGGCCGACATATATACGCCATACGCCATCTTTTGATAGTGAGGGTAGTTCTGTTTTGAAGCTGATAACACTTCACTCAAATAGTAGACCGGCCTTTGCACCGACTTTCCTTCTTCTTCGTGTTCCACTACAATTACTGCACATACGACTCGGTTGGTCGCGGCTACATAGAGCAACATTGGCTCCTTGGGTAGTGGTGCAGCTAGGATTGGTGTAGTAGATAACATCTTTTTTCATTCTCGAAATGTGCTATCCGCTTGTGGTGTCCATGTAAATTTGTCTGCCTTTTTCATTAACTGGTAGAGGGGCAAGGACTTCTCTCCCAGCCGACATACAAAACGACTCAACGATGCTAGGCAACCAGTAAACTTCTGCACATCGTTGAGGCATTTCGGCAGTTCCATTCGTTCTATAGCCCGGATTTTTACTGGGTTAGCTTTGATACCTCGGCTTGATACTAGGAAACCGAGTAATTTCCCAGCGGGCACGCCAAAAGTGCATTTTTCTGGGTTGAGCTTCATCCGGAACCGTCTTAGGTTCGCGAATTTCTGCCGGATATCATCAAGGAGCGTGTAGCTTTCCTTAGTTTTTATCACCACATCATCCACATACACTTTGACGTTCTGACCTATCTGGTTGTGCAAACATTTTTTCATGCATCGCTGGTATGTTGCTCCAGCATTATATAACCCAAACGGCATAGTGCGATAGCAATAAACCCCGTGGGGGGTAATAAATGCAGTCTTATTTGATCATCCGTGTTTAGGGGTATCTGGTGGAAACCAGAATATGCATCTATGAATGACAACAACTCACACCACGTAGTTGAATCTATGACCTGATCTATCCTTGGCAGTGGGAATGGGTCTTTAGGACACGCCTTATTCAGGTTCGTGTAATCAATGCACATGCACCATACCACATCCACGTTCGGGTCATCTTTCTTCTTTTCCACAACCACCGGATTAGAGAGCCAATCCGGATAGAGTACTTCCATGATAAATTCGGCTGCAAGGAGCCTAGCTATCTCATCCCCAATGAATTTTCTTCTGTCCTCGGTGAAACGTCGAAGAGGTTGCTTCACCGGCTTTGCACCGGGTCTCACATTCAAAGAGTGCTCGGCCAACTCTCTTGTCACACCTTGCAGATCCTGTGTGGACCAAGCAATGATATCCTGATTCTCACGGAGGAAGTTGACGAGCTCGCTTTCCGATTTGATGCTTAACCCGACACCAATGGTGATGGTGCGCTCTGGGAACTGATCATCAATTGGTACTTTCTTGGTATCCTTTGTTGCTTGAAATGACACACTTCCATACGGGTTGGTCAGGGCCAGCATATGTTGCTGCGCAGACTGAGCTAATGCCGCCACTTCCATGATTCTCCTTTTCTCCTGAGCTATCACGAGTGACTCAGCTAAGTTAGATCCGGCAGAGGCGCACTCGATCGAACGCCGGAAGTCCCCTGATATGGTTATCACTCCCTTGCTCCGAGCAATTTCATCTTTAGGTAGCTGATATGAGTACTTGCCATGAACTTGTTCAGTGCGGGCCTGCCGAGCAACGCATGATAGGCGCTCTACAGATTCACCACTTCGAACTTGAAATTTTCAGTCTGGCAGTTATCCCTTGTTTTGAACAGCACATCAACCCGGACCTTACCAATTGGCTCACAGGAGATACCTGGCACAATGCCATGAAAAGTGGTCCTCCTAGCTTGCAACATATTCTCTGATATACCCAACTTGTGCATGGTATCCTTGTACATGATGTTAATGCTACTGCCATTATCAATCAGCACCTTGGAGAATCTCACATTAAGGTTCGGCCCGATGAACATCGGATCCAGGACCAGTGCGTAGGTCCCTGGGCTAGGCATGAGCTTTGGGTGATCCTTGATACTCCACATAATCTCCTGATCCGACTAAGGAATATATCTCACCAATGCTGGCATTACCGCGTTTACCTCCATATGTCGGCGCTGCAAGCTTTTCCGGTCAGTTTCTTCCGTGGTAAACACACTATAGCTTTGGGGATGCTCCCTATATTTGTTTCGTCCCTCATTTGCATGGTAACCTTGGTCCTGCTATCGATTATTGTTTACTTGATGCACATCATCCCTCCTTTCCTGATTTTCATACCTCGGCGGTGGAGGAGGTGTCATCGTATTGATGACAAGTACTCCATAAGGGGGTCCTCGAGGCGTGTGGAAGAGTGGGGTGTGAGTCGTATGGTATTCCGGGATGGTGAGCACACAAGTTTACCCAGGTTCGAATCCATCGCCTTTGAATGGATCCTACTCCTGCTACAATCCAGTAATACGGCAGAGCCAGAATATGGGTTACAAGGGTTTCGCCTGTGCGAGTTGAGATTGTAGACTATTGTGAGGGTGCCCTAAAGGTTCTCCCTAGGACGGCTTATATGGATATCTGGCCTAGGGTTTACAGGAGAGATCTATCCGGCTACGACTAAGAGTCGGTTAAAGAGTACGTCTTGAACTACAAGTAAGAATATGGGCCTATGTCGGTAAGTCTTCTAGGCCTTCCCGTAGCCGGATGGGACTCCGTTCTTCTCTCTGACTGGGTCGCCCGTGAAGCAAAGCTCTAACCCGAAGTGGGCCACCCTAGTCAGTGAGGTATGTTGAGGATACCCGGAAAGTATATCCCCAACAGCAGCCCCCGGAGGCCTCCAAGATCCAAAGTCGGATTCAGCATCGTCTAGCTTGATCTTCGGCTTGCAAAATCTTGAAGGGTTCCAGAAACTTCACAAGAAAAGATACGATCTGGGTCACAAAAACAAGTCGGACCTAAAATAAGTTATTCAGATTTCCAGCTCTAAATTCAAACTAAGCCGGAACTTGGTCTCTCACGCCATCTGACACCAGTCATGGTCAAGTCACGTCACTGACAGACATTTCCTGTCAGCACGACCGTTGGTGGGTCCGCCTTTCGCGGGAACAAGGCACCGTTTCAATGCGTGCGTGGATATCGAGGCAGCGTAATCATCGCGTGGTGGCTTCCCAGTTCTTTCCATGATGCGTGGCATATTTACTATAACATTTGCACGAATCTTGGCACGGCTGGCGGTTATAAGGGGCGAGGATTCCTTTTCGTCATCTTCTTCACATGTTCTCAGCGTCGTTTCCTTCTCCCCTACTTCCCCCACGTGCATAGAGCTCCCTTGCCTCCAGAAATTCCCAGCACCGCCCATCCAAGGACACCGGCACACCGGAAAAATAGCTTCCACATCATCCTCCGGCGCAGCAGCGACGACAGCGGCGGTGAAAAAGGAGAGCATCGCGGGGTCTGGATCCCGTGCGTCCTCGACGAGACAAGATCCTTGGCGTAGAAGAAGAAGGGCTCCTCCACGCCGGCGATTGACAGAGCGGCTTCGGCGAAACCGTTCCCAACCCTCGCGACAGCGAGCGAGTGCACTTCGGCACTCACCTAGATAGTGGTCTGAGTTTCCCTCCCTTAAATTTCTTTTCCGAGGTTATAGATCATTATGGAGTTCAACTCCACCATGTCCCCCCGAACTCCATTTTAGAGATGAGCACTTACGCATCTTTGTGCGAGGGGTATCTCGGCATTAGGACGAGGCTCACTCTCTTCCGATACTATTTCTTAGTCCGGAGAAACTCCATCACTGCCGGTAATCCTTACATTACTGGCACTATTAGTTTTTCAGTTAGGCATGAGCGTGTTTATCCTCGGATTTTAGCTACTGAGTCGGTCAAGGAATGGCCGGCTACTTTTTTTCTATCATAAGGATATCCCTGCTCCCAGCAAAGCTACTGCATTGCCGGCTTTCGTCAATGGAGCCGCCACGCCTCAAGCATCTTGGGATGAGGTCGCTCCAGCTCTGAGTGATGATCTGCTTCTCGCCAAGAGGCGGATTGAATATCTTATGAACAACAAGGGCTTGAGACGGTCCGACTTGGTCCAGTGCTGGGTATCATGCCGGATCCAACCCCTCCAACACCACGGAGATCGACTGATGTATTCCATCACGTCGTCTAAAAAGTATTCCCTCCGCATCAACCCTAGAGCCTATACGGCAAAGGATTATATAAGCCAGATTAAGTGGCTGATAAGGGACTGGATCGAGAGGAAGATTCTGGATGTATCCCTGGACATGCATACAGCGGAAGATCCTGTTGTGCTGGTAAGCCTTAGCAATAACCCTTTTTATGTGCTCATCTTTAAGTTACTTCGCAATACTAAGATACTGTCTTCTTTTCAGCTGGCCGACCTCCCCGAGTCGGAATTAGCTCCTATCGAGGGGTATTCTCCTGAGTTTTCTCAGGAGGAGGAATTAGTTCCACTGCCGGACATTGTTCCTCATAAGAGTAAAGCTCCGACAGTTGCTATCGGCACAAAGAAGGTGCCCATTGTGAAAAGGTAACTTTCCTCACAACCTCCGCCTTTGTACTTCACTTGCGATTTCTTCTGAGATGTAATGTTCTTTGTTCTATTACTTTCTAAGAGCTAAACAACTCATCAAGGGCAAGGGGAAGGGAGTTACTACCAAGCCCCTACGTCAGTCGAAGCTAAATTTGGCTTCTCCTGCCGTGGCTCCTCCGACTCCTGCCCCTCAGCCTTCTGCAGCGCCGGAGATTACGCCATCTACGATCGTTGTAGAAGATCCGGCTCCCTTAGCGGAGCCAACGATCCTTGAGTCGCAGACTGAAGTCACCACGGGTGACTCAGGTATTGATAAGGGTGAACCCTGTTCGGTTAATGATCCCTCGGCAAAGATCTTCACCGACAAATCTCCTAAGCAATCTGGGACTTGCCAAACTTGGCCTTTCTTGGGAATCTGCGGAGGAAATCCAGCGGTTGGCCCGGCAATGCTTAGAAAGCTAGACCATTACTGCCGAAGAAGAAGCACAAGAAGTGGAGGACATCAAGTACTTCCAACTTCATGAACAAGTCCGCCTTCACGACGAGGGATTAAGAGCTGGTGTGCTTCCACCACCTCCAATTATTCCACTCACCCTCGCCGATAAGGTTACCACTGAAGTGAACATGTGCCTGATCAAGCTCACACATGAACATCATGTAAGTTAGAATTCCAACTAACGTTTTCCTTTATGGTACTTTCTATCGTATCCTCTAGCCCCCAAGCATAATGTTGGACAGACAATCCAGGTTTATGCTTCCTTAGGATGCCAAAGAATGAACTAGTGTAGCCCCCAAGGCTCGTGCTAATATTAGTTACAATATTAGCCCTAGTATTTAGTAGACTTCTAACTCTGGGTATTCTGACTTAAAGAAAGTTAATTCATATAACCCGGAATTGTTGAAGAATATCTACAACAAGCGGAGAGAGATAAAATCTCTCTGACTTGAAAATGTTGAACTGAAAGTTTCCAAGGATGAGGCTGAAGGTAATCATTTCAGTACTCCAACTTTTTGCCTTTGATTTCATAGTCGAAGTTTTTGTTCAACTGTTGTTCTTTTTTATTACAGCACTGGTGAAACAGTCTTGTGCAATAATTGAAGAGGCCTAGAATCTCAAGACCTTGGTGGTTGAAAACAAGGATCTCCATCAAGAGCTAGATCAGCTTAAGGCGAATCATAAGAAGAGCATTGCTCAGATTCTCGAATCCTCCTCCATGGCCACCGATGACCGTGATCATAAGTTTGCAACTCAAGACAAGAAAATCTCGGATCTCAGTAATGACTTATTCAGAGAGAGGGATATCACTGAGGCACTCCAGACTGAACTCCAGAGCCTTTGTGAGGAGAAAACCAAAGTCGACGATGTCATCTTTGGTACGTTTCCATCTTTCTGACTTGTCTGCATTCATTTTTCGACTCTTTTGATGTTAGATTTCTTGTACTAACCATTTTGCATTATATGCATAGGTCCTCTGAACTTACTAGACTCGGCTTCTACCGAGTCTCACACCAGCCGGCTTACACAAGTCGACGATGTTCTTCATGACTTCAGCCAATCCATCGAGGATATCGGCGAAGCTCTCAAGGTTCTAGATATGCATAGCATGCTTGTTTTTTAGGTGCGGGACAAGGTCAAGGAGATGTGGCAGCTTTTCCAGGACTGGAACATGTCCTACGCGCGAACCACCGTGCAAAACACTCTCACCATGATCATGAGCCACCATGGAAGCATGGAGATCCGGCAAGTGACCAGGGGATATTCTATTGTGGATGAAGATGGACAGGAGCAAGATATCAAGGCCATCATGGACTCCTGCGCCGGATATGGGTGTCACGTGGCTGACTTAACCAGCTACGACACTCCCTTCTTCACCAGCGTGGACACACCGCCTCCGCCTTCCGAAGAAACAGCTGAAGTTTCCGACGATGATCAAACCGCATCGAATTTGAACATCTCAGATCATTATCAAGGTGCGGCTGATGAATCCAGCGAGCCGGCAGTTCCTACCTCTCCTCTGCATCATAGAACATCCGAAAGAACAAATGTGTTATTCTGAAAATATTATGGATCAATAAATAAGTAGTGTGATACTTTTGCTAGTGCCAAGTTTTTATCTATTCAGCACTTCTGGCTTAAATATTTATGTGCCTGAAATATTTGCATAAGCACTTGTGTTCTTTGTCTACACTTATTGTTTATCTGGCTTTCCGCCTCGTCCCTTTCATGAGCAGGCAAACCTTTAGCACGGAAACTTTGCCGAGCAACGGAGCTTAATTGCTAAACCAGTTTAAACTCGGAAACAAAGCCGACTTCGAGTACCAACAATTCACTACTCAAAAAATGCCTACATCCAGCAATCAGACAAATAACCAAAGTATAGACTATAAAATTTAGATTTATACCTGAAGGTAGCATTGTTAGAATTGGAAATCTAAACCAAAACAAACATGAGCACAACGAACTTTCAAGTATTCTGGGATTTTCGACCGTGACATGATCATTCAGAAATAAGATGGTAAAAACTTCTCAGAAATTTTTTGAGGCAACCAATACTTTTATTTCTCATTGAACATGCACACATATATGATTACAAAGAAAGATAAACTAAGAATAAAAGGGACGTAGCTGAACAATATTCCGTGGTTTGTCTAATCCTTCTGGATTTGTACTACCTCCAGCTCTCTTTCTCTTCTTAGTGGCAGGTAATTCCTTGACTGGCCGCATATCAGTTAGGTAGTATGAACCATTATGCAATACTCGACTAACCAAAAAAGGCCCTTCCCATACTGGGGAAAGTCTGTGCTTTCTTTGCTGCACAAGCCAGAGAACCAAATCGCACTTATTGAAAGACCGGTTTTTGACTCTCTGGCCATGATACTTGCGTAACTTTTGCTGATAGGCTATTCATCTCATCTCAGCAAGGACGCAAACTTCTTTGACTAAGTCAAGATCATTTTGTTGAGAAATCTCGACATCCTCTTCGATATACGCAGCAAATCTAGGAGAATTATGAATCAAATCACTAGGAAGAACTGCTTCAGCACCATAGACCAAGAAAAAAGGTGTGTATCATGTTGACCCGTTCGGCGTTGTTCGCAAGCTCCATATTACAGAGGGTAATTCCTCCGCCAAAGCCCCCATAGCACGTCTCAGTGGTGCTTCGAGCCTTGGTTTTAGGCCTTGTAAGATTAAACAATTTGCCCTTTTGACGTGTCCATTAGCCTGCGGATGTGTGACTGACTCAATGTCAAGCCAGATACCATGTTCATTGCAGAATTCAGCAAGCTCTCCCATAGAGAAATTACTCCCGTTGTCCGTGATAATGCTATGTGGATAACCATAGCGGATTATTAAGTCCTCGACAAATCTTCTGGCTGTTGCTCCATCACAACTAGTGACGGGTTTAGCCTCAATCCATTTGGTGAATTTATTCACCATCACTAAGAGGTGAGTAAATCAACTTGGAGCCCATTTGAACGGTCCTACCATGTCAAGCCCCTAGACCGCAAAAGGCCATGTTATAGGTATTGGCCGCAACTGATCAGCCAGAACATGAGCTTGTTTGGCGTATTTTTGGCAGCCCTTGCACGTCCTGACTAGCCTTTTGGCATCTACCTTGGCTGTAAGCCAGAAAAAACCATCTCAAAAAGCTTTTGCCACTAAAGATTTGGCTGCAGCATGGTGACACACTCGCCTTCGTGGATATCTCTTAAGATTTCCACTCCTTCCTCCGGAGATACACAGCGCTGAAAGACCCCAGATACACTCCGCTTATAGAGCTCACCACTAATTATAGTGTAGGATTTTGCTCGTCGGACGATCTATTGGCTCAGAACTTCGTCTTCGGGTAATTTTCCATCTACCAAGTAATCAAGGTAGGGTTGAGTCCAGCTGGGAATTACAGCCAGAACTGCTACTAAAGGTGAATCGGATTTGGTCGGATATTCCTCGTCTACTCCCTTTATGGAGGGAACTCTAAGGTGCTCTAAAAAAGCACCATCCGGGACCTCTTTCCGCGCAGAGCCTATCCGAGATAATGCGTCTGCTTCCTCATTTTCTGCTTGAGGGATGTGTTGAACCTCAAACCCTTCGAACGATTTAGATAGATCATCCCCAACAACTTTATATGCTGCCATGTGTTTATTTGCATTACAAATATCCGACACTTGTTGAGCAACAAGATTCGAATCTCCGTAACACATCAAATGTCGGATGCTGATATCCTTAGCAATCCGGATTCCATGCAGCAATGCTTCATACTCGGCAATTTTATTTGTCGCTATGAAGTGGATTTGCAACACGTATAGAAGTTTATCTCCTTGGGGTGATTTGAGTACCACGCCAGCCCCCGAGCCCCCTCGAGCCTTAGACCCGTCAAAATGTAGGGTCCAATATGCCGACTCAGGGAGGGTCATATTCGCCTTTGTCTCTCTCCAATCAGCAACAAAGTCAGCAAGGATTTGGGATTAGATTGCTGTCCGAGGTTTATACTCAATATCGAAAGCTGAAAGCTCTATGCCCCATTTTGGGACGCATCCTGTGGCATCGCTGTTGTTGATTATATCTCTCATGGGAGTTGTGCTTACCACGGTAATTGGATGTTCCTGAAAATAGTGCCATAACTTACGAGATGCGAAGAACACACCATAAGCCATCTTTTGATAGTGCGGATACAGCTGTTTCGACTCAGTTAGGACCTCACTAAGATAGTAAGTCGAATGCTGCACCAGGTGTTCCTAATTTTCCTCTGGTCTCTCCACTACCATGATGACACTAATGACCCTATTTGTCGCAGCGAGATAGAGCAACATTAGTTCTCTTGGTTCTGGTGCTGCAAGGATAGGAGCATATGAGGGTACTTCTTTCAAGTCTTGTAGTGCAGCTTCAGCTTCATCTGTCTAAACAAATTTCTTAGTCTTTTTCAGGAGCTTGTAAAGTGGTGCGGCTCTTTCTCCGAGCCGGCTTACAATCCGACTGACTGTAGCAATGCAACCAGTGAGTCTTTGAACGTCCTTTAGGTGAGTTGGCCTGGAAATATTGAGTATAGCCTTGATCTTGTCTCGGTTCACCTCTATGCCCCTCTAAGACACGATGAAACCTAACAATTTTCTGGTTGGTATTCCAAAGAAACATTTCTTCGGATTGAGCATAATGTTGTATTTTCGTAAATTTGCGAATGTTTCCTGCAAGTCAGAAATTAATGTTTCCTTCTTTTTGGACATCACCGCAATATCATCCACATATGCATGTACATTGCATCCGATTTGATCGTGGAGGCAATGCTGCATAGTGCGCTGGTACGTAGCTCCTGCGTTCTTCAACCCAAAGGGCATCATAACAAAAAAGAAGGTTCCGAAGGGGGTTATGAATGAAGTTTTGATTTTATCCAATTCCTTCATCCGAATTTGGTGATAACTGGAATATGCGTCGAGAAAATAGAGGAGTTTCGAACCTGCCGTAGAATCAATAACTTGATAAATTCTAGGCAGAGCGAACAGATCTTTGGGACAAGCCTTGTTCAAGGCAGTATAATCAACACACATCCTTAAATCAGTGGTGTCCTTTTTGGGGACCATTACAGGGTTGGCCGACCAATCAGTATGTATGACCTATTCTATGAATCCGGCTAACTCAAGCCGGGCTAGGTCCTTAGCTATTGCCTTATGCTTTACATCAACAAAACATCGTAGGGACTGTTTGACGGGTTGAGCATTCGGGTTTACATTTAGAGAGTGCTCGGTAAGTTCCCTAGGTACTCCGGTCATGCCAGATGGCTGCCATGCGAAGATATCTTGATTTTCTTGGAGGAACTTGACGAGCGTGCTTTGCTATGCGCTATCTAGGACTACGCCTATCTGGGTCACCTTGGAGGGGTCATTATCCCTCAACGACATCTTCTTCGTCTCTTCCGATGCCTTGAACTCCAAATTCGGCTTTGTCACCTCCTTCTTCGTTGCGGGCATCTCGGACGGATCGATGGTCTTCTTGATCTCCTGGTACTCCTTGGCGTGCAGCACGGCTTCAGAAAGGCGGCATTTCCATCCTCGCACTCTCACGCTTTCTTTGGGTCTCCCCTAATAGTGATCACGCCGGTGGGACTTGGAATTTTCACCATATTGTAAATGTAATACGGCCGAGACATAAAAGCCCAATAAGCCAGATGTCCAAATATAGCACGGTATGCGCTCTTGAACGTGACCACTTCGAAGGAAAGTGCTTCCGTCCGATAGTTCTTTGGAGTTCCAAAGATAACTTCCAAAGTGATCTGTCCTAGGGAATTTGGTTGTCTTCTCGGGACAACTCCATGAAAGATCACTGAGCTATGATTCAGCTGGGTCTCCGAGATTCGCATCCGACGTAGAGTTTTGACATACAAAATGTTGATGTTGCTAACACTATCCATGAGGGTCTTGGAGAAAGCATAGACATCAATAAGTGGATTGATGATTAAGGCATATTTTCCTCGGCTATGCAACATAGGAGGATGATCAGCACGGTCAAAGGTGATTGCAACTTCCGACCAGTCCAGGTACTGAGGGACAGCCGGAACTATCACGTTGAGATCATGCAGAACTGCTTTCTTTACCTTAGCTGGTTGAGATCCAAGGAAGGTGATGTAGGTGTCTTTGTTTGTGGGAATGGTTTTCTTCCCCTCCAACTTGGGATTTGAAGCATCAGCTTCCTCCATGTCGGAATCTTCCTTGGTCTCTTTGTCCTTTTCGGGATTCTTCTTTCCCTTCTTCCGCTTAGCCCTGTAGCCAGTGGTGTCATCTTTCTTAATGTCGTCATTGAAACGACACTCGGCGTTTGTGTGAGACAAGCCCCCATTGGCGTCGAGGTGATGCACACATGGGTTATTGGCAATGTCAGCCCAATAGTAGGTTTTGGCAGGTTGCTGGTCTCCAGTACCTTGAACTCTTGATGTCCCACGACAGCGTCCGCGGCCACCGCCATGTCCTCCTCGTCCTCCAGACCCAAAAATAGCAGTAACCACTGCCATTTCTGCGTTGGGATTTTCTTCCGAGGTGTTCTTGCGCTTCTGAGCTTGTTTCTTTGGTTGTTTTGCCGACTGTGGTACAACTAGGTCGTTCATTAATCCCTCTGCGTCATCATCAGCATTTGCATACTTGCTCGCTGTTTCTATCATTTCTCCCAAATTAGTGACCTTCTCACACTTCAGGCGATGACGTAGTAAACCAATTGGGAGTCCTGCAATGAAAGCTTCAATCGTAGTCTGGTCATTTACTCCTTCACATGAGTTCTTAGTGTTGATCAATCGTCTGAGATAATCTCGGCAAGTTTCTTCGGGTTTCTGGGTGGAACGCTGTAGGTCTCCAATCATATAGGGCCTCTAATATGTCCCTTCGAAATTTCGAAAGAACGCACTTTGCATGTCATACCAGTTGTGGATGGTGTTCTCCGGAAGTTCATTGAGCCATGATCGTGCTGTCTTCCACAACATGAGTGGGAGATATCGGGTTGCAACCAAGCTGTTTCCACCTTTGGCGATTCAGCAAGCTTGGAAAAAATCCTGTAGCCAAGTGTCAAGCCGAGCTATCCGTCGTAGGCCTGAATGTATCTTGAGATAGCGAATCCTTCCGGGAATTTTGTGGCTTTTATGCATGGTCCGAAGCATTTTGGGCCCACGTATATGTCATCATTTTCATAGCGTCGCGCCTCTATGTTGGAGTTAATCCGGTGTCACGCATCACTTGGAGACAAAGATCGTCGTCCTGAGTGACGGCTATGGCTGCGGTTCCTTGGAGCCGGACTTCGGCTTCTACCACCACCTCCTCCGCCACGACGTCCTCCTTGGCCTCCTTGAGAGCCGTTGTGATGGATACTTGGTGGAAAGGGTGGGGCAGCTGGGTTGTTTCGGGCTGATCGTTGGCCTCCATCCAGAGCGACATTATTCCGGTTCCGAGGAGAGTCTTCATTGCGACGAGCCCCCTGCCGGCTTGTCTCGGCATCGTTTCCGTCGTTTCTTCGTCCGTCACTCCCGCCATGGTGGGGTTTAGCCGGACGGTTTGTAGGTCTAGGAGGTGGGATCCTTTAAAGGTCCTCCTCCAAATGTTTCTCTTTATCTTCTCCCCTACGATCGTTCGACTCTCGTCGGGGAGGGTTTCTCGGATACAGTGTAGTGATTGCTTCTTGCTCGGCAGCTGGAGCAACATTGCGCCAGTCACGTGCAGCTCTGTGATGCTGTCCTAAAGATCCGTTTCTTGAGTAGTTGTCATCCCGACGGTCAGAACGGTAGTGCTGTTCTAGAACACGCTGGGGCCTTATACCATTCCAGGCCGTGTCCGTGCGACATTTGTCGGATTTCGAGACCAGTTTTCCGCTTCGAGATTTTACGGCCCTTTGCTGTTCCAGACCCATGGTGAGTAGCTTAATGCCTAATCGAACCTGTTCTGGGCCTGGATTGTTTGATAGGATATCTCGATCCGCAACAGTGTTCTGTACCGGTGTTGGATACACCAGATCTCCCTTGCTGTCGAGACAAGGCATCCCTGGGTGTCCTTCAAAGAGAACCTTGTGTACTTCCGGGAATTGATCATCAGGTGTGTGACGCTTCCGGGTCTTTTGGTGCTGCCGAGAGACGTACTTCTCCGCAGTTGCCACGCGTTTCTTCTCATCCTTGATGTTTTGGCTTCATCCAAGAGCACTTGACGACGCGCATCTAGGGCCTGGTCCCTTTCATCCAGTTCTTCAACAGTAAGTTCTGCAGCTGTAGGGATAGGTGTGGTTAATGCAGCATTGGTGATTTTACGTGCACCTTCAGTAATCACGTGTCCATCCACCGATTCTTCTTTTGTCATTTCTGGGATAAGTGCTTCATCCTAGTCTTCCTCGTATTCCTCGGTAACCACTTCCTCTGCCGGAAGATCCTTTGTCGAAGTCTTGTTCTTCTTGTTTTTCTTATTTTCCTTCTTGGCAGCGCCGATAGCAAAGACAGCTTTGGGCCCGTTTCCCGGAGTCAAACTTTGATCGGTACTTTCGGCCATTTGATTCTCGGGATCATCTCCGAGATCCATGTTGTCCTGCGCTTTGGGAGAGTTTTCTCCGGATCCTTCATCCATGTCTTCTCCTTCTGCAGCAGCTGTGGAGTTAAGCTCCTCTTCATATTCTGCAGAGAACTTTCAGAAATCTGCCGACATCATGGATTCATCCGCAGATGCCGGTAATTCGACGCTTGTTCCGATAGCCTCCAGCACCGAGTCAGTGTTGTCTTCAGCATCGGTAGAGTCGGATCCGGATCCAACATATCCGACAAAGTGCGACGCGTTCCTCCTGAGATAACTGCGGTCCTCATAGTAGGCTTCGTCAAAACGCCTGATGGCCTCGAGAATTGCACCTAATCTTGCGTCCTGCATCATCATGCGCCTCAACGTGTATCTCAGGAGAGGTCTGTCTATGCTAGCGCCAGGGCCGAAACCAGAGTTATCTTCTTGCTCTTCCTAGATTTCGACCCCCGCAGGTGGATCGATCTGGGATTCAACCTCGCTAGGGAGATCCACTCCAGATTCAACTTGTACTGCGAGATCTGCCTCAGGTTCAGCTTTCTCCACTATCTCTGTGACTGGTGTGCGCTGGGTGGGTTTAGGGTTTTCTAAGATCTGGAACTCTGCCGCCTCCGCAGACAAAGGGGACCCAAAAATTTCTTCTGCCTCTATCATCACCGCTGGGGTGGGTTGGGCAGGTTCAGCGAAACCGATGTAAACATCAATCTCACCAAAAGACATGATGGTGTAGGTGGTCACGGCTTCCCTAGCCGGAATTCAAGGCTCGTCGAGGATGATGAGAGGGACGTCACTGGCATAGAGGATGCAACCGACGACGATAGTCTCGCCGATTCCGATTCTTGCAGATTCTGCTCGGAACGTTGATCCGAAGATCACTTGCCCCACGGTGGACGCCAACTGTTGTCATATTGATGACAAGTATGCCATGAGGGGATCCTCGAGGCGTGTGGAAGAGAGGGGTGTGAGTTGTACGGTATTCTAGGATGGTGAGCACACAAGTTTACCGAGGTTCGAATCCACCGGCTTTTAATGGATCCTACTCCTACTAGCAATCCAGTAATATGGCAGAGCCGGAATATGGGTTACAAGGGTTTCGCCTGTGCGAGTTGAGATTGTATACTATTGTGAGGGTGTCCTAAAGGCTCTACCTAGGATGGCTTATATAGATATCCGACCTAGGGTTTACATGAGCGATCTATCCGGCTACGACTAAGAGGTGGTTACAGAGTACGTCTTGAACTACAAGTAACACTATGGGCCTATGTCGGTAAGTCTTCTGGGCCTTCCCGCAGATGGATGGGACTCCGTTCTTCTCTCTAACTGGGCCGCCCGTGAAGCAAAGCTCTAACCCGAAGTGGGCCACCCTGGTCAGTGATGTATGTTGAGGATACCCGGAAAGTAAATCCCCAACAGGAGGCAGCATAAGTTGTTGATTGTTCCCTCCAGTGAGTAATGGCTGCCAAGGTGCTTCGTTCCGAGGTGCTTGAGCATTCCCCGAAGTTCCCTGTTCTAGCTTCCTCATCCACTCACACTACCGGTTCGTATGATTCGTCGGGCTATTCAGACTTGGCGTACGAAATTTGCAAGGTTGATCCAACATAGACTCGAACGTATACCTCGGACGATCCTTTCGCTCCTACCATTTCCTTTTCTGCTCCAGGGTCCAAGGCTTCTTCCCCTCATTCTTCTGTTGCCAGTTTTGCCCTCCAGTTTTCTAGCACTAGCTGCCGCCAGCATTGGGCTGATCTCGGTCCACCACTGCCACCTGCTGTGAGTTATCCCTATAATCTGGATGTTGGTCCCTTCTCTTTCCTCGGAAATTGTTTCTCCTTGATGACCCGGAGCCATCTCGGATATAATACTCCTTGTTTGCCTCACTTGACATTAGCTGGGGTTGAGTTGGGTCTCCCAAAGCATATGCATCTACGATCCGGATCATCTCTGCCAAAGTCGTTGGCATATCTCGCTGCAGCCTTTGCCACAACATACTTCCATATCTACAGCCTTGGGTGAACCACGCAATAGCTTATGATTCAATTACCCCCTCGCATGAGTTTCGCACGTTGCACCACCGAGTCAGGAAATCTCAGTCTGGCTCACGCGGTCTCTGCCGGCATAACGCGAGAGTCTGTGGCCTATTGGGCCTCTTGTAAGTGCTTGAGAAGTTGATAAAGAATAACTCCTCAAAGTCCAGCCAACAGTTAACGCTTCCTGGTGGCAAGTTGTTCAGCCAAACTCTTCTTGGCCCCTGATGGCTCAATGCACGGCGCCCAAAAAATTGCTGGTGCGTGGTTGATGTAGAGCTCATTGGGAACCCCAAGAGGAAGGTATGATGAGCACAGCAGCAAGTTTCCCTCAGTTCTAAAGCCAAGGTTTAATCGAACCAGTAGGAGCAAGGAAACACCCCAAAGGTTTTACTAGTTGAGCTTTGGCAGGGCGCACTACCGGTGCTAGTAGCAACGTGGAGACCTGCACACCACAACCACAGAACTTTGTCCCCAACTTGCGATGAGGTTGTCAATATCACCGTGTTTTGCGGAAAACAAAGGATTAAATGTATCGAATGGAAAGAAGTAAAAGTTTACAGAAAGTAAACACGAATAAATAAAAGATTGTAGATTGAATGTAAAAGACAAGGACCGGGATCCATAGTTCACTAGAGGTGGCTCTCCTTAAGATAGATAACATGCTGGGTGAACAACTTACAGCGGGGCAATTGACAAACATCGAGAAAGCAATACATGCATATACTAATCATCTTGACTCCTTTGAGACTTGATTGGTCATTACAACATTATACATAGTCCGCCATCCAACTGCATCTATGACTAATAATCCACCTTCAGGTTATCATCCGAACCCCCTCCAGTATTAAGTTGCAAGCAAAAGATTATTGCTCTATGAACTGCGTGTAAAGTAAACAATACGATTGTTCTATGAACAAAGTATTGTTGTTTTCTCCCTAGTAGCAACAGCACATCTAGTACCTTAGAGATTTCTGTCACTTCCCAGATTACCAGAGGCATGAACCCACTATCGAGCATAAATACTAACTTTTGGAGTTGCTAGCATCTACTTGGCCAAGATAGCTACTAACAACGGGAAGCATGCCAGATCACAAATAACAAAGACATGATAGAATCAATAATCAATCTGAAATAGCATCTCAATATCCATCGGATCCCCACAAGCACAACATGCAGAATTACAAATAGATGATCTTGATCATGAACGGAGCTCACAAGATCTAGACATGAAAGCACAAAGGAGGAGAACCAGCCATCTAGCTACTACATGGATCCGTAGTCCAAGGATGAACTACTCACGCATCACACCGGAGGCTTGCATGGTGATGAAGAAGGCCTCCAGGGTGAATTCCCCTCTCTGGCAGGGTGCCGGGAAGAGCTTCGGATCCCTCCCGATCTTGGGATGGAGATGACGGTGGCTACAGACTCTCTCATGGATTTTTGATCGGGCACTTAGGGTTTTCGTCCCGAGGGCATCTTATAGGCGGAAGGAGAGGCCGAGGGGGTGCCTAGGCTGGCCACACCACCCCCTGGCACGGGCCAAGCCTGGCCGCGCGACCAGGTGGTGTGTCCGCCCTCTAGCCCTTCTCCGTCTCATATTCTGGCATCTGATGACTTCCGGAAAAATAGGCACTTTGGCTTTTGTCCCGTCCAATTCTAAGAATATTCATTTTCTGACTTTCCTAGAACAAAAAACAATAGAAAACAGGCAGCTGGCACTGTGGCTCTTGTTAATAGGTTAGTCCAAGAAATCATATGAAAAGTACTCCAAAATGTGGGCAAAACACAAGAAAGTGGATAAAACCAAGCATGGAATGTCGTCGGATTGAGGACAAGTACGCCATGAGGGGGTCCTCGAGGCGTGCGGAGGAGAGGGGGTGAGACATACGGTATTCCGGGACGGTGAGCACACAGGTTTACCCAGGTTCGAATCCGCTGGCTTTGGACGGACCCTACTCCTGCTAGAAATCCAGTAGTACGGTAGAGCCGGAATATGGGTTACAAGGGTATCGCGTGTGCGAGTTGAGATTGTATACTATTGTGTTGTAAGGTGTTTGCCCTAAAGGCTCTCCCTAGGACGGCTTATATAGATATCCGGCCTAGGGTTTACAGGAGAGATCAATCCGGCTACGACTAAGAGTTGGTTAGAGAGTACATCTTGAACTACAAGTAACATTATGGGCCTAATTCGGTAAGTCTTCTTGGCCTTCCCGTAGCCGGATTGGACTCCGTCTTCTCTCCTGACTGGACCGCCCGTGAAGCAAAGCTCAAACCCGAAGTGGGCCACCTTGGTGAGTGAGGAACTGTGAGGATACCCAGAAAGTATATCCCCAACAGCAGCCCCTAGAGGCCTCCAAGATCCAAAGTCGGATTTTATCATTGTCTAGCTTGATCTTCGGCTTGCAGAATCTTGAAGGGTTCCTGAAACTTCACAAAAAATACGATCCGGGTCTTTAAAAATAAGTCGGACCTATCAATTAGTTACTCGGATTTTCCAGCTCGATTTTAAACTAAACTGGAACTTGGTTTCTACGTCACCTGACACAAGCAAGGTCAAGTCACGTCATCTGACAGGCGTGCCGTCAGCACGACCGTTGGTGGGTCCGCGGTTCGTGGAGCCGAGGCGCCGTTTCAATGCGAGCGTGGAGATCGAGGAGACACAATCATCACATGGGTCCTTCCCAGTTCTTTCCATGACACATGGCGGTTACACTGTAGCATTCGCACGAATCTTGGCGCGGTTAGGTGGATATAAGGGGTTTGGATTTCTCCTTCTCCTTTCCACTAGTATTTGCCGTTTCCTTTCCTCCCAATCCTCCTGCGCGCTCAGAGCTCTCTCGTCCTTCCCCCCATAGAAACTCCCAGCGCCGCCACTTTCAGGTCGTCTTCTCAACAGAGAAATGGCTTCATCGTCTTCTTCCTCCGGTTTGGCGGGAGCAGCGGCAGCAGCGACGACAGAAGCAGCAGGGGAGAAGGAAAGTTTCCGGGGAATCTGGATCCCCTGCGCCCTTGATGAGGACGGCCTCAAGAACGTGGAGAAGGAGGGGCTTCTCGCCGCCGGCGACTGGCGGAGCGGCTCCAGCGAAACCGTCCCCAACCCGCAAGACGGCGAGCGGGTCCACTTCGGCACCCATCTCAACCGAGGTCTATCTTTTCCTCCCTCGGAGTTCTTCTCCGAGGTTATAGATCATTACGGAGTTCAACTCCATAATCTTCCTCCCAACTCTCTCTTAGAGATGGGTGCGTTTGCATCGCTTTGCGAGGGCTTTCTCAGCATTAGGCCGAGTTTGTTTCTTTTCCGGTACTATTTCCATGTCCGGAGAAATTCCATCACTGCCGGTGTTATATCACCGGCACTATCTGCTTTTCTTAGACGCGACCGGGCATATCCCAAAATTTCTGCCAGTGCCTCGGTCAAACAATGGCCAGCCACTGTTTTCTACCATAGGGATATTCCGGCTCCCGGCAAAGCTACTGCTTTGCCGGTTTTTGTCGACGGAGCCACCACAACCCAGCCTTCCTGGGACGAGGCTGCTCCGGCTCTCACCGACGATCTGATCCTCGCTAAGAGGCGGATCGAATATCTGATCAAACACATGGGTTTGAAGGGATCCGACTTGGTCCAGTGCTGGGTCTCACGTCGGATCCAGCCACTTCAGTACCACGGAGATAGACTGATGCACTCCATCACGTCTTCCAAAAAAGACTCCCTCCGCATCAGCCCCAAATCCTACACCACTCAAGGCTACATCAGCCAGATCAAGTGGCTAATCAAGGAGCGGATCGAGAGGAGGATTCTGGAGATTTCTCTAGATATGTACACAGCGGAAAACCCCATGGTGCCAGTAAGATTACATCGATACACCTTTTATGTGTTTCAATCTTTAAGTTATATACTTCAATGCTGATATGCTTTCTTGTTTTCAGCTTTCTGACCTCCCTGAGTCGGTGCTTGCTCCACTCGAAGGATATCCTCCTGAGTTTTCTCAGGAGACTGAAGTGGTCCCATTGCTGGACCTTGCGCTCAAGAAGCGCAAAGCTCCGACAGTGGCTGCTGGCACAAAGGAAGTGCCCGTTGTGAAGAGGTAACTTTCATTCACAATTTTCGCATTTGTACCTTTCTCGAATTTCTTTCTAAGATGTAATGTTTCCGACTTTACTACATTCTTAGAGCAAAGCCTCTCATCAAGGGTAAGGGGAAAGGGATTCCTGCGAAGCCCCTACGACAGACGAAGCACACCATAGCTTCTCCTGCCGTGGATCCTCCAACTCCTTCCCCTCAACCTTCTACAACTCCGGCGATCATTCCTTCTCCGGTGGTCGCAGAAGATCCGGCTCCTCCAACGGAGCCTGCGATCATTGGGTCGCAGACTGACGTTACCGTGGGTGCGTCAGCTCAAGATAAGGGCGAACCCTCTTCGGGTAATGATCCCTCGGTTCAAGTCTTCACCAAAAACCTCCTCAGCAATCCGGGACTTGCCAAGTTTGGCCTATCCCGGAAATCTGCGGAGGAAATCCAGCGGCTGGCCAGGCAAGTCCTGGACAAAAGCCATCTATCCCTCGAGGAGGAAGCGCAAGAAGCAGAGGACGTCAAGTTCTCTGACCTTCTCGCTTAAGTCCGCCTTCCCGACGAGAGTATCAGGACTGGCAAGCTTCCAACAGCTCCAGTAATCCCTCTTACCCTCGTCGAAAAGGTGGCAGCTGAAGTGAACGCGGGTTTAGACAAACTCACCCGCGAGCAATATGTAAGTCGGAATTCCAACTCTTGTTTCTACATTATGTTATATCATATCCTCTAGCCCCCCAAGCATGAAGTAGGATATAGAATCCGAGTTTATGCTTCATTAGGATGCCAAAGAATGAACTAGTGTAGCCCCCAAGGCTCGTGCTGATATTTAGCAAAAAATATTAGCCCGAGTCTTAAGTAGCTTTCTGACTTTGGATATTCTGACTTACATAAAGTATGTTCCTATAACCAGGAATTATTATCCAATGTCTGTGATAAGCGGAGAGAGATCAAAGCTCTCCGGCTTAAAAATGCTGAGCTCAATGTAGCCAAGGATGAAGCCGAAGGTAAACATTTCAAGGTTCAAACCTTGTCTTTTGCTTTTTCAATGTCGAATTTTTCTGAACTGTTGTTCTTTTTGACTTACAGCGTTGGTGAAACAATCCATCGCTATGATTGAAGAGGCCGAGAACCTCAAGACCCTAGTGGTGGAGAACAAGGGACTTTGCCAAGAGCTGGATAAGCTCAAGGCGGATCATGAAACGAGAATAGCTCAAGTCCTGGAATCCTCCTCCATGGCCACTGAAGAGCGTGATCGCTGCTCAAGATAAAATTATCTCAGACCTCAAGAATGAGCTTGACAGAGAGAAGGATATCTCCGAGGCGCTCCGGGCTGAACTCCAGAGTCTTCGGGAGGAGAAGACCAAGATTGACGACGTCATTCTTGGTACGTTCCATCTGTCTGACTTATCATTTCTTCGACTTTTATCAATGTCGGATTTTTCTTGACTTGTTTTGTGTATAGGTCCTCTGAACTTGGCGGAATCTTCCTCCTCCGAGCCCCGCACGCACTGGCTTACCCAAGTCGGTGATCTTCTGCATGACTTCCGCCAGTCTATTGAGGACATTGGCGAGTCTCCCAGGATTCTGGACATGCCAAGCATGTCAGATTTTCAGGTGCGGGACAAGGCCAAGGAGATGCCGTAGCTTGTTCGGGACTGGAACATGTCCTACGCTCAGACTACTGCACAGAACGCTCTCACTATGGTCATGAGCCACCATGGAAACATGGAGATATGGCAAGTGACTAGTGGGTACTGCAAGGTAAACGAAGACGGCCAGGAGCAAGACCTTCAAGCCATCATGCACTCCTGCGCTAGATATGGGTGCCACGTAGCTGATCTGACCAGCTATGAGATCCCCTTCTTCACCAGCGTAGATACTCCGCCGCCTCCTCCAGAAGAAACCGAAGAAGTTTCCGACGATGAACGGACCACCTCGGATCCGGACATCTCGGAACGATATCAAGGCGGAGTAACCAGCGAGCCGACAGCTCCTTCATCTCCTCCTGCATCATAAACCAGAAAACTATGTATTATTCCGGAAAGACATGATGCGTTTGTAAATATTAAGTACTATTGACTTTTGCTAGTGCTAAGCTTTTAATCTATTCAGCACTTTTTGGCTTTTGAAATTTTTGCGTGCCTGAAATGTTCACATAAGCACTTGAAATTTTCCGTCTCTACTTATCGTTTATCTGGCTTTCCGCCTCGTCCCTTTCGTGAGCTGGCTAAACCTTCAACCGGAAACTTTGCCGAGCAATGGAGCTCAATTGCTAAACCAGTTTAAACTCGGAAACAAAGCCGACTTCCAGTACCAACAATTCACTACTCGGAAAATACCCGCATCCAGCAATCAGACAAATAACCCAAGTAAAGACTAGAATTTTTAGAGTTATACCCGAAGGTAGCAGTTTTAGAATCGGAAATCTAAACCAGAACGAACATGAGCATAAAGTACTTTCAAGCATTCTGGGATTTTTGACTATGACATGATCATTAGGAAATAAGATGGTAAAAACTTCTTAGAAAAACTTTGAGGTAACCAAAACTTTTATTTCTCACAGAACACGTACATATGTATGATTACAAAGAAGGATAAACTAAGAATAAGAGGGACGTAGCTGAGCAATATTCCACGGTCTATCTAACTCATCCGGATTTGTACTGTCTCCAACTCTCTTTCTCTTCTTAGTAGCAGGTCTTTCTTTGACTGGCCTCATGTCAGTTAAGTAGTACGATCCATTGTGCAATACTCGACTAACTAAAAAGGCCCCTCCCATACTGGGGAAAGTTTGTGCTTTCTTCGTTGCACAAGCCGGAGAACCAAATCACCTTTATTGAAAGATCTAGTTCAGACTCTCTGGCTATGATACTTGCGTAACTTCTGCTAATAGGCTGTAGATCTCATTTCAGCAACGACGTGAACTTCTTCGACTAAGTCGAGATCATTTTGTCGAGAAATCTCGGCATCCTCTTTGATATACGCGGCCACTCTAGGAGAAGTATGAATTAAATCACTAGGAAGAACTGCTTCTACGCCATAGACCAAGAAGAAAGGTGTGTATCCTGTTGACCTGTTCGGAGTTGTTCGTAAACTCCACATTACAGAGGGTAATTCCTCTGCCCAAGCCCTCGTAGCACATCGTAGTGGTGCTTCGAGTCTTGGTTTCAAGCCTTGTAAAATTAAACAATTTGCTCTTTCGACTTGTCCGTTAGCCTGTGGATGTGCGACTAACGCAATGTCAAGCCGGATATTTTGCTCATCGCAGAATTCAGCCAATTCTCCCATGGAAAAGTTACTCCCGTTGTCCGTGATAATACTATGCAGATAACCATACCGGATTATAACATCCTCGACAAATCTTTTGGTTGTTGCTCCATCACAACTAGTGACAGGTTTAGCCTCAATCCACTTTGTGAATTTGTCCACCATCACTAAGAGGTGAGTGAATCCACTTGGGGCTCGTTTAAAAGGTCCTACCATATCAAGCCCCTAGACCACAAAGGGCCATGTTATAGGTATTGTTAGCAGCTGATCAGCCAGAACATGAGCTTGCTTGGCGTACTTTTGGCAGCCTTTGCATGTCTTGACTAATCGTTCGGCATCTGTCTGAGCTGTAAGCCTGAAAAATCCATGTCGAAAAGCTTTTGCCACTAAAGATTTGGCTGCAGCGTGGTGACCACACTCGCCTTCGTGGATTTCCCTTAAGATTTCCACTCCTTCTTCCGGAGATACACAGCGCTGAAAAACCCAGAAACACTCCGTTTATGGAGCTCACCTTTAACAATAGTATAGGCTTTTGCTCGTCGGATAATCTGTCGGCTCAGTACCTCATCTTCGGGTAATTTGCCATCTACCAAATAATCGAGGTAGGGTTGAGTCCAGCTGGGGATTACAGCTAGAACTGCTATCAAAGGTGAGTCAGATTTGGTCGGATATTCCTCATCTACTCCCTTTATCGAGGGAACTTTGAGGTGCTCTAAAAATGTGCCATCCGGGACCTCTTTCCGTGCAGAGCCTATTCGAGATAGTGCATCTGCTTCCTCATTTTCAGCTCGAGGGATGTGTTGAACTTCAAACCCCTCGAACGATTTAGATAGATCATCCACGACAGCTTTATATGCTGCCATGTGCTTATTTGCATTACAAATATCCGAGAGTTGCTGAGCAAGAAGATCCGAATCTCCGTAACACATCAAACGTCGGATGCCAATATCCTTAGCAATCCGGATTCCATGCAGCAGTGCTTCATACTCGGCAATGTTGTTTGTCGCTGTGAAGTGGATCTGCAACACGTATAAAAGTTTATCTCCTTGGGGTGATTTGAGCACCACGCCAGCCCCCGAGCCCCCTCGAGCCTTAGACCCATCGAAAAAGAGGGTCCAATATTCCGACTCAGGGAGGACCATGTTCTCCTTGGTCTCTATCCAATCAGCAAAAAAGTCAGCAAGGATCTAGGATTTGATTGCTGTCCGGGGTTTGTACTCAATATCGAAAGCTGCAAGCTCTATGCCCCATTTGGCGACGCGTCCTGTGGCATCGCTATTGTTGATTATATCTCTCATGGGAGCTTTGCTCACCACGGTAATTGGATGCTCCTGAAAATAGTGTCGTAACATACGAGATGCTAGAAAAACACCGTAAGGCAACTTTTGATAGTGGGGATACCGCTGTTTTGATTCTGTCAGGACCTCGCTGACAAAGTACGTCGGACGCTGCACCAGGTGTTCCTGATTTTCTTCTGGCTCTCCACTACCATAACGATACTGACAACCTTATTGGTCGCAGCAATGTAGAGCAACATCGGTTCCTGAGGTTCCGACGCTGCAAGGATAGGAGCAGATGAGAGTACTTTCTTCAGGTCTTGTAGTGCAGCTTCAGCTTCGTCAGTCCAGAAAAAATCCTTGGTCTTCTTCAGGAGTTTGTATAATGGTGCAACTCTTTCACCAAGCCGGCTTACAAATCGACTGACCGTGGCAATGCAACCAGTTAATCTTTGTACGTCCTTCAGGCGAGTTGGCCTGGAAATATTGAGAATAGCCTTGATCTTGTCGCGGTTCACCTCTATGCCTCTTTGAGACATGATGAAACCTAACAATTTTCCGGCTGGTATTCCAAAGAAGCATTTCTTCGGGTTAAGCATGATGTTGTATTTTCGTAGATTGGCGAACGTCTCCTCCAAGTCGAAATCAACGTTTCCTTCTTTTTGGACATGACCGCGATATCATCCACGTATGCATGTACATTGCGTCCGAGTTGATCATGGAGGCAACGCTACATCGTGTGCTGGTACGTAGCTTCTGCGTTCTTCAGCCCAAAGGGCATCGTAATAAACAGAAGGTTCCGAAGGGGGTGATGAATGAAGTCTTGACTTTGTCAGATTCCTTCATCCGGATTTGGTGATAACCGGAATATGCGTCGAGAAAACAGAGGAGTTCCGAGCCTGCCGTAGAATCGATAACTTGATCAATTCTAGGCAGAGCGAATGGATCTTTTGGACAAGCCTTGTTCAAGGCAGTATAATCAACACACATCCTTAAATCAGTGGTGTCCTTTTTAGGGACCATTACAGGGTTGGCCGACCAATCAGTATGGATGACCTCATCTATGAATCCGGCTAGCTCGAGCCGCGCTAGTTCCTTAGCTATTGCCTTACGCTTTTCATCGCCAAACCATCGTAAGGACTGTTTGACGGGTTTAGCGTTCGGGTTTACATTTAGAGAGTGCTCGACAAGTTCCCTAGGTACTCCGGTCATGTCAGATGGCTGCCATGTGAAGATATCTTGATTTGCTTGGAGGAACTTGACGAGTGCGCTTTCATATGCGCTACTTAGGCCTATGCCTATCTAGGTCACCTTCGAGGGGTCATCATCCTTCAATGGCGTCGTCTTCGTCTCTTCTGATGCTTTGAACTCCGGATTTGGCTTGGCGACCTCCTTCTTTGTTGCGGACATCTCAGACGGATCTATGTTCTTCTTGATCTCCTGGTACTCCTGGGCGTGCAGCACGGCTTCAGCAAAGGCGGCATTTCCATCTTCACACTCTCGCGCCTTCTTCGGGTCTCCCCTAATGGTGATCACGCCGTTGGGACCTAGAATTTTCATCATATTGTAAATGTAACATGGACGAGCCATAAAAGCCCAGTAAGCCGGTTGTCCGAGTATAGCGTGGTATGCGCTCTTGAATGGGACTACTTCGAAGGAAAGTGCCTCCGTCCGATAATTCTTTGGGGTTCCAAAAGTAACATCCAAAGTGATCTCTCCCAGGGAATTAGCTTTTCTTCCTAGGACAACTCCGTGAAAGATCACAGAGCTATGGTTCAGCTGTGTTTCCGAGATCTTCATCCGGCGTAGCGTTTCGACATAGAGAATATTGATGCTGCTACCACCGTCCATGAGGGTCTTGGAGAAACCATAACCGTCAATAAGTGGATTGACGATTAAGGCGTATTTTCCTCTCCTGTGTAGTTTAGGCGGATGATCAGCGCGGTCAAACGTGATTGCCACTTTCGACCAGTCCAGATACTGAGGTACAGCCGGAACTATTGCATTGAGCTCGTGGAGAACTGCTTTCTTGACCTTTGCTGGTTGAGATCCGAGGAAGGTGACATAAGTGTCCTTCTTGGTGGGAAAAGTCTTCTTCCCTTCCGGCTTGGGATTTGAAGCATCAGCTTCCTCCATGTCGGAATCTTCCTTGGTCTCCTTATCTTTTTCGAGGTTTTTCTTTCCTTTCTTCTGCTTAGCTTTGTAGCCCGTGGTATCATCTCTCTTGATGTCGTCATTAAAACGACATTCAGCGTTGGTGTGGGACGAGCCCCCATTGGCGTCTAAGTGATGCACACATGGGTTATTGGCAATGTCGGCCCAAGTGTAGGTTTTTCCTGGTTGTTGCTCTCCTCTTCCTTGGACCCTTGACGTCCCACGGCCATGCCCGCGGCCTCCGCCACGTCCTCCTCGTCCTCCAGACCCGGAAACAGTAGTGACCACTGCTGTCTCTGCGTTGGGTTTTTCTTTCGAGGTATTTTTGCGCTTCTGAGCTTGTTGCTTTGGTTGTTTTGCCGACTGAGGGACAACCAGGACAATGAGTAATCCCTCGGCATCGTCGTCAGCATCTGCATACTTGCTCGCTGTTTCTATCATCTCTCCAAGATCAGTAACCTTGTCACACTTCAAGCGATGGCGCAGTAAACCAATTGGGAGACCTGTGATGAAAGCTTCAATCACATTTTGATCGTTTACTCCTTCCCAGGAGTTCTTTGTGTCGATCCATCATCCGAGATAATCCCGGTAAGTTTCTCCGGCTTTCTGGGTGCAAGGCTGTAGGTCTCCAACTGTACAGGGCCTCCGATATGTGCCTTCGAAATTCCGAAAGAATGCACTTTGCAAGTCATACCAGTTGTGGATGGTGTTTGCCGGATGTTCATTGAGCCATGATCATGCCATCTTCTGCAACATAAGTAGGAGATATCGGGTTGCGACCAGGCTGTTTCCGCCTTTAGCGATGCAGCAAGCTTGGAAGAAATCCTGTAGCCAGGTGTCTGGCCGAGCAATGCCGTCGTAGGCTTGGATATGTCTTGAGATAGCAAATCCTTCCGGGAATTTTGTAGCTCTGATGCGTGGTCCGAAGCACTTTGGGCCCACGTACACGTCATCGTTTGCATGGCGCCGAGCCTCTATGTTGGAGTTGATCCTGTGCCTTGCATCGTTCGGGGATAGAGATCATCCCGAATGTCAGCTGCGGCTGCGGTGCCCTGGAGCCGGACTTTGGCTTCTGCCACCACCTCCTCCGCCATGTCGTCCTCCTTGACCTCCTTGGGGGTCGTTGTGATAACTGTGTGGTGGAGAGGGTGGTGCAGCTGGATAGGTTCCGGCTGATCGCCGGCCTCCGTCCGGAGCGTCATTATTCCGGTTCTGGGGAGGTTCTTGACTATGAAGAGCCCCCTGCCGGCTTGTTCCAGCGTGGTTTCCGTCGTTCCTTCACCCGTCATTCCCACCATGGTGAGGCTCAGCCAGACGGCTCTCATGTCTAGGAGGTGGCATTCTGTGACGATCCTCCTCCCGACGTTTCTCCTTATCTTCTCCTTTTCGATCGTTGAATTCTTGTCGGGGAGGAGTCCTCGGATTTAGTGCAGCGATCGCGTCATTCTCGGCTGCTGGAGCGACATTGCTCCAGTTATGTGTAGCTCTGTGATGCTGTCCTAACGATCTGGTTCTTGAATAATTGTCTTCCCTGCGTTCGGGGTTATGGTACTGCGCCCGAATGTAATGGGATCTTACGTCAGCCCATGCCGGATCGGTGTGACATTGGTCGGAATCCGAGACCAGTTTCTGACTTCCGGACAGGGTGACCTTCTGCTGCTCCAGTCCCTTGTTGAGTAGCTTGATACCCAAGTGTATCTCCTCTGGCCCTGGATTAGCTGATAGAAATTCACGAGCTGCCACGGTATTTTGCACTGGTGTTGGGTATACCCAATCTCCGTTGCTATCCTTCCGTGGCTTCCCCATCTCATCTCTGAAAAGGACGGCACGGACACGTGGGAATTGGTTGTCATGTATGTGACGCTTCCGTGTCTTCTGATGTAGACGGGACATGTACTCCTTGTTTGACATGCGCTTCTTCTCCACCTCGATGTTTTTGGCTTCATCAAGGAGTTGTTGACGACGCGCTTCTAGGGCCTGGGCCCTTTCGTCCAGCTCATCTGCAGTAAGTTCTGCAGCTGTAGGGATAGGTGTGGTTAAAGCGGCATCGATGAGTTTACGCGTACCTTCAGTGATCACGTGTCCATCCACCGATGCTTCTTTTTTCGGCTCATCTGGGATAAGTGCTCCATCCGAGTCTTCTTCATATTCCTTGGCGATTACCTCCTCTGTGAGGGGGTCTTTTGCCGGGGTCTTGTTCTTCTTGTTCTTCTTCTTTGCCTTCTTGGCAGTGCCGGTAGCAAAGACGGCTTTGGGTCCGTTTCTCGGAGTCAAGCTCTGACCGGTACTTTCGGATATCTGGACTTCGGGATTATCTCCGACGTCCATGTCATCCATGGCTTCTCCTTCTTCTGCAGCATTGGAGTTGTACTCCTCTTCATATTCTGTGGAGAACTTTCAGAAATCTACCGACGTCATGGATTCATCCGAGGATGCGGGAACGTCGGCGTTTGTTCCAATTGCCTCCAGCACCGAGTCGGTGTTTTCTCCAGCATCGGCAGAGCCGGATCCGGATCCGACATACCCGACGAAGTGCGATGCGTGCTTCCTTAGGTACCTGCGGCTTTCGCGATCATCCATATCGAAACTTTTAATGGTTTCGAGGATTGCATCTACGCTAGCGCCTTGTAGTATCATATGTCTTAGTGTGTACCTGAGGAAAGGCATGTCTATCCCGGCATCGTCAGAGCCGGAATCAGTCTCGTTGCTATGCTCCTCCTGGATTTCGACTTCCACGGGTGGGTCGATCTGGGATCCGGCTTCTCCAGGGAGATCCACTCCAGATTCGACTTGGACCGTGAGGTCTTCTTCAGGCTCGGATTTCTCCACTATCTCCGCAACTAGTGCGGGCTGGGTGGGATTAGGGTTTTCTGAGATCCGGAACTCTGCCGCCTCTGCGAACAAAGGGGACCCAGAAGATTCTTATGATTCTTTCATCACCGCTGGGGTGGGTTGGGCAGGTTCAGCGAAACTGATGTAAACATCGATCTCGCCAAAAGACATGATTGTATAGGCAGTCACGGCCTCCCTAGCCGGAATCCATGTCTCATCGAGAACGATGAGAGGGACGTCGCTGGCATAGAGGATGCGACTGACGGCGATGGTCTCGCCCATTCCGATTCTTGCAGATTCCGCTCAAAACGCAGATCCGTAGCTCACTTGCCCGACGGTGGGCGCCAACTATCGTCGGATTGATGACAAGTACGCCATGAGGGGGTCCTCGAGGCGTGCGGAAGAGAGGGGGGGGTGAGACGTACGGTATTCCAGGACGGTGAGCACACAAGTTTACCCAGGTTCTAATCCGCCGGCTTTTGATGGACCCTACTCCTGCTAGCAATTCAGTAGTACGGCAGAGCCGGAATATGGGTTACAAGGGTATAGCCTGTGTGAGTTGAGATTGTAGACTATTGTGTTGTAAGGTGTTTGCCCTAAAGGCTCTCCCTAGTACGGCTTATATAGATAACCGGCCTAGGGTTTACAGGAGAGATCAATCTGGCTACGACTAAGAGTTGCTTACAGAGTACATCTTGAACTACAAGTAACATTATGGGCCTAAGTCGGTAAGTCTTCTGGGCCTTCCCGTAGCCGGATTGGACTCCGTCTTCTCTCCTGACTGGGCCGCCCGTGATGCAGAGCTCTAACCCGAAGTGGGCCACCCTGGTCAATGAGGAACCGTGAGGATACCCGAAAAGTATATCCCCAACATGGAACATCAAAAATTATTGATACATTTGCAATGTATCAACATCCCCAAGCTTAAATCATGCTCGTCCTCAAGTAGGTAAGTGATAAAAAGAAAGAATAATTTTTGAGGTGCCATGCACCATCAAAGACTTGATCAAAGTATTTTAAAAAAATTAAAAGTTGGGATCATAGTACTTCAATCATATCATGAAAGACAAAGTTCTAGCAATAAGACAAAGAAACTATGATGCAACATGAAAAGGCACAAACAAAAGATTCATGAATAACAATGCTTTGCAAGACGTTTGTTTGTTTCACATAAATAAAACATAGCATAATAGTATTCAGCTTGTCCCTCATAGAGTAGCAAATATAAATGCATAGGACACCTTCAAAGTTCATAAGAGTGACTAGATACAAATAGTTTAAAACAAGCAATATCAAGTTATGCATCGATCAACTAGTCGTGGGACAATGCACATAGAACTAAGAATGGCCACTATGCTCTCAAAGTAGTTGCATAAAGGTAGAAGGTGGAGACTCAATATAATGGTGGAAGAAAGGCCTTCATAGAAGGAAGTAGGGATTCAAGTCTCATAAAGAGCTTCCAAAAATTATGGTACTTATAGCTTTCAGCTCTCATTGCCCCTATCATAAGCATATTTAAGGTGATTAAGGTTAAAGTGACACAACTAAGATGATATGCTTGACAAGTTATAAACCGAAATCTCATGCCCCTTACTTACGAAGACCGATCCTCATGCTACTCAACTTCAGTCACGAGTAAGGTTTTGTCATTGTAAGTACATGTGTATCATTAAGAACCGCCAACGCTGTAGCCCTTGCACATGATACGAGAGCTTTCCCATAATCAAAATGACATGGCAAGAAGACAATGAGCATCTCAACAATCTTTTTATTTGCTATTTGGATAGGTTTTTATTGAGGATGCTTCATAGAGTGCTCATTATGGTGATGCTGCAAGTTTCCACCATGATTAGGCATGGCTTAGGCTAGAGGCCCAGGTGTTTCTGTAACACACATACAAACTCCATGATCTTACAAGTTCCATTTTTATTTCACACCGCCGGAATCCGTAAGCAAAAGAACATGATATCAACGGGGTACAAAGTACAAGTGCAATGTTGAAAGCGTTCCCCATGAAACATGGTTCTGCTAATTTCAACTTATAAAGAGCAATCATATACGCAACAAAGAAGGACACAATAGTTCAAGTTTATTAGATGCAAAAAAGTAAAGTGTGCCATCAATTTCGTGAGAGCTTTAATCACTAGTTTTCTCATAACAAGTCTAATTTGGAAGGTAAACAAAAGCATGAATATACTTGGAATAGTATAAGCTAGTAGGTAGGTATGGTGGACTCTTTGGAATAACTTGGGTTAGAGAGTTGGATGCATGAGTGGAACTCATACTTGGTGGTGGAGGCTAGCAAAAGACTGGGAGAGACAAACTAAGAGAGCAATAATTGCCATAATCATGCAGAGCGACAAAACATCATTGATCAAGCATAAAGTGATACTACAAGTTGAAAACTAAAGGATCATAAAGGCTATGGTGACTAAGATAGTCATAACATGGTGTGAGCATGCGCCAAGTCAACCCAAATAAAGCATCAAAGGAGAATACCACTATACTATGCCTTAATATGCTAAAACAACGCATGATTCATCCAAGGCACATTAAGCAATCTCAATTGTTTATAACAATTCATGCTACAGCAAATAATAGTAAGCATAAAGCCAAAACAATATCAAGCATGGCATGACAGAGCATAGGCCACAGTAAAAAACGAGCTCTTTTTACCACATAAGCTTGAACTTTCCTACTATTTTCCAAACCAAACCAAACTATTTGCAAACCAATGTATGAAAGAGGGGGTCCAACCAATTTATTCATAAAAATAATCAAACCAAGAAAACTAAAAACCAAAATGAAACTGAAAAAGAAGACGCTCCAAGAACAACACAACTGTGCATGAAATAATAAAAATGAAGCGTTTGGAAGAAACCTGGGATTTTTATTGATGAAGAAGGGGGATGCCTTGGGCATCCCCAAGCTTTGACGCTTGTACTTCTTGGATATTTCTTGGGGTGACACGCGTGGCATCCCCAAGATTGAGCTTTAGTCCATCCTTCATCTCATTACTCATTCCTTCCATACACCTGAAATTTTTCCTTGATACAAAACTTCACACAATCTTTATTAGCAACTTTAGTGCACTTAAGATAAATAAGTCTTAAGGTTCAGTTCTAACACCAAATAAACTTCCATTAGAACACTAGATACTGTAGCACTTCCCTCAAAAAGCTCAATTCCCCGAAAGAACTCAAAAAGCAACCAATAAGAAGCAAATGTAGAAATTGGCAGAATTCTGCCAAAACAGACCAATAGGTAAAGCTGAATTTTTTCGAAGACCTTCTGTTGCTCAAATCAAAAAGTGTTGAACTAACGAAAGTTAGATAAAAACCTGGGGCAGAAGCACAAAACTTCACACCTCAAAAAGACGTTCAGAGATTTTACACGAATTTTTTAAGTGAATCACAGAAATCTGTTTCGGGACAACAACTTTCCCAATCATTACTTCTCTCTCATTAGAGTTTACTCTTGGCACAAAAACCAAACATAAACGATAAGGAGAGGTTATTACAGAGGTAGTAACTTCCAAGACTTATCTAAAACTTTTGGGTTATCTCCCAATAAGTACTTTTGTTTAACGCCTTTAAGTTAGGCATAAGAAGCAAAGAAAGAATCAAGTGTTCTCAAATGAAGAAGCATTTAGATCAATACTAGAAATATTTTCAACAAGGCAAGGTATATCATCCAAATAAGTTCTAGAGGATCCTCTCTCAATGCTCTTAGGTTCACTATTCTCATCAAAAGGGTTTGTAGGAATAATCCAATCAAGATTCTTTTCTATGGCATCATGTATTGCTACTAGTTTAAAGGGTATTGGTATCTTAGGTTCCTCCCCATTAGGTTCAGTTTTGTTCATCTTTTCTCGTGCACCAACAACATCTACACATGAGCCTAGCATATTGAAAAATTCGAAGACTTTCGTAGCTTCCTTGGCAACATCATAGAACTCCTTAAACAAAGTTTCTAGAATAAAATTATTTGCATTAAGGGGTTGAGGTTAACAAACCTAGCTTCTAACATGTGAATTAAAGAAGCTGCAGCAATCTCATAGTTTGGAGCAAGTTCTTCAAGGGATCCATACTCAGTATCCTCATGTTTTCTAACATGATTAAATAATTCTTCAATATTATCTTTCCCAATTATAGAACCACTACCAATTGAAAGGTCTTTCAGGGTGAAAGTAGGGATCAACATGGTGAGCTAAGGAAGAGGTGAAAACTAAAGGAGACTTAATTTTTGTGTGTTTTTGAATAAGAAAGCAAACAAAGTAAAACTATTTTTTGTATTTTTGAATAACAAAACAAGCAAACAAAGCAAAAAGAAACTAAGCAAAACAAAAATAATAAAGTAAAGAGATTAGTTATGAGGGACTCCCCTTGTGAAGATTTCCTTGACTCCCTGACAACGGCGCCAGAAAAATGTCTTTTGATGGCGTGTGTTTGACGAGGGAGTTTCTTCTTCTTCTTCGATCCCCGGCAACGGCGCCAGAAAAATGCTTGATGGCTCAATGCACGGCGCCCAGAAAAGTGCTGGTGCATGGTGGATGTAGAGCTCGTTGGGAACCCCAAGAGGAAGGTATGATGAGCACAGCAACAAGTTTCCCTCAGTTATGAAACCAAGGTTTAATCGAACTAGTAGGTGGAAAGAAACACCAAAAAGGTGTTACTAGCTGAGCTTTGGCAGGGCGCACTACTGGTGCTAGTAGCAACATGGAGACCTGCACAACACAACCACATAACTTTGTCCCCAACTTGCGATGAGGTTGTCAATCTCACCGTGTTTTGCGGAAAACAAAGGATTAAACGTATCGAATGGAAAAAAGTAAAAGTTTGCAGAAAGTAAACATAAAGAAGTAAAAGATTGTAGATTGAATGTAAAAGACAAGGACCGGGATCCATAGTTCACTAGAGGTGGCTCTCCTTAAGATAGATAACATGCTGGGTGAACAAATTACAGCAGGGCAATTGACAAACATCGAGAAAGCAATACATGCATATACTAATCATCTTGACTCCTTTGAGACTTGATTGGGCATTACAACATTATACATAGACCGCCATCCAACTGCATCTATGACTAATAATCCACCTTCTGGTTATCATCCGAACCCCCTCCAGTATTAAGTTGCATGCAACAGATTATTGCTTTACGAACTGCGTGTAAAGTAAACAATACAATTGTTCTATGAACAAAGGATTGTTGTTTTCTCCCTAGTAGCAACAGCACATCTAGTACCTTAGAGATTTCTGTCACTTCCCCGGGTTACCAGAGGCATGAACCCACTATCGAGCATAAATACTAACTCTTGAAGTTGCTAGCATCTACTTGGCCAAGATAGCTACTAACAACGGAAAGCATGCAAGATCACAAATAACAAAGACATGACAGAATCAATAATCAATCTGAAATAGCATCTCAATATCCATCGGATCCCCGCAAAGACAACATGTAGAATTACAAATAGATGATCTTGATCATGAACGAAGCTCACAAGATCTAGACATGAAAGCACAAAGGAGGAGAACCAGCCATCTAGCTACTACATGGATCCGTAGTCCAAGGATGAACTACTCACGCATCACACCGGAGGCTTGCATGGTGATGAAGAAGGCCTCCAGGGTGAATTCCCCTCTCCGGCAGGGTGCCGGGAAGAGGTCCAGATCCCTCCCGATATAGGGATGGAGATGATGGCGGCTATAGACTCTTTCGTGGATTTTTGATTGGGTACTTAGGGTTTTCGTCCCGAGGGCATGTTATAGGCGGAAGGAGAGGCCGAGGGGGTGCCTAGGCTGGCCACACCATCCCCTGGCGCGGGCCAAGCCTGGCCACGCGGCCAGGTGGTGTGGCCGCCCTCTGGCCCTTCTCCGTCTCGTATTCTAGCATCTGATGACTTCTGGAAAAATAGGCACTTTGGCCTTTGTCCCGTCCAATTCCGAGAATATTCATTTTCAGACTTTCCTAGAACCAAAAACAGTAGAAAACAGGCAGCTCGCACTGTGGCTCTTGTTAATAGGTTAGTCCAAGAAATCATATGAAAAGTACTCCAATGTGTGGGCAAAACACAAGAAAGTGGATAAAACCAAGCATGGAACATCAAAAATTATTGATACATTTGCAATATATCAGCCCCTCTAACATTTGAGGCACAAACCTCACTGCCCATCTCAAATTTCCACTTGCAATCTTGACTGCCGTTTCATTATCAGTGAGCCAATCCTCCGGTCTCGTGCTACCATCGTATGTCCTTGTTCCCCTGGCTAATTGAAAGTTCGGCACTAGTGGATCCCTCATGATCTGGGCCCAAAGCATGCCGGACCAGGTGGACCATGGACCTCGATCAACTCCGACCTATAAATCTTGTCCAGCTTCAGCCTTGCATCATCTGGCTGTAAGTTTCTGCTTCCCAGCCTTGATCCAATTACATGATCCTCTGGTTTGGGGTATCCGTCGTTAACCATCGCCGAGTAATCATCATTATACCTCTCTTGATCCGGACAAGCATTTCGCTGTTGTGCTGCTTGACCTGCACTTCTCTCCTGCCAAGGTACGTGTTGCTGTTGCTACCGAGGTACGTTTTGCCCTGTTCCCGCAGGATCACGTTGTCCAGCATTGCCGTTGGCAGCGTTCCATTGACTGACATTTCCTTGGTCGCGGTTACCTTGGCCAGATTTACCTCGGCTTGTACTATGGCGATCTTCATCAACTTGCACTTCTTTGCCTTTTCTGGCTCTCACCAGGTCGTAGGGGACCATCTGTTTGTCTCTTCTCCTAGAGTTTACCTCTCCTCTCTTGGGGTTATGACCCGGTGATGATGCGGCTGCGTCGGACTTCGCCGGGTTGTTTCTAGCCGAGTGAACCACGTGCGATGCTCCTGGTGGTTCCGTGTTTTCCTTGTTCATTTCCTCGTTTTGCTGGCAAGCGACCCTCAGCAAGTGGTTCACCCTCTCATGTTGCCTTTCCTAGGCCTCTCCGGTTAGACCCTCTAACTCGGATGCAACTGCGTTTGTGTAAAATCCCAAGACTTCAATCCAAGTTTATCAACATCTAAATCCTCAAATTTGGGCTTAACAAACTCTTTTGCAAATTTAAAATGAAAGCATTCATATATGTGTGCATTTAAAATAGGAGTTGTTTTGAATTGCCATGATTGTGTGATCCTTTGCTTCTAAAATGTTTCTTAGGTGAAATAAACATCATCTAAGTCATTCCCAAACTTTTTCCAAAGAAGAACAACTCAAAATGAATATTTGAAGTCAATGGTCATTTTGGCAAAATTAACTCTCATGCCTACTTTGGCTATTCCAAGTACTCAAAACTTAACAGAAACATGTGTGGATCTTTACACCCCTTGCTAGTACACATAATGAGGTACGAAGGCCCACATATGGATCTGCTAAAAACATTCTGTTAACTATTTTTTTTGACATTTGAAATTTGAATCCAATGCATATGCATAGATCACCCCACTTTGAAAACTCATATTCTTGAGCTCCACTTTCAAAACCCTTGCAACTAGAGACTACCTAGCACTAGTGGAGATCACTCAAAAATTTTGAAATCAAAATTCAAAACTTTTTCTCTTTCGGCCATTTTGTCAAACACCTTGCTGGCAAGATCATTGTGGCCTAACTATTACTGCTTGGGATGATATTGTCTAGCAATTTGGAAGTGCTTTGATCATATTTGTCCCCCTCAAGCCTAACCAGACCCACACCAGCACACCCCCTACCTCCTAGCTGCACTGCCATGCCATGCCGAGCACCAACTCGCCGGCCGACCATGCACTTGCAGCAGCAGCCCTCTCCAGCTTCTCTCACCATGTCTAGCAAGTAGCCTGTGGTCCATCTCCACCGTCAAACCAACCCCAGGCCAGAGCCAGAGACAGGAGCGGCCAGGAACCGCCGCGCCCGGAGCTGGTCGACCATGCTGTCGCCGCCCACAGAGCATGCTCTGTCCCCGCTTGCACAGATCGCCCCTTGGCTGCAGCCCACGCCCACCGCTCCGCCACGACCTGGAGAACACCCCAGACACACCCGCTGGCCGCCCAACGCCCCACAGCCACCGCTCGCCATGGACACCGCCGCCTCTGCCGCCCAGAGCGCCACCTCGCCCAGACCGCATGCCACCGCCGCTACGGCCGAATTCACTTCCTAGAGCACCGCCAGGGGACTGCTGTCGATCGCCGCCCTTAGCGATGCTTCTACCCAGCCGTAGCCATGTCGCCACCGTCACCTGCCCATATCGCTCGGTCTCACCGTCGGGCCTATAAAAGGAGGCCTCCCCAGCCTCTTCTCTCCACACCACTCCACTCCCCTCACCCTCCTAAACCTCACCCACCTCTAGCCGGAGCAAGGGGAGAAGCAGCTCGCCGGAATTGGAGCTGGAGCCGCCGCCTCTAGAGGAGAAGGGCGCCGCTGATTGCGACCACCCCCGGAGCTACCACGACCGTCCCTGAGCTCGCCGTCGTCTTCTAGTTTGTTTGCCCACCTTGCCGTCGTTGCTGGAGGCCTGGTACGTCCCCAGCAGACCCCCACGAGCCGCTAGGGTTTGAGCTCGCCGGCGACCTGTTCGTCGTCGACGACGACCCTGAGCCGTAGATTCCCATTCTAATCCTACGGCCCACAGCGCGCGTATCGTTTCATATGTTAAGTGCCGCTGACCAGCGGGACCCCCCTGTCAGCTGAGCCCCGCCCCGCGGAGCGCCACTGCGCCGGCCCAAGTTCTCTCCCGCGCTAGCCCACCTGTTCAAATCTGGATTTTTCTTTTTAGTTAAATATAGTTTCTATCCACTATTTTAAAATTCAATTCTGGGAGTTTTATAAATCCAAATTGCATGAAACCAATTTTTCCTGAAAGGTATTGAGATGATCTGTCCAAGCCCGTTGGATTTAATCCAATTAGAGTTATAGATCTCTCCTAGTAAAAATAACAAAACAAAAGCTTGTGCAACTTGCAACATTTTTATAAAATCAACCAAGTTAGATTTTGAGGTGTTTCCAACTCTCAAAAATCACATTTCATCATACCCATCTAACTATGTAATAATATTAAGGTTGACATGCAGTGACTTTGGACTAGTACCAAAATAATGCTATATAGGCATTTCTAGTCACTTTAAATCATTAAATAATGAACTTAAACCAAAGTAATATTGATCCAACCTTTAATTCTCATTACCACATGTTAGGATATGTGCTGATGACATGTGTCAACATGATCCCATATTTTAAGTGGTGAATATTAAATTTTAGTTAATTTTTCAATGAGTAGAAATTACTTTTCTAAAATAAAAAGGATGAAACCATTGAATTAAACTTATGATGCTTGTGATGATAATAGATCATCAAATGTGTGTCTTAGAATTCTACTTATCCTAGTTAAGTATTGTTTGGGTGATTGTGTGCACCGTATGTATTTATAGACGATAGTATCGACCAAGCTTTCGAGGAGGAGGAGTTCTACCAAGAAGAAGAAGAAGAAGAAAACTTCAACCACTACACCAACCAAGGCAAGCTACTATTAGCAAGCTAGCACTATCCAAGTGCAAGTCACCATTAACAGGGCAAGCTAACACTTGCAAGTTAGTGCTTAGCAAGTTAGGACCAAACTAGATGGTTTAGCAAAGAGGCCTTAAGCATGCTTTGATCACACCCCCTCTGACAAGTTTTATTTACAAGATTTACTCTCTTAGTTTACACAAAGTTCTTTACTTGTTTTGAAGGTAGCATAAAAAGTATAAAACTTGACCTTTTTTAGAAACCTTTAGATGTCATTCTATGACATGAGATCGAATCCATCTTTTCCACCTTAGTGAGCACTCTTAACTTAGTAGTTTAGAGTAGATCAAAAACTTGAGTCACCTTAGATGGGAACACCTAGTGAAAATGAATTATGAAAACCTTGGAATGATGAGTCATTTATTGAGATGTTTTGACAAGTGTTGAGAAACATAAATGGTTGATGATGATGAAAATGTTGAGGCATGAGCCTTAACCCTTTTATAAAACTGATGGTTGGATTCGGATGCGATACCATTCCAAATTTACCGTACAACCACACTACCTGAATTGGGTAAGGCTTAGCTAGAAATTTATATGCATTAGTATTAGTTCCCTCACGGGAGAGGTATGGGCTGAGGCTACCTCTCAAGATGTCCACCTATGAAGTGCCCAAGATGACTGATGGTCATGGTTGGGAGGCCATGCTCATAGGAGAGGTGCTTATACTAGGGTGTGTAAAGGGAAGGTTATGTTTGATTATCTGCATACTAAGTATGATGATTCAGGGTTATCCCTGACAGATGTATCGAATCTTGTGGTGAAAGTGTACCACCTCTGCAGAGTGTCAAACTATTCGAATAGCCGCGTCCGCGGTTATGGACAGTTGGAATGGCCATACTGTTTCGTTGTCAGATGTTTTCCAAATAACTTGATATGAATGATGAACCTTGACTTGACCACAACAGGGTTGTGTTTATGACCTTAGCTTCCCACTTAAGTGATTCTAGAACTTTATTTTATCTTTCTTGGTTTCTGAACTCAGCTTATGTTTCAAATTTAAGTTTATAGTTACACTTAGAGTTAGCACTTTATCTTAGACCATAATACTTGTTAGTGCTAGTTTGCAAGTACTTAAAGAGTACTCATGGCTTTTGTCCCTTTTTATTATTGTGGCTAGACTATGAAGGAGATTATCAAGATGATGCCCAATAGGACGGCTATGATAACTAGGACTATCTGCCGTCGTCAGCATTGCTTGTGCCCCCTGAAGATGGACCCCACCGCTACGCTTATCATCTATTTCCGCTACTTGTTGTATTAAGCCTGGATCATGAGATCCTTATTTGTGTAAGACCTTATGTATGGTTTGTAATGGATGATGTACTATGATATCCAATCCGTTATGTCTCGCAAAAATGGTAATCCTAGGATTGCGAGGTATGGCATAACGGGCATCTGGGATTAAAAATCCGGGTGTTGATAGTTTGCTGCCTTGAGGTTCTTCGCCGGGGTACTGTACCTCTCCAACCTTCCTGTTACTATTGTGGCTGTCTGACCCGGCCTATGATGGTACTCCTTGTCAATCTTAGTAATCAGGTTTCTACCTCGGATTCTCGCTCCATCTAAGCGGTTTGCCTTTGCATATTCTCTCAAAGTAATGTTCAAGGACTGCTGTAACTCCGCTACTTTCTTCGCGTCAGCTAACATTTTCTGCCTAGTTTCCTCCAACTTAGTTTGCGCCTGAGCCGGATCTACCACAGCAGCTATTGGCGTCGCTAGGCTATCTATTGCTTGCTGGAGTACATTCTCTGGCCTCTCTAGTGGAGGAAACCTAGATCTTGCCTGTTTAGGCGTGCCTTTCGTCTCTAGCGATGGGTCCTTGCTTGCTCCCGCGTCTGCCGTGGCCATCATGACCTCAACGCTACTAGCAGGGCAAGTGATACACACACCGCGAGCCGCGCTGAGAGGAGGTTCGCCTCCCTCGACGACGTGCCGCGGATGAATGCAGGGCTCGTCCATGCTGATGTAGATCTTGTGCGCACCAACCTTGATGAAGAGCCCGTTGCGCGGAGGAGGACGCCTGCCGAAGCTCCCTGCGTTGTGCTGACATAGTCCAAAGCTCCAAAGCACTAAACCAGGCCAGAGACGACGCGCTCGCCGGTGTCGGAGATTCTTCCCATCCGGATTTTGACCCCTGCTAGCACTGCGTGACCCATGGTGGGCGCCAACTGTCGTGGTGGTGGCACGGCAAATGCCATGGATAGGCTAAAGATGGGGCCATGAGTGCTAGGGGAATCCAGGAAGGGAAAACGTGGTGATTCCACGCACAAATGTTGTTGTATTTCCTCTATCAATGGTGGTTACAAGTGCTCCTCGGGTTGTTCGTGAGAAGGAGACTATGTCTCTTACCCCCACAACCTATCTCTAGAGTTCTTCATTCGATAGAGAAAATGATCGATCCCCCTCTATGGAGGACCCGGTGCTCCTTATATAGGGGAGCCCGGGTTACAATGTTAGGGTATACGTGGTAGCATATTCCCAGAATATGCCCCTCGACTAAAGCTAGATGCTTCTTTATTCTCTTTAATGGCTCGTCTGGACTTTGAACGTAACCCAATGCGTAATCCTTGCCTTTAAGCGTCAGCAGACACGGGCTACATCAGTCGACACTGCCCGCCAAATCTTGGTCGCCCTTGCCCCGCTGGTCCTTACCTATACTTTACTTCACTCACGATACAGCTAACAAAGGCCACCTTTTGACCAACGGGAGATTCTTTCCTTCTCTTGGAAGCGAAATGGTAGTCCGGCTAGCTCATGGCTAACCCGGCTATGAGGGTACCTGCATAATAAACAGACAAACATGGCCGACATATATTTTATGCCAGCCGGGTTAAGGCTAGGGAGATACTCCACGGGCGGGGTTACTCTTTAGGTCGGCCTACCTTGAGGTGTCCCGGCCAGCCCTTGCTTCGACCGTGCCGTACCTCGGGTAACTCGACCTTTATACCCCGACGTGATATCCCCCCAACAGGGGTCGATGCATAATACGACACCAACCTCAGAGACGGGCGGCATCATGGGATTCCACGCCGGGATCTGGCTCACGCGAGGATGCCCGAGAGCAACCTCGTCAGAGATCGACGGCGCCACCAGTGGAGCTGTTCCTAGCTCGAGAAAAAGAGAGGCTTAGATGCAGCAGAGACAAGGGATCCCGGTACGGTTGACATGCATAGGAAGAAAGGCCGAGGAGGGAGCACCTAGCTCGAGGTTTAGAGATGGTAAAAGTGGAGAAACTCTCGTTGTCCCATGACATGCAGAGGCATGGGCTCTATGAGGGAGCTTTGTGGACCGATATCAGGGCTTTGGAGGGGATCTGAGGTGATGGGAAAGGTCTATGCATACCACACTCGTGCATGCGAGCAAGAACCCGAGGGTAGTTCTTCACCTTTTTCATGGCGAGAGCGAGAAGATGGAGGGAGAAGGGGAGTGGGGATTATTCTCTGGTGCTCAGGGAAGAAAATGGGTGAGCAGGGAAGGTTGGAGTGGCCTATGGCTTATTTAACTTGAGGAGATGGGTGTATGGTGAACCTAGTGCGCTCATGGCCATGGCTTGGTCCATGGCCTTCCCACTGGTGGCCAGGGGCGGTGGAGAGAGGTGTAGTGGGGTTTTGGTCGTGCAGGACGACAGAGAGAGGGGTGTGCAGTAGCTGGAAGTTTTTAAAGAAGCTAGACAAGATATCTCACTTGTCTCCTCTCCCTCCAAGAGCAAAAGGACAAAGATAGAGTGAAGCTACAGTGCCGCTATAGTGGGTGGCGACCAGAGTGTGTCCTGGTGCTAAGGAGGAGTAGTGAACAAGTTTTGGAGAAGGTTTGATTTGTCTTAGTTCATTGGTTTGATTTATTTCCAAAACTTGGCCACGTTGATGAGCATGAAGCTTCTCTTGATTTCTGAATTTGGAAAGGTGAATCAATGATGTTAGTAGTTAGATAGGGTTAAGGTATACCTCCCTGAATTAATTGGAAATTTTCTGAATATTTTAAAGCCTCCTTATATCAATTATTCAAAAAGTGCTGAATAGGTTTTATTGGGTTTATTTCAGAATTTTTTGAGTTGGACAAGTTGGGTTTTTGTTCTTAGCTGGTCCCATATATGAAGTTATACTTTGAAGAATTTTTCCAAGATTTATTGGAAAGGAAAAGTATTTAATATATTTATTTTCTTATTTCTGCCATTTATGAAAATAGGCAAAAAGAAACAATAAAGCTCTTCAAAAATATTTATTTCTAAAGTGGTAAGATAGGTTATGATATATAGTCCTCACAGGTGACCTAAGTTGGGGATGTGTTTTGGAGAAAACCATTCTTTCGTTTATAGATTAAGATTTGGAGGTTTTGTCCATTAAAGAGATTAAATAGGTTTAGGTCCATAATAATTATGGATGATATTTTATAAATCTTTGTAATCAAGGTAGAGGATGTACACAATGTTTATCTAGCATTTCCAACCTTGGGTGTTGGGAATCAAAGTTTATTTTGGATGGAAAACATGAGATTAAGGATCTAGGGAAATGTTATTTTATTACCTTTAAAACCTCGTTGGATCTTTGAGCTCCAAGATCCTCTTGGGTCATTAGTTATAGGGATATATAGACCAAGTGCTGTATATCGCCATGGTATAGAGGTTTAAGGTTGATCATGGTTGAGATCTCCAAATATTTATTCCAAACTTTGAATAAAATAAGGGTGTCAAAACAGATTATCAATTACCTTCTAAACCATGTGGGTTTTAGGAGCACAATGGTCCAATTGAAACAAGTGAAGTAGGGGTTGATACACCTTTATGAGTTGATAATAGTCATGCAATGAGTTGGTCCAAAGAAGGTAGTATGTGGATGTGATCTTCTGACAAAGTAGACTAGTTGATAAGATTTGCAGAAAGAGTTATTTTCTTTCCTGGAAAACCATCAAGACAAATGGTTGAAAAGGTGATCTATCAAAGGGAAAGATTGGGCCTTGGTAGTACTTAAGATGGTATATAATATGGTTCAAGTTCATTACGAAAAATGCACAAGGGTTGAGAAAGGGAGGCATTCAAATAAGTGATGTTGAAACAGTTTCCAGACTTAGTCAAATTTTTGTAGATTTGGGGATTTGACTAGAATGTAAGAGAGGATGGTTTTGGTATGATGCAATGTACCAAGCATCATCAAATGGGTGATGTTGAAGTGTATCTTGAGTATAAAGGATCCATGCTTGATATTGTTCTTCATTGACTTGGGAGCTTCTAGAATGGATCACTTCAGCATTGATCTGGTTAAGGGTTTTAGATGATCACCAAGTGGCTAGAGATCAGATTCATTTTGGTTAACTTGTTTAGGGTTGACACTCTTGGATTAGATAGATTCTAGATGATGATCTCCTAGGGTAGCTCATACTAGTTCCTAAGCAAACAAGTCAGGCAACAGATCAAGGCAACTCATCTTACAAATAGAACAAATCTACTACCATGGGTACCTCCAAGCCTAGCTTAAGGTAGGGATGGGTATTTGGAAAGGGGGGAGTTTGAATAAGGTGAGAGTCCTTGGTATTTATACCAAGAGTAGAATTCAAAAGCTTTATAAAAAGGTTTTAGAAAAACCTAGAGGTAAGAGAAGTTGAAAGCTCTATCTTGAAAACATAAGGAGTTTATATCATATAGATCTCCATAATTTTGTCAATAGAAGCTACTAAAATAGTTAGGGTTGCAGAGGCACCTTGACCCAGGCTTTTGAAATGCCAGAACATTTGAGAATATGTAAAATGAGCCAAGACAGTTTTGTTAACTAGCTTTTGTCAATTGATGGTGAGGTAAGGAGTATATCATATGTTATACATTCAGAGGCACAACCACAAACAAACAACAAGAAAACACTACGACCTTTAACAAGAAAAAGTTTTTGTTCCCCCTAATTTTTGCATTATGGACAACTAATCAGGGTTGCTAAAATTAGGATGCTATCGTCTTTCCACCTTAAAGCTTCGCTAAGGTCCATTCGAGGGTGGTGACGATCTTCTGTCTTAAAGTGTTGAAATGATGCTGAAGAAGGATGTATCTCCTTGGGTCTTGAGTTGAGGTCCTCGAGTGTCGTTCTATTGCGTGAACCTTTTCGTGGGTGGTTTCCAAACGAAGTTTGAAGGGGTTGGCTTAGGGCAAGTTAGCGGTTAACAACTCTTCTTGCTAGTCTTCAGACGAGGTAGGGTAGCAAACTTTGTAGAAAACATCTTCACTTGAACTCTTTGTGTTGCTTTTGCTTGATGTTGGAGTAAACTTGGTGTCTTTATGCATCCTTGTCTTCAGGGATTTGAAGTATTCTATCCTTCTGGTGAGGAACTTCCCGTTGGTTGGGAAGAGGGATCGATTACTAGTTAGTCTCTTGGGGATGTAGGAAGTTCTAATATACCGAAGGTTAGGGAAGTCAGGTCTTCACTTCTTGTCTTGGTTAGCAAGTCTTGGGGGTTTCTTGTGGATAGTGCAGATCCTTTGGTGGTAGACTTCCAACTTCAAGGGGACTCCGGTTATCGTTGGTCGATGAATGATGGCTTGTAGTGTCCATGACGAGTCTTGAGAAGTGATTTTGACAAAGTATGCCATCCTGCTAGAGAGAGATCTTCAAATTGTTCTAACTTGATGACATCGAACTTGGGTTTCTAGCGATGCTTTTCCTCTCATATCTCTCGGGGTTAGTAAGGTTCTCTTTACCAACAACAAACATGGGTGCCGGAGTTACTGGGGTGTATCATTCTCAAACCACATTGGACTATGGTCAAAACAAGCCAGAACACATATACAACGTAAACAGAGTGACGGGGTCGCAATGTCTCTGAAAACAGCACAAATCTAGAAACACATTAAGCACTTAGGCAAGCAAACACGGTCCGCCATGGGGACCAAGGAGTTAACTACTCGCGATTTAGGGGAATCCTAACATAGGATTATTTATCTTAGGTCTCACGGTGTTGTGTTCTAGGTCACTATCTCGCGTATGAAGCCTTCGCCGAGTCATTGGAAGATTCTCGATAGTGTAGCACTTGAGTTCTTTTGGTTATGAGGATTCCGCGGGTGGGGCGATCTTGTAGTCTCCTTGTGTTTTCTAGGCGTTGCTTCTCTTTGTCTCGTTAGCATTGTCTTCACCTGGTTCCCAAGTCCTATTGGTTTTAAATCCGTATGTTTGAAATTCGGATGAGAGGTACAAGAATCCATTTTTGAAATCCTTTAAATTAGAAGAAGATAAGGAGTAGCACGTTTCAAAAAGCTGTTGAGAAAGTAGTTTTCGAAAGTGGATGTTTCCAAAATAGTTTTCCCGTCTAACGACAATTCTAACTAAGGTTCTCTTACAGTCAGGATGGCTCTAATACAGGGTCTCTGGGGCCCCCAGATTAATCCTCCGAGAATCCCTGTTATTCATACACCATGATCCCATGATCAGTTAGTCATGGCATATAACCGACAAGTATCACCGTAAACATCCATTACTTAAGCGGATACATGTCATACTTTACATGCCATTATGGCTACATCAATATTCATCAACGGAACTTCATCAAGCGTAGAGCCTGAGCCATGCCTTAACCTACAAGCAACTGACTGGGAGGATGTCCTAGCTCGCATAGTAATCAACTTCACCTTCTTCTCAATATCTAACTAAGTTAATAGCCAGGGATAATGCTAGTGAGTACTTTGAATGTACTCGCAAACCACCTTTGGTTGTAGGAGGGATATGCAATATGTTGTGGTAGTAGGAGGTATCCAAGAGAGGTTCTTTTCTCGAATAGTTTCTCTTGTAGATATAGCATCTACATATCTATGTTCAAAACTTTTGTAAAACCTTTTTGGAAACCTTTTTGAAAAGTTTTAGAAATCACTAGAATTGAGTCACCCACTTGTTCCTCCTTTCGGTCATCTCATGACCAAATCCTTTCCTTCCTTTCGACCATCCCATGGTCACAACATTTCCAAAGCCTTTTTCTTTTCCGAAGTCCTTTTGAAATCAAAACTAGCACCGCTCTACAGCAAGCTTCCCAACCGTCCATGACCGTGGACACGGCTATTCGAATAGATTTACACTGCAGAGGTTGTACACTTTACCCACATCAACTGAGTACCCTACCCTGATCCATACGATCGTGGGTCGATTAACCGATCAAGACTCTCCGGATGCCACTCTAGTATATGCCCTTGATGACCCACAAGTATAGGGGGTGTATCGCAGTATTTTCGATAAGTAAGAGTGTCAAACCCAACGGGGATCATAAAGTGTTGACGAGTGGCTTGGAGCAGGAATTCTCTGTGAATACTTTGCAACGAATTTTTAGGGGTTTTTGATAATGCAGATAAATAAAGTACGAGTGAATAAAAGACAATAATAATAAATGCAGCAAGTGGCCCAATCCTTTCTTTAGCAAAGGACAAGCCGGTTGTATTACTTAAGATGACCAATCATTCTCGAGGACACATGGGAATATCGTCAAGTGCTTTTTTTAGGTGAAATAGTAGGGACAGTCCCCACTGCATCGTCAAGTCCTTTTGCTTCGTATAGTTGATTAATCTTCTTTAGATTGATAAGTGTTGTGTGGGTGAACCTGTTATAATGTACTGACCTTCCTAGGACTAATACAAACTTGTGATTATACCCCATGCAAGCCTCCGCAAGTACAAGAAAGTAATTAAGATAGAAACCTAACCACAACTTTAAACTCTGAGATCGTACACTCCCTTGTGCAAAGGTTTCCTAACAGGGGTTCAAGTTTCTGTCACTCCGGCAAGCCCTACGATTAGTAGCCAAATACACAATGCATTCCCATAGGCCCTTAAAGGTGAAGTATCATGTAGTTGACATTCACATGACACCACTAGAAGAATAACACCACAACTTAATTATCAAACCATTGAATCTTTCTCAACACAATTCCACTACTAACAACATGACTTCTCCCATATCCTCAAGAACTAAATGAACTACTCACAAGACATCATATGGATCAAGATCAGAGATGAAATAATGATAAGTAACAATCTGAACATGAACGATAATTCAATGGTTCCACTCAATAGCATCAACTACAACAAGTAATCAACATCAGGAAAGTTTCCCCTAAGAACTGTGCAAGATTCAACCCAATTATTACAATGGTATGGAGTGGTGATGATGGTGCTGGTGGAGATGATGATAGAGATGATGATGATCCCGATGAAGTCCAGCTTAATGATGGTGTTGATGGCGACGATCTCCCCTCTCCTTGAAGGAATTTCCCCGACAGATTTCTGCCTACCGCAGAGCTCTTTCTCTCTCTGAAGCTTTCCGCCCTGTAGAGGCGGCAGAATCTTTCTATGGTCTCTCCCCGAGTCTTAGGGTTTCTGGAGGATTATATACGCCAAAGAGCAGAGCTAGAGGTGGGCCAGGGTGGCCACACCACCTGGTGGCGCGGCCAAGGGTGGACCGCGTTAGGGGGTGGTGTGGCCCCCCTATGGCCCATCTCCTCTCCCCCTTCTGGCTTACTTCGTCTTCTAGAAAATAGGATTTTCCATTTATTTTCCAGGATTTTCTGATCTTCGCGAATTTCACCCCCAAACTGTGCCTTTTCCATCAGAATCCTGACTTCAGCGGTTCATCCTCCAAAAGTCATCAACCATGCAAAAGCAGATGAAATAACATAATTATCATATCTTAATATGAAATATATCAATGAATAACAGTAAATTATGATATATAATAGTGATGCAAAATGGACGAATCAACTCCCCCCAAGCTTAGACTTCGCTTGTCCCAAGGCGAAAATTGAGCTCAATAAACTAAGCTCAATGAAAGAATACGGACAAGAAGCATCACATTCATCAATACACAAATCATAATAGAAGACAACTCACTATTATATAACTTGACTTTCAATAAGTAAAGGAAACACAATAAAGATACACAAATTAAATCATAATTGGTAATGGCGAACTTTTCTCTTGGTCAGAGAATAGTTAACAATTTGCAGGAGTTCACACATAATGGGGTTTCAATGATAGCTTTCAAAGTAGTACTCACTAAGATAAGAGCAGTGTGCAAAACAAGGAACATAAGATACATGATTGAATAAATCATCATATGAATGAATAAAACACAACAACTCAAAATACTTGCTTGGGATAGAAAGTAATAGGTTTACTGACTCAACTAAAAATTAAAAGATAGGCCCTTTGCAGAGGGAAGTAGGGATTTCAAGTTTCATAAAGAGCTTCCAAAAATTATGGTACTTATTAGCTTTCAGCTCTCATTGCCCCTATCATAAGCATCTTTAGGTGATTAAGGTTAAAGTGAAAAAATATGAGGATATGCTTCACAAGTTATAAGTTGAAAATCTCATGCCCCTTACTTATAAGTATCGTTCCTCATGCTACTCAACTTTAGTCACAAGTAAGTTCTTGTCATTGTAAGTACATGTGTATCATAGAGAACCGCCAACAAGGTAACCCTTGCCCGATGATATGGAAGATTCCCCATATGAAAATGACAAGGCAAGCAAACAATGAGCATCTCAACAATCCTTTTATTTCATATTTGCATAGGGTCTCTTTTTTTCTTTCCTATTTGCTTAGGTTTTTCTCCTTTTTTTCTTTTTTTATTGAGGATGCTTCATAGATTGCTCATTATGGTTATGATGCAGGTTTCCACCATGATTAGGCATGGCTTAGACCTGTCGCCCAGGCGTTTCTCTAACACATATACAAACTCCATGAGCCTAATAAGCTCCCCTTTTATTTCACACCACCGGGATCCATAAGCAAATGAACATGATATCGACTAAATAAAGTGCAATGTTGAAAGTGTTCCCCATGATAACATGGTTCTGCTAATTCACAACTTACAAAACGCAAGCATATACGCAACATATATGGGCACAATGGTTCGAATTTATTAAGTGCAAGAAAGTAAATTGTGCCATCAAGTTCGTTAGAGCTTTAATCACTAATTTTCACATAACAAGTTTAGTTTGGAAGGTTGATAAAAACATGAATTTACTTGGAATAGCAATAGGTATGTTGGACACAAATGGCATAGTTTTTGGTTTAATGATTGGATGCACGAGAAGCATTCCCTCTCAGTACAGGTTTTTGGCTAGCAAGGAAGGGTAGCAAGCATAAGAATCGAAGGAAACAAACAAATATACAAGTGATAAAAATGAAACATGCATCTTCCTTGGAAGCACAAAATATCTTAACTAGAGAATACTAAGCTTATGAGCTAATCAAGAACGAAGGATGATGAAATTATATTTCTTAAAAGTACTTTTCTCTTTTTCATTCAATTCTCAAATAGTGTTGCTATGGACCAGAGCCAGGTTTGCCAAAACCAACAAAATTTACTTAATGATCCCAAAGTGATACCAATTCTAACAACAAGATCAATCATATAATAGAAATTGCAAACTAATATAAGATGTGCAAAAAGAAAATGATAGAGCTTCTCATTAATATTCCATAACAGCAACTCACACCCAAGGATACATAGATAACTAACGAGAGGGGATACACTTGCATAATGCAAACCATCCTATATGATAACTTCTCTATTCATGATATGGCTCTACTGAAAAGGTAAAAAGTTGAAAGATAATGGTGTGATACCGCGGCACACCCCCAAGGTTGGAACAAACCAAGGGGATGCCAAAACCTGATGACGAATTACTCCTTCGGGGGTGGTGGTGTTCTCACGATGAGCTTTTCAATCAATTTTCTCAAGTCGTCAATCTCGAAGGTGAGAGTACGAATCAACTCCGAGTTGTGCTCAATTGGGTTCATGATCATGTCGGGCTATGAATCCCAGCTCTTACGATTCTTTCCCCACTCTTCTTCCTTGAAGTATTATTTTCCTGCATGGTTAGAATGAGGCATATCCCAATTGGCGGGTAATTTTTCCTTGGGCATATTTTGGAATTGATGCTCATGAATAAGGGTATGGAAGGGATTCTTGGTGCGTGGAGGAGGTGACCATGAATCCAAGCAATGACGTGGAACCTTCCCTCCAGTGGACATCCGTGTAGTCCTTTTGAAACTGGCAGGATTTGCCACCACTCCAATGCTTGGAATGGTGGTGCTGGTGTGCGGATGCTAGTCTTCCTTTGCCTCCTCTTCATCTTCACTCTCGATCTCCTCCTCATTCTAAAGGTCTTGGAGATCATCTTCTGTAGGCTCCTTGCCCTTATCATTGGCGGAGACCATTGTGCCTCTAAACTTTAAGAATAGTTCCTGACTGAAACAGATCGAAACAAAAAAGCAACGATAACACGATATACGAACCTCGGGGGATCTGGGGGATTATATATTATGAAGTTTAACAACAAAAGGAAAGTACTGGGAGAAAACGGGTCAGAGACGGGCTCCGGGGTGGAAACACCACCTGGTGGCGTGGCCAGGGGGCCCGCGCCACGGGGTGGTGTGAGCCACCCGGGCACCGTTTCCATCCCTCTTTCGACTCATTGCTTTCCATGTTAGATAAAAACTGCAAAAATATAAATTGACAGATTTTTCGCGGACCTTTTCTTACCAGAACTGTTACCCATTCGAACACGGACTCTGTAGGTCTCTGAAATTGGTCTTTGATAAAAAAAATCGGGGTTACCATTTGGATTGCTTCAATATATTCATTGTAAGAATATCCAGAAATATAATGCTTGAGTCTCTGACCATTCACCACTTGTGTAGTGTTATCTTTTAAGGAAGAAATTTTTATTGCGGCTGAACGATACACCTCTTCAATAACAAAAGGTACTTTCCATTTTGAGAGTAGTTTTCCTGCAAAAAATCTGAGACGATACCTATACAATAGAACCTTCTCACCAACATGGAATTCTCCCTTAAGAATTCTCCTGTCATGCCATTTTTAACTTTTTCTTTAAAGAGTCTATCATTTTCATATGCTTCACTCCTCCAGTCGTCTAACAAACTTAAGTCAAATAATCTTTTCTCACCATCAAGTTTGAAGTCTCTATTAAGTTCTTTCACTGCCCAATAAGCTTTGTGTTCTAATTCTAAAGGCATGTGGCTAGCTTTTCCATAAACCATTTTGTAAGGAGACATTCCCATAGGATTTTTATAAGCAGTTCTATATGCCCATAAAGCATCATTCAACGTTTTAGCCCAATTTTTTATAGATCTATTAATAGTCTTTTGCAAGATGGATTTAATTTCTCTATTTGATAGTTCTACTTGCCCACTAGTTTGGGGATGATAGAGTGAAGAAATTCTATGATTAACATCATATCTAGCAAGGGTCTTCCTAAAGCCACCATGAATGAAATGAGAACCTCCATTAGTCATAAGATACCTAGGCACTCCAAACCTAGGAAAGATAATATCCTTAAGCATTTTTAAAGAGGTCTCACCATCAGCACTTTTCGTAGGTAGGGCTTCTACCCACTTAGTAACATAGTCAACAACAACAAGAATATGAGTATAACCTTATGAAGGGGAAAAAGGACCCATAAAGTCAAATCCCCAACAATCAAATGGTTCAATAACAAGAGAGTAATTCATAGGCATTTCATTGCGTCTAGAAATATTACCAACTCGTTGACATTCATCACATGATAAGACAAATTTTCTTGCATCTTTAAAAAGGGTAGGCCAGTAAAATCCTGATTGTAGAACCTTTTGTGCGGTTCTATCTCCCGCATGATGTCTTCCATAGGCACTACCATGACATTTCCGCAATATCTCCTTCTGTTCATATTCTAGAACACATCTTCGCATAATACCATCCACTCCCTCTTTATATAAATGTGGGTCATCCCAAAAATAATGCCTCAAATCATAAAAGAATTTCCTTCTTTGCTGGGCTATAAAAGTTGGAGGCAAATACTTAGGCACAATAAAGTTAGCATAATCAGCATAACAAGGACTTGAGCTTACCCCTATTGCAGCCAACTGTTCATTTGGAAAACTATCATTAATAGGCATGGGATCAAAAGAAATGTTTTCCAATAGAGATAATTATCAGCAACATGATTTTCAGCACCTTTCCTATCTACGATATGTAGATCAAACTCTTGCAAAAGCAACACCCATCTAATAAGCCTAGGCTTAGCATCTTTTTTTGTCATAAGGTACTTAATAGCAACATGATCAGTATGAATGGTAACTTTTGAATCAACAATATAAGGTCTAAACTTATCACAGTCAAAGACAACATCTAAGAACTCTTTTTTAGTAGTAGCATAATTCTATTGAGCAGCGTCAAGAGTCTTACTATCATAATGGATAACAATGAACTTTTTATCTATTCGTTGCCCAAGAATAGCACCTACAGCAAAATCACTAGCATCACAGATGATTTCAAAGGGTAAGTTCCAATCTGGTGGTTGGACAATAGGAGAAGTAGTTAAAGCTTTCTTTAGAGTTTCAAAAGCTTCCTTACAATAATCATCAAAAACAAACGGTACATCTTTTTGGAGAAGATTAATAAGGGGTTTTGATATCTTGGAGAAATCTTTAATAAACCTTCTATAGAAACTAGCATGGCCAAGGATACGATGAATACCTTTGACGTCTCTAGGACAGGGCATTTTCTCAATTGCTTCAACTTTGCCTTTGTCACCTTCAATGCCTCTTTCGGAAATTTTATGTCCAAGGAAAATTCCTTCATTGACCATGAAGTGGCATTTCCCCCAATTAAGAACAAGATTAGTTTCTTCACATCTTTGCAAAACTTTATCAAGGTTGTGCAAACAATTATCAAAAGAAGTTCCATCGATAGAAAAATCGTCCATGAATACCTCCACAATTTCCTCACAAAAACCATGAAAGATAGCAGACATGCATCTTTAAAAAGTAGCAGGATCATTACACAAACCAAAAGGCATACGCCTATAAGCATAGGTTCTAGAAGGGCACGTAAAAGTAGTTTTTTCTTGATCTTTTTGTTTAACAACAATTTGATAGAACCCAGAGTATCCATCAAGAAAGCAAAAATGGGTCTTTTTAGACAACCTTTCTAACATTTGATCAATAAAAGGTGGTGGGTAATGATCTTTCTTAGTAACTTTGTTAACCTTTCTGAAGTAAATGAACATCCTATAACCTACTACTATTCTTTGGGGGATAAGCTCATTATTCTCATTAGGCACAAAAGTAATTCCCCCTTTCTTAGGGACACAATGAACATGACTAACCCATTCACTATCAGCAATAGGATAAATAATACCAACATCAAGGAGTTTGAATACCTCGTTTCTTACCACTTCCTTCATCTTAGGATTTAAACGACGTTTATGTTCTACCACTGGTTTTGCATCGGGTTCTATATTGATAGTGTGATGACAAATAGTAGGAGAAATCCCCTTTAAATCATCAAGGGTATATCCCATAGCTAATCGGTGTTTCTTCAATATTTCCAATAATCTTTCCTCTTCCTTCCTTGAAAGTTTAGAGATAATAATAACACGATATATTTTCTTATCATCAATTTAAGCATATTTAAGATCATCAGGTAAAGGTTTCAGATCGAAAACCGGATCCTTTTTAGGTGGCAATGTGGTACCCAAATATTCCACAGGCAAGTTGTGCTTAAGCATCTTAGGTTGATCACGGAGAATCTCGTCAATCTCATTTCTTTCGTCCATGAATATCTCACTTTCATGGTCTTCCATAAATTGTTGCAAAGCATTGTTAGGAGCAAGAGAAATAGAAGCAAGTTGTTCAACTCTAAAATCGTCATTAGGAGTTTCATTTTCATAAGGAACTTTAGCAAATTTCGAAAAATTAAACTCATAAGATTCCCCATCAAATTTAGTTAAAATTTTCTCCTTTTTAAAGTCTATAATGGCTCCACACGTGTTCAAGAAAGGTCTAAGAAAAATGATAGGATAGGTTTTACTAGCAGCTGAACCAAGTACTAGAAAATCAGCAGGATATTTAATCTTACCACGAAGAACTTCCACATCTCTTACAGTACCAATTGGAGAGATGGTCTCTCTATTTGCAAGGTGAATAACCACATCAATTTCTTCTAGTTCGCATGGACTAATTTCATGCACAATTTCTTTGTAAAGCTCATAAGGAATAGCACTTGAACTTGCACCAATATCACATAAACCATAATAGAAATGATCACCAATTCTAACAGAAGCACAGGGACACTAGCTTTTCTAGTTCTATTAGGATGTGAGACAATATTAGAAGCATCCTCACAGAAGACAATGTGTCCATCTTCTACACTTTTACTGACAAGGTCTTTCACAATTTCTACTGCATGTTCAATGTTTATTTGTTCGTCAGGTTTTACAGCTCTCTTTGTACTTTTATTAATTACACTAGTTATCATAGAATGTTCCTTTACCTTCCTTTCTCGATATAAGGTTCCGGTAAGATACGATCAATAGTACAAACTTCATTACTTCTAGCAGGAACACAATCAACAATATCTTTATATGGTGCATGATACTTGTTCCACTCTTTTTTTGGAATATCAATATATGAGGCAAAAGCCTTAAAACAATTTGCAATAACTTGAGAATCAAGACCATAAGCATTACTAATATTATGAAAGTCATCAATTCCCATAAAAGACTTAATACATTCATAATCATAATTTATACCTGACTCTCTTCCTTTATCATTCTCCCATGCTTCAGCATTGTCTTGAATACGGTCTAGAAGATCCCATTTAGATTCTTCTTCCATGCGTGTAGATGATCCAGCACAAGAAGCATCCAATAGATCCTTATCATGAAGAGAAAGTCTTGCATAAAAGTTATTGATAATAATATTGTTAGGGAGCTCATGAATAGGACATTTGAGCATTAGTAACTTCCATCTCCCCAAGCTTGAGTTGTACTCTCTCCATCACGAGGTCAAAAGTTGTATATTTGATTCCGATCTTTATGAATCTCACTAGGAGGATAAAATTTTGAATAAAAGAGAGGCACTACTTCCTCCCATTCAAGAGATTGGCCATTCTTCACCAGCTTATACCATTCCTCAGCTCTTCCTTTCAGTGATAATGCGAATAACTTCTTCTTGACTTGATCTGTTGTAATACCTACACACTTGAACAACCCGCACAATTCGTGTATAAAGAGAAAATGATCATCGTGATGGACAGTTCCATCTCCAAAACAGTAGTTATCCATAACACGATCAAAAATTCTTGTAGGTATCTTAAAAGTATCATTTTCAGCAGGTGTAGGTTCATCTACTACCTTGGCAGTGGTAGTAGCATTACGAAATAAGAAACTAAGTGAATTATCCATATTGAAATAAAGTGACTAGCAGAAACAAACAATACTCATAGTAGAAGTTTCCTTTACCAGTTCCACTCTTCAATAACGCTTCACTCCTCGGCAAAGGCACCATAAAATAGTCTTGATGACCCACAAGTATAGGGGTGTATCGTAGTATTTTTGATAAGTAAGAGTGTCGAACCCAACGAGGTGTAGAAGATGTTGATGAGTGGCTTGGAGTAGGAATTCTCTGTAAATACTTAGCAAACAGATTTTTAGGTCTTTTTGATAATGCAGATAAATAAGTATGAGTGAATAAAAGACAACATAATAAATGCAGCAAGTGGCCCAATCATTTCTTTAGCAAAGGACAAGCCGGTTGTAATACTTAAGATGACCAATCGTTCTCGAGGACACATGTGAATATCGTCAAGTGCTTTCGCTTCATATAGTTGATTAATCTTCTTTAGTTTGATAAGTGTTGTGTGGGTGAACTTGTGCTAATGTACTGACTTTCCTAGGACTAATACAAACTTGTGATTATACCCCTTGCAAGCATCCGCAAGTACAAGAAAGTAATTAAGATAGAAACCTAACCACAACTTTAAACTCTGACATCCTACACTCCCTTGTGCAAAGGTTTCCTAACGTGGGTTCAGGTTTCTGTCACTCCGACAAGCCCTACGATTAGTAGCCAAATACACAATGCATTCCCCTAGAAGTATCATGTAGTCGATGTTCACATGACACCACTAGAAGAATAACACCACAACTTAATTATCAAACCATTGAATCTTTCTCGACACAATTCCACTACTAACAACATGACTTCTCCCATGTCTTCAAGAACTAAACGAACTACTCACAAGACATCATATGGATCAAGACCAGAGATGAAATATTGATAACTAACAATATGAACATGAATGATAATTCAATGGTTCCACACAATAGAATCAACTACAACAAGTAATCAACACCGAGAAAGTTTCCCCTAAGAACTATGCAAGATTCCACCCAATTGTTACAGCGGTATGGAGTGGTTATGATGGTGCTGGTGGAGATGATGATGATGATCCCGATGAAGTCTAGCTTGATGACAGTGTTGATGGCGACGATCTCCCCTCTCCGGGATGGAATTTCCCTGGTAGATTTCTGCCTACCAGAGAGATCTTTCTCTCTCTGCAGTTTTCCGCCCCGTAGAGGCGAGGGAATCTTTCTGTGGTCGCTCCCTGAGTCTTAGGGTTTCAGGAGGATTATATACGCCAAAGAGCAGAGCTAGAGGTGGGCCAGGGTGGCCACACCACCTGGTGGCGTGGCCAAGGGTGGCCCCTGCCAGGGGGTGGTGTGGGCCCCCTATGGCCCATCTCCGGTCCCCTTCTGGCTTCCTTCGTCTTCTCGAAAATAGGATTTTCTATATATTTTCCGAGATTTTCTGATCTTCACGAATTTCGCCTCCAAAGAGTGCCTTTTCCATCAGAATCCTGACTTCAGTGGTCCATCCTCCAAAAGTCACTGTAACATCCCAATTTCAGCAAGCCTAATTAGTTGTCCAGAATGCAAAAATCAGGGGGAACAAAAACTTTTTCTTCTACTTTGGTGTAGTGTTTGCTTGTTGTTTGTTTGTGCTTGTGCATGTGAGTGTATACCATATGATACTCCTTACCTCACCAACAGTTGACAAAAGCTATTTAACAAAACTATCTTGGCTTCTGTTTCATATTGACAAATGTTATGACATTTCAAAACCTGAGCCAAGATGCCCTTGCAACCCAAACTATTTTATTAGCCTCTATTGATCAAACTATGGAGAGCTATACACTACTATCTCCTTAAGTTTTCAAGACAGAACCTCCAACTACTCTTACCTCTAGGCTTTCCAAAACCTTGTATAAAACTTTGAATTCTACTCTTGGTAGGGATATCAAGAATTCTTACCTTATTCAAACTCCAACCTTTCAAATTGCCCATTCTTACCTCAATCTAGGCTTGAATTGTAGTAGTAGTTGAATTGTTTGTAAGATGAATTGCCTTGATCTGCTGTTTGACTTGTTTTCTTAGGAAGTAGTATGAGCTACTCTAGGAGCTCATCCACTAGGATCAAGGTACTTTAAGATCACCAAACTCTAAGCAAGAATACAATCTTGATCTAATCTCTAGCCACCAAGTGATCATCTAAAACCCTTAACCCGATCATTTCTGCAGTGATCCATCCTAGAAGTTTCCAAGTCAATGAAGAGCAATATCAAGCATGGACCCCTTCTATTCAATATATTAGTCAACCTCATCTACTTGATGATGCTTTGGTATCATGCTATCCATCAAAAACCTCCCCTCTCAAAATCTAGTCAAAAACCCTAAATCTGCCGAATTTGGCTGTCTGGAATCTGTTTCAACAACACCCTTTTTGAATGCCTCCTTTTCTCAACCCTTGTGCCTTATTGGTAATGAATTTGAACCAGTTTGTTAACCATCCTAAGGACTACCAAGTCCCACTCTTGCCCTTGGTTATATCATCCTCCTACCCACTTGTTCTTGATGGTTTTGCAGGCAAGAAAATAACTATTCCTGCAAATCTAGTCAACATGCCTACTTTGATAGAAGCTCACACCACCATCCAACCTTCTATGGACCAGATCTTTGCATGGTTGTGTTCTACTCATATAGGTCTATCAATATCTACTTCACTTGTTCCAAGTGGATCTTTGTGCTTCTTAAACCCACATGGTTTATTAGTCATCACGACTCATCTGGTATGGCAGCCTTATTTTTAACAAAGCTTGCCATCACTTCTAGACCACCTCAAATGTAACCAATCCAAATTCCTTCTGCCATGATCATATATATTACTTGGCCTAACTATCCATATTTCCCTTGTATCAAGGTGAGCTCTGAGCTCCAAGATCCAACAAGGTTTTGGTGGTATAAAAATAACATCACCCTAGATCCACAACCCTTTGCTTTCCATCTAATTCAAGTTGGATTTCCAATTACCAATGTTGAAAATCCTCGCTACACCATGTCTACATCATCTACCTTGATCATGAAGATTTATCAATAATTCTCCATAATTATTATGGACCAAAACTATTTAATTCTTTTAATAGGCAAAACCTCCAAAACCTCCTCCATAAAGGAAAGTTCGGTTTTTGACAAACACTTCTCCAAGTTAGGTCACTTTTGATGCCTACCTATCCTACCCTATCTTCCAACTTCAAAAATAAATAGTTGTGAAGAGCTTTATTATTCATTTTTGCCCTTTTTCTTAAATGGCAGAAATGGAATAATAATTGTTATAAATACCTTTATTCCCCAATAAATCTTGGGGAAATTTCCCCTAAGTGTTTATTCACTTTTAGAATAATCTCACATCAAAAACACCACCTGTCCAATCCGAAAATGCCAAATAAATTCCTAAAAACCACTTCTGCCCTATTTTGAATAGGTGATATAAAGTGGACCAAACCCCATCAAATAATTCATGGATGTGTACCTTGACCATACCCATCTACCAGTACCATATTCCCACATTGCCCAATACAACTTATTAAACTTCCTTCACAAGCCCCATTTTGATCAATAGGGCAAACTAAGGGATTAGTGACCTAAACCAAAATAAAAGCATCACCAGAGCTATCCATCACTCACCACATCAACCACGACCCTCCCCTTCTGGTCGTGCACTGCAGCAAAACTACAGTAGCTTTCCCTCTCTTGCCTCTTGTGCATAGAAGGAGAGAAGAGGATCTTGCTTTAAATGGTGTATCTCCCCATACCCTACAACAGCACACCTTCCCACCCTCTCTGGTCAAGTAATGGTGCCGCACACCACCCAGAACCAGCCCAGCTCGAAAACCATGCACCCATCCATGGGGATACCCCCAATGTCATAAAGCTCCCCCTGTCGGCCACCCAGTCCAAGCACCCACCCCACCCCTCTCTTGGTCACTTTAGACCACGAAATGGAGATAACCAGCAACCCTCCACCGCCCAAACCGACCAACCCCTGGCCACCACCTCTCCCCAATGTCCGAAATGGACATTGGGCATCAAGCTCTCCCTCCCCGGTTTAAATAAGCTAGAGGACACCACCTCCCCCTCTCTGCCTCTCATTTGCCCCTCTCCCCTCCTCTTACCTCCCCCAAGCCTCCTCTCCCTCCCTCCTACGCAGTACTGCCCGAGAGAAGGAGAAAGTGAAGCTTCGGCCTCCTCCCTCTTTTCGAGCTAGGATCCTTCCTCCCCTCCTTTCTCCTTCTACATGTCACCTTGCGACAACCCTATGGATCTTCTACATCTAACCCTACCCTCCCCTTTCTCCAGGACCATCCCTACTGACGCCGCCGCTGAGCTCCGGCGAGCTCGCTCCAGGCGTCGTCACGCGCGCCAGTTCTCGGCGAGGAAAACGAGGATGTTGTCCCTTGATCTGCTTGCTATCATGCGCCACGTCGCCTCCGCCGCCTCCCGACACCGATGAGCCCTCAGGTGAGCGCCCCGCTGCCATCTCACCGCAGCTAGGGTTTCGGCCGCACTACCAGAACCACCGCGAGGACGACGACGGGAGGCCGTCCACCGTGCCTAGAACGGACGGCAAGGGGCCTCCCGTACCCCTTCACGCGCCCCACACAACTGAACAACGGGCTCCCTCCTCGCTGGGCTGCCTCGGCGCCGTGTGGCCCACTACCGCTCAGATCTGTCCCATGCGCCCTGTTGCCTCCTTTTCTTTTAGTCTAGGATTTTGGATCTGTATTATGCAGGTTTGGTTTAATTACCAAATTAAATGAAAACTGCCTTCTTTTGCCCAGATAAAAATATATACCTGTAAACTCTTGTCTTGGTAAACATGCAGAGCAAGAACCTTGCCCAAACCAATATTCCTTATTTCTGAAAATAAATCTACAAAAAGGTATATTTTGCACTAGATAAAGTCCACAGTGAGCTATGCATCCTCAAATAGGATGAAACAAACTTCCCCTGAAAGGTTATTACTGTACATATCAGTTAGCATTTATCTCCTGTCAAGGTGAACCCCTGGTTTTACCCTAGTAAAAATAACAAAATCCAGCCATATCCACCTTTAGAAAATTCCCTAGGAATATCTACAACACCTATGAGGCTAATTCCAACACCTAGAGAAGTCGCACTTCCATACCTATCTTAAACCAGGAGATAAGGATTTATTGACCCTCTGTTGAATTTTAGTGAATTAAATACTTCTGTAAGAGGTATTATCACTAAATAAAATACCCCAGGAGTTTGAAAACTCCAAAAAGAGTGAATCCAATTCCTACAAAATGGTATTCTAAATGCCTACTATGTGCCCTTGGAATCAAATCAAAAAGACAAGTTGTCTATAGAACTGCCTTTGGGAATTTACTGAAGGCTTTCAGTTAATTATTTTGGCATGATTCAAACTCTTAGTGAACAAGTACATCAATCCCTACCTAACCATCCAAGGAAATAATTTCTGGAGCTCCAGAACTCTTTTGGTGAATTATTTCCTAAAACTAAGAGTCTTATTCACTATAAAAATCACTACAAATCTTTGGTAAGTGATAAAATAGTGAAACCACTTTTGTTGGTTCCATTTTATCAATATTTATTTGTTGGTATCATGTTTCTACAATGGTATCTTATAGAATAATTCTGTGGTCCAAAACCCTCTCATCCCTAGTTTCTAGACTATGAAACACATATGGTTTCGTTCAAATGTTCAAAGACATGCTCCCAATCCTTCTAATCCTTTTTCTCAACACCACTAATGATTTGTAATATTGTATTGTCATTTGCTTGCTGTATGGTTTTGATGCTTGAATTCCTTGTTTGATTGTGGTCTTGCTTGCTTGCATGTATACTCGGTATTCTTGGTTATCTAAAGATGATAGTTGCGCTTGTATTGACGCCAAGAAGAAGAAGTCTTATTATTATTGGTATTCTTGGTTATCTAAAGAAGAAGTACAGGGACATATTGCCATATTTCTGATCCTCAGGCAAGCCACCTTCTTGCTCATAAGCCTTGCCCTACTATTTTACTTATTTATGTTTTAATTACTATTTATGAAACTGCATTATTTTATTATATGTTGATGTATATATGGTAGTGGTGTGGCTCCTCCGAACTATTACACTTTTGTACTATTAAGTACAACCCCTGTGGTGACACCTACTTGTCACTAGTAGAATAGATGGTGTATTACACCATACCTTTAGAGACCCCGTTTTAGCCAAAGCAAAAACTAGAGGATGGGAAGACCTCGGAAAAAGGTTTTACCAAATGTATTCTGATAAAACCTTGGTGAGGTGGGACCTCCCAAGAGATGTTGAGAAAGAAAAAGGATTTTGTTTTATAAAATGCTGAAGGAAAGCTGGAGGAAGAAGGTTTACAAAAACACACCCGGTTCTTTGCAGTTTAGCTATAACAACTTAACCCTGTGCAACCACATTACTCTGGAATGGGATAGGGCTGGATTTGATGTTTGTCGATTCTGGTATAAGTTGCCTCACAACTGTTGGGCCACACAGAGATAAACAAAACTTTTTCCCTACGTGGTGATCCCAAGATCCAGCTCAGGTAGACACGCAGTTGCAGAATCGATGAAGCACGTCGCTTGATGCAGTGCAGTCCTCACGATCCGTTCCGGTTCCACGATCCGTTCTGGTTCCACGATCTTCAGTGCTGAACGTACAACACCTCCACCAGTATCCACACGTATGAGGAGGAGCACCGACGGTGGACTACTAGGTCCGGTACGGCGGCGACAAGACAGACTGGATCTAGGGTTTCCAACACATGGAGTGACCTAACCTTATGCCCTAAGCACCTGCGCCCCAGCTTATATAGGGAGTGAAAGTGGGCTCCACTCACTTGTGGCCCATTCACTAAAGGGCCTATATTAGCCACAGCAAGTATCACTTGCTGATTAAGTCCATGTCTCTATTTGGGTACAACCCAAATATTTTTCCTGTTTGGGTCTAACCCAAACTTGCTCCTGCTCTTAAGTGTGTGACCCGACATTCTCATGGTAACCCAGACATGATTCCGAGTCTCACTCATGATCGATCAGTCGGTAGAGGCACCTAGCAGAACGTGCCTACTCCCAAGTACCAATAAGTCATGATGACATACCTTTCCAATGCGACTTTCGTCTAAGTCTCTTTACCTCATGATATACATTGTCAGACTATAGGCGAATGATCGTCATCCCTTAAATAGTCTGACTCTCTTTCTTGATCCGAGATAAGTGATTCATCTGACTAACTCTTAGTCTGTCGCCTCGGTTAACACTTAACCGAGTCACGCATGGCCATGCTTTCCGAATCATATCTTTCGAGAGGGCCCAGAGAATATCTCTCTAGGAGTGGAAAAATCCCATCTCGGTTATTCACATCATGCAGCTTGATTCTCAGTCGACCTGAACTCTGCCTTTATAACTACCCAGTGACGATACACCGTTTGACAGAACCTAAGTCGGTGATCCTCAACTCGGATTGTGTACCTCAGGTCTAAGGATTACATTGATTGAGATATGCAAATGATGACTTGTTTGTTGCATCTCAATATGGATCAGTCCGACTCGCTAAACTCTTTAGCCGAATCCGCGTAAGTCGGAATAGCATCTCCATGCCCATGACAAGTGGAATCGAGTCATCTGCCGACTTTCACATTAGTCTAAGCTGTGTGTCCAACACAACCTTAATGACCAAGGAAAATTAGTATGAACAACATGAATATGTAGTTCCACAATCGAATCACATATTCAATGATACATATCAGTAGTTCATACATGGACAAAAACCTTATGAATACATCGGGAACAACATCATACATGATTGCCTCTAGGGCATTTTCCCAATAGCAAGTACTACAGGGGATGAAACTCCCTGGAGGGTGGGCCTTCTCCTGAAGGGTCCATGTGGGACTTCGACCTAGAGAAGGAATGAAGGGTCTGCAAGCCTCCACGCGTTACTATGAGCCCCTCATTGAAAGCGCCCACTTTGTAAAGTGTATAATGCGCTCCGGTTGGTCCTCGGTACCCGACGTCCCGGTTTTGAGGGGAGTAACACTCATAGGGTAGGCACTTATATTGGAGTAGGCATCCAGAGAGTCTTGATCGGTTACTCGACCCACGATCGGTGTAGATCAGGGTAGTGTACCCGGATGATGTGGGTAAAGTGTACAACCTCTACAGAGTGTAAATCTGTCCGTGGTTATGGACGGGTTGGACAAACTTCTGTAGAGCGGTGCAGGTTTTGTTTTGAAAAAGGATTTCAAGAAGAAATGTCTTTGGAAATGATTTTGCCAATGGGATGGTCGGAAAGGAGGAGAAAGGAGTTTGGTCGTGGGACGACCTGAAGACGGGAACAATGGGTACCCCAATCCTAGTATTTACAAAACTTTTTAAAAAGGTTTCCAAAATGTTTACAAAAGCTTTCAACAAAGATATGTAGATGCTATATCTACAAGAGAAACTACGTGAGAAAATAACCTCTCTTGGAGTCCTCCTACTAGCACATCCATAATGCATATCCTCTTGTTATTACTATTATCTTAAGGTGGTTTGCGAGTACATTCAAAGTACTCACTAGCATTGTCCCTAGCTATTAACTTGGTCAGATATAAAGAAGAGGATGAAGTTTACGGCTATGAGAGCTAGGGCGTCCTCCCAGTCAGTTGCCTGTAGGTTGAGGCATGATTGGGCTCTGCACGTGATGATGTTCCGCAGTTGAAGATTGTATAGCCATGACGACATTTATGCAAGTCTTGTAATTTGGTATATCTTGGATGTTGTAATGATACTTGTCGGTTATGTTCCATGGCTCACTGATCATGGGAACGTGGATATATATACATAACAGGGATTTGTCGGATGATTAATCCGGGGGCCCCACATTCACCAACCATACAAAAATAGATGAAATAACATAAGTATCATCTCTTAATATGAAATATATCAATGAATAACAATAAATTATGATATAGAATAGTGATGCAAAATGGACGTATCAGCCCTACCCTATGAGTTGTTCCTCTCAACATCGGGTCGTCGGGGCCATAGACCAACCAGAGCGCATTCTGACTCCTCCAGAGTGGGCACTTTCAATGAGAGGCTCATAGTATCCCCCAGTCACTGGCATGGGTGATCCTACTTCCTAACAGTTGACCCTTTTATAAAGGAAGCCCGTGATTAGAGGGAGATGATCCCCCTTCAGGAGTTATGAGAATTCCCACACTAGAGTAGCAAACTTCAAGTCCAACCCCGTCCCATTCGAGGGTAATGTGGTTGCACGATTTAATTGGTCTAGCAAAACTGCAAAGAACGGGGTGCTTTTTGGTAAACCTTTTTCTTTTCTCAAAATTATCTTGGTAGGTCAAACCTCACCACGGTTTTCCCATAAACATTTTGTAAATTTTTTTGGGGGGTCTTCGCATCCTCTAGTTTTGCTAAAAACGGGTTCTCCAAAGGGGTATGGTGTAATACAAAATCTACCATTCTAGGGACAAATAGGTGCCGACAAGGGGGGTGTACTTAGTAGTACACATGTGTAATGGTTTGGAGGAGCCAAGCCACTACCCAATATAGATCTTCATTAGATAAAACCACGCAGTTTACATAAACAGTAGGTAAAACATGCATAAGTAAAGTAGTAGGACAAGGCTTATAAGCAAGAAGGTGGCTTGCCTGTGATCATCAATATGGCAATATATGTCTCTGGACTTCTTAGAATCCCATAATAATCCAATAATAACCACTTCTTATGGTCTCCGATATAATCGCAACTATCGTCGTCAGAGATAACACATGTAAGAAAACAAAGCCACAATCAACACAATTCATACACGCATTATTACAATACAGCAACAAACATACAACACATCATTCAATTTAGTAGTTTTTGCTAGATTGAGATAGTAGCAAAAAGAGAATACTATAATTGCCTTTGTGGGATTTCTTTTATGATTTACTTGTCAAATACCACCTAGTGAAGGGGTTTTAAACTAAGGCTTGGGTATGCATGATATCAGTGTACAAAATTGATAGCAACATATAGGTATTTAAATAACAAGGACAACAAAACTAGTTTCATGATTTTATCAATTTTCTATATTTAGTTATGATTTTTATAGTGAAATAACCTCTAGAAAAGATGAAGAGATCATCATGGAGGAGGAGGACACTAAGCCTATTGGCCAAGATGATGAGCAGCATAACAAAGTTGGTTCAGTCATCAATCCTATTGTTGAACAGTTTGAGTCCTTGAAATAGAGGCTTGGTCAACTTGCTAGCTCCATGAGTACAGTCATCCCTGCATTATGTGGCTCTTCTGTAATGAATGTTGAGTGTAAGATTGTTGATGTGGATTGTGCCTCTGGCTCCAAGAGGAAGTGTTTTCTTTAGGTCAGTACTATTGAGGACAAAGATTTTGTTACACCATCAACTGTGCAGATTTCTAAGATTGTAGAGACTGCAACATATAAAGGAAAAAGAAAAGGTAGGAAGAAGAATGTTCCCAAAACAATGGCAGTAGTCAGAAGTAGTGATATAATTACAATGAATGCATCTAGTTACAATGATAAAGCTCCTACTGAGGATGAAGTTGTTGTTGAAGTTCAGGCCAACCCTAAGAAGTTGAATAAGGGCAAATCTACAAAAGGGGATGTTACTATCTATGATGCTCAGCTGATTGACAAGACAGGTGCTCCACCACCCCACCTTCATGTGCACATCCTGCAAGCCATTGGAACTAGCAATTGTCAGATGCCTCCTATGGATGTATCTGAGGATGCACTGAATTATGATAGCTCCTATGATAGGATCTAGTTACCTTGCAACCTTGTTCCCAGAAAATAAAATTACAGTGAATCAATACTATGATGGAATTCACTGCCTCTTTTATCTTCCTTATTCCTATTGAAAAACCTCTCCATTATCACTTTATTCTATATGGAACTGCAGTTATATACTGCTTATTGTAATTATCCTCTAGAACTTATCATGCTCTGGATAATTCAGTCTACACTTGTCATATACTCTGTGATATGTCTCTATTCTGTGCTGATTGTTTTGTTCTAGATGTATCAGCTCATTTTATACAGTTGCTTCATGCTGTTGAGGCGAGTTATGAGGATTGTATGTGATACCCAGATCTATGGGAATATAAATGCTATTGCCACTTACTATGCACTGGAAAGATCAGATTATGATGTTCAGTACTGTACCTACACTCTATTTCTTGTAGCAACACGAGGCTCATTAATTCTGCCTAGTTTCCTACCTATATTGGACTATAATCTGAGGGGGATTAATTCCTATAGAAGATGGGATGACATCAGACTTAAAGTTGAAGAATCTAATTGTCATATCATGTGTTTCCAGGAGACAAAAAGAGAACATTTTGATAACTCATATATTCATAATTTCTGTCCAAGACATTTTAGTCACTTTGGCTATGTCCCATTTGTTGAAAATTCAGGTGGATTAATTACAATTTGGAATGCCAACCTGTTTGATGGCATAGTCACCCACCAGAGTAGATACCACATCACTTTTCAGCTTACTTGTAAACTCAGTTCACAAGTACGGTATCTCACTAATGTCTATGGCCCAACAATTAGAGATTAAAGAAATGAATTTATCTCCTGGCTTCAGAATCTAAACACTACCCCTATGAAACACTGTATGATACTAGGAGACTTTAATCTCATGAGAAATCCACAGAACATGAACAAAGATGGTGGAGACATAAATAACATGCTACTATTTAACAAAATTATTCGGCAGCTTGATCTTGAGGAAATCCCACTGAAAGGCAGAGCATTTACATGGAGTAACATGTAAGATAACCCACTTCTTGAAAGACTAGATTGGATATTCACTAATACTGCATGGACAACCACATATCCCAATACTTTGGCCATGCCCCTTGCCAAGTTGTCATCTGACCATGTTCCCATCTAGATTCAGGTGGGCACATCTATAGCCAAAGCAAATATATTCAGATTTGAGGACTACTGGATGGACTTTGCTGGATTTGAGGAAATTGTTACAAGCTGCTGGAGTTCTTCTTCCTTTTATAGCAATCCAGCCAAGGATCTCACTGCTAAATTCAAAAACCTCAGGAATGGAATGAAGAAGTGGAGCAGAAACCTCTCAAAGCATAATAAACTTATAGACACTTGCAGTTTTGTGCTTGCCTTACTTGATGGGGAGCAGAGGACAGTATCACTTCCTAATTGTTTTTCAGAAAAGCATTGATTAGTCACCAGCTTAAACTACTGGAAGCTAAGAGGATATATTGGAAAAACAGAGAAAAAATCAAATGGGCCAAGCTAGGAGGGGAAAACACTAAATTTTTCCATACTATTGCTACACAAAACTATAGATGCAACTATATTGGAAATATCACATGTGGAGAAGGAAGAATAGTGGATGATCATGAAGCCAACGCAGCAGTTATATGGCACTCATTCAAAGAGAGAATTGGGCAATCAGACACTATCAATATGCAGTTTGATCTTGCCTCCCTAGTTCAACCTTGTACATATGTTGATTTTTCCAGTTTAGAAGAGCCGTTCACTACAAAGGAAATTGACAACATAGTTAAGCACATTCCAGCTGATAAGTCACCTAGACCTGATGGGTTTAATGGTGCATTTCTGAAAAAGTGTTGGCCAACTGTTAAAGGGATATTTCACAGATTGTGTCATGATTTTTATAAAGGCAATTTGGATATTGGGAGTATTAATACTGCATTTATTACTCTTATTCACAAACATGCCAACCCTGAATATATTAAATATTATAGGCCTATTTATCTTGTCAGCTTGCCTCTCAAATTCATTACTAAATTGTTGGCCAACAGTTTGCAAGATATCATTATCCCTGTGATTCATAAAAACCAGTATGGGTTCATAAAATATAAAACTATTCATGACTGCCTTACTTGGTGATTTGAATATCTCCATCTATTCCACAAGACAAAAAAGGAGATTGTTATTCTTAAATTGGATTTTGAGAAAGCATTGGATAAAGTGGAATATGCTACTATCATACTCATGCTTCAACATCTTGGTTTTGGTCAACTATTCATCAGATGGATTGGTAATATCCTCTCTACTGCATCAACCTCTATGCTTCTCAACAGTGTTCCTAGCAAGAAAATTCATTGCAAGAGAGGAGTAAGATAGGGTGATCCACTTTCTCCCTTGTTGTATGTGATTGCTAGGGAATTATTGCAATATATTATCAATGTGGCTTGGCATAATGGTGAAATCTCTTTGCCCCTGGATACATCATAAGGATTGGATTTCCCCATCATTCAATATGCAGACGATACCCTTATTGTTATGCATGCTGATCACACTCGGCTCCAAAACCTTAAGAACATTCTCAGAAAGTTCTCTCTGTCCAATGGTTTGCATGTGAACTATAGTAAATCCTCAATGGTTCCTATCAACATTACAGAAGAAAGATGCCAAGAGCTGCCTGACTCATTTGAGTGCAAAAGTGAGTGCCTTCCCTTTAATTACCTGGGGCTTCCTGTGGGGACTACAAAACCTAGAATGGAGCATCTCATTGGTATTTTGGAGATAATTGATAGGAGATTATCTCGTGTAGCAACAACTTTGTCATACGATGGCAGGTTAGTATTTGCGAAATCTATTATTGTAGCCATCCCAAATTTTGCGATGTGTACATTCCAAGTACCTCTAGGATTTATTGACCATGTAGAGGGCTCTGCCAGAGATTTTTAATGGGCTGCCAAGGACATTGAAAAAAAGAGGCAAATGCCTGGTTAAATGGGATAAGGTCTGCTTATCAGAATACTTTCCTGAACATGAAGCACTTGTACAATTTAATGAACAAGAAGGACACCCCATGGGTCTAATTAATTTGGAATGCCCACTATCCTAATGGAAAATACCATAGGCTTCTAGCCCATGTCGCTCATTCTGGTGGAAAGATTGTCTGTCTCTCTAGAACTCTTTTATGGACATTATCACTGTATCCGTTAGATCAGGAAACAATGTCAGAATATGGAAGGACTGCTGGTCTGATGAACCATTGAGGGATATGTTCCCTCACTTATTCTCATTCTCACTTGATCAAAATATATATCTAGAAAATGCTGTCATGACCAACTTCGCTGATATTTATAAGCATTTCTATCTACCCATCTCATTGATAGCTGCTCAGCAATTGGGCCAGTTGTAGAATATGATTGTGGATTGTACTACTCAAGGGGAGAATGATAAGTGGAATTGTCCCTGGAATAATGGTTACTCTAGCAAGAAAGTTTATGACATTATCAAAAATCATGATGCTGCTCCTGCTCCCTTTTATTGGATTTGGAAATCTTGTGTCCTTCCCAAAATGAAGGTCTTCTTCTGGCTATTGATTCGGGAAACATTAAACTCCAGAGACGTGCTAGATAGGAAAAACTTCCATATTGAATCGACCTCATGTGTCCTATGTGAAGACAATAACAGAGAAGAATGATGCATCTTTTCTTCACCTATGATTGTAGCCATACATTCTGGTGGAGACTAAATATGGAATGGAATCCTGATCTACAACTTATGGAGATGCTTATTGATGGGAAAAACAGAGCAAATACAGTATGTTTCAAAGAGTTGATTATCACAGGTTGCTGGAGTATTTGGAACCTTCATAACAAGATCATCTTTGACAATCATAATGTTGATACCACTGAATGTTTTGATTTTTTAAAGAATGCTTCCATCTTGTAATGCATAGAGCTAGGCATGGTCTTAAACATGGCATGTAGGAGTGGTTAGACACTTTGTAAACCTCCTGGAACTCTTTGTGGTACCCATCCCACTTGTATATATATTTGTTTCTTTTATAAAAATTTGGCATAGTAGGGACTTTACCTACTGTAATGTGTCAAGAAAAACCTCTAATTTAGGTGAATGATGTCTCAATTCAAATTTACTATTTCTATCTATTCAAAAAATATCTTAAGATTCTTATGATATAATTAAGTATATCTATTATAAGGAATATTGACTATTGTATTTTTGAGTTTGCAAAAAAAATATTTTGTAAAATCAACATAAAATATATGGAGCTCAAATAAATTTGTGCTCAGAGGTTTTTTTATAATTTAGTGTTTAAGATTTTTGAGAGTTGGATTAATCTCAAAATATTTACCAGAATGCCCTCAGGAAATTCCCAAAGGCAGTTCTGGTAGATTGTTTTCATTTTACCAGATTTTGTCTACAGGGGATTTTGATAAGATTCCAAGGCACATGCTATGTATTGTGAATACCTTTATGTAGAAATTGGAATCACTCTTTTTGGACTTACAGAATCACCGTAGTTAATTTATTGGTGAATTAACTATGCACATAATTGTTTAATTCATCATAAATTAGAGAGAGCATGGAAAATATTGGGCTCATAGGTTTTGGTAGTGGTTATGTTTTAGGAACCATGAGAGTTGAAATTAGGTTAGTACCTATTTTTATGTGACCTAAAGAATTTCCTAGTTGCAGAAATGGGTTGTTTTTGTTATTTTTTATACATGTAATCCAGGTAGCAATGTAATATAGGGCAAGTGTGACATGCAAGGTATCATTGATACCTTTCAGTACAAAGTGGTTTTGGTCAATTTGGGGTTGTAAAAATCCCTACAGAGAGTTATTAGTGAGAAGTATACATCTAGGAGATGGATTTAGTACATTTAATCTATACATCAACTAGGCTAACTAGGGATACTGCATGTTTAATAAAACCTTCAGCAATCCTAGGAATTTTAGATCTGGTCAAATGGAGCTGGTTTCCATTTCAAAACGATTTCAACCAACTAGTACATTTCTGGATCTGGAAAAGATATTTTATAAAAGAAAAGGAAAAGTGGCATCATGGGCCAGATCTGTGCGGGGATGAGCAACTCGACACTGGGCCGACCCACTTCAGCGCCTGCGGAGCGGGAGATGCCGCGCATTTGAACACTAGGCAGGGTCCGCCCGTCAGTGGGCGTCGGCGGCCAAAGATGTAAGGGGACGCCTGGGCCGTTTGATTAGAGCTTGATCGACGGCCCCAGGTCGTTGTCCTCGCGAGAGCCGGGCGACAAGGGAGTAAACCCTAGGGCAGAGCTGGGAGACGGCGGGGGCATACCAGAGGGTTCGCGGGTGGTCCGGGAGGGTTGGAGGTGGCGCAGAGCACGACGGTGACCTAGGGAATGGGCAGGAAGGCTGGGTTTGGCGCGAGGATCTTGCTCACGCGTGCTTGCCTTAGAGGATCTTGGTGGGGCTCGACGGTGCCACCTGTTGGGCCGATCCTAGGCAAGAAGAAAGAGCGCGGATGTTAAATCTAAATGATGAGAGAACATGCAAGCCAAGAGAAGACGAGGAGGGGTACTCGAAGGGGAGTACACGACCTTGCTCTCGAGAGTGATCGAGAAGGTGAGGTTCTCCCACTAGAGCGACATCCGGGGGTAGGAAATCAAAGAGGGTGTGTAGGGGAGATATAGGGAGGATTTGGAGGGGATCTGAGGCACTAGCGAAGGTCGAGGACGACCATGCACTCCACTTCTCCAATGAGGCCGAGGGGAGAGTGTTTACTTCTTTACGACAAGAGAGAGCTAGGGGAGGGGATCTAGAGCCCGGGGCGAGGTAGGTGGGAGTGCGGGGGAGAAATGAGAGTGCTGAGGGGTGATGGGTGAGGTTATGGGCATATAAACCGAAAGGGATAGCTCCATGGTGTGCTTGGTGCATGGAGGAGTTTGGAGGGGAGGTGGTGGCTAGTGATAGGGCATCAAGGATGGTGGGGGAGTGTGAGGTAGCTCTGGATCGAGCAGGGACAGAGAGCTAGTGTGAAGCAACAGCTAGGGATTTTTAAAAGGGACAAGCCTTTCTCCCTCTCTCTCACTCCAAGTGGAAAGGACAAGGGGAGGGGATCTGTTACAGTAACGCTATAGTAGTTGTGACCAGAGGGGTGAGTGGTGTGATGTGGAAGCTTGGTGGACCAAATTGGTGGAGACTTGGCTGGTTTAAATGTTGGAGTTTGCAATATTTCAAATATTGGCTAAATAGGTGATTGTGAGGGAAGCCAAAGAATTTGATCTTGGCTTGGTGGAACCAGGGTACTGGTAGTTTGAGTGGGTCAAGGCACCTCTCTAGGAATTATTTTAGATTTTTTTCCAAGAATTCAATGTCCTCTTAAATATTGCTGAAATGGTTTTCGGAAGATAATTTGATATTTTTGCATTTTCGAAGGTGGGATTTTTGTTTGAGGTGGTCTTAAATATGAATTTATACCTTGGAGAATTTTCCTAGAATTTATCGAGGCATAAAAGTATTTAAAGTAATTATTTTCTTGTTTCTTCCATTTAAGAAAAAGGGACAAATGAAATAATAAAGCTCTTCAAAAATATTTATTTTTGGAAGTTGGAAGATGGGATATGATAATTATACTTCAAATGAGGCTAAAGGTGGGGATGTCTTTTGGAGAAAATCAAAGTTTCTTTTATAGATTAAGTTTTGGAGTTTTTGTCAGTTTAGGAGATTAATCGGTTTTGGCCGATAATAATCGTGGATAGTATTTGATAAATATTTATAAACACGGTAGATGATGTACACAAGGTGTATTTACCATTTGCAACCTTGGTACTTGATAATCAAAGTTGGTTTTGGTGGAAAACATGAGATTAGGGATCTAGGGTGATGTTATTTTCATACCATCAAAACCTTGTTGGATCATGGAGCTCAGAGCTCCCATTGGGGCACGGAATATATGGATGGATAAACCAAGTGATTTATATCACCATGGTACAACAATTTGATCTTTATCATGCATGAGTTCTCCAAAAATTGATTTCAAACTTTGTATAAAATAAGCCTGCCAAAGCAGATTATCAAATGACCTTTGAAACCTTGTGGGTTTTGGGAGCACAAGGATCCATTTGGAACAAGTGAAGTAGCTATTGTAAGACCTTTATGAGTATAACACAACCATGCAATGAGGTGGTTCAAGGAAGTTAGGATGAAGGTGTGAGCTTCTGACAAAGTACGCTAGTTGATAAGATTTGGAGAAAAAGTTATTTTCTTGCCTACAAAACCATCAAGAATAAGTGGTTTAAAGGTGATATTTCTAAGGGAAAGAGTGGTCCTTGGTAGTCCTTATATTTTCTACAATATGGTTTAAGTGCATTATCAAAAATGCACAAGGATTGAGAAGTAGAGGCATTCAAAGAAGTGATGTTGAAACAGTTTCCAGACTTAGTCAAATTTAGCAGATTTAGGGTTTTTGACTAGAATATGTGTGGGGATGTTTTTGATGGGTTGCAAGGTATCAAAGCATCATCAAGTGGATGAGGTTGATGTGTATATGGAGTAGGAAGGATCCATGCTAGATATTGTTCTTCATTGACTTTGAATATTCTAGAATGAATAATCTTCAGAAGTGATTTGGTTAAGGGTTTTAGATGATCATCTAGTGGCTATAGATCAGATATAGCTTGGTTAACTTGCTTAGGGTTGACACTCTTGGATTATCTAGATGCTACATGATGAGCCCCTAGAGTATCCCATACTACTCCTAAGCAAACAAGTCAAACAACAGAACAAGGAAAAACATCAGACAGTAGATCAAAGAAATTCATATTACAAGCAAACCAACTACTACTAGGGTTACCATCAAACTTAGCTTGAGGTAAAGATGGGAATTTTGAAAGGTTGGAGTTTGAATAAGGTAAGAGTCCTTGGTATCTCTACCAAGAGTAGAATTCAGAATCTTTGTAAAAAAGGTTTTGGAAAACCTAGAGGTAAGAGTAGTTAAAGGTTCTGTCTTAAAAACATAAGGAGATTATAGTATATATCTCTACATAGTTTGGTCAATAGAAGCTAATAAAATAGTTTGGGTTGCAAAGGCATCTTGGCTCAGGTTTGAAATGCCAGAACCTTTGAGAATATGTAAAATGAGCCATGATAGTTTTGTTAAATAGCTTTTGGCAACTGATGTTGAGGTAATGAGTATATCAGAGGCTGTACAATCAGAAGCATAAGCACAGACAACAACAAGCAAGCACTGCACAATTAAGTAAGAAAAAGTTTTTGTTCCCCATGATTTTTGCATTCTGGACAACTAATCAGGGTTGCTGAAATTGGGATGTTACATCTGATAAATGACATCAACATGTCGTGTTCAATCTCGTTACAGAACAATGCTACTTGACTCGTTTCGACAAGTGATATCCCTGTGATCAAATCACATGCTGCGCAACTATTGGATATAACTTCTCCGAGTGGGCCCTCAAGTATCTGTCCGTCACGTGGATGGAGAAATCCTGCTCTTGACATATATTGCCTCTACTATTCCTCTGAATACCTGAACACACCTTTATTGTCACTGTAATACCAAGTGATGTTTGATGCTATCTAAGCATTTTCAGGAGACAGTGATTGATATAGCCTCATGGTCTGAGGAATAGTCTACGAGGTCTATTCTAATCATCGTAACTTGAACTTTGTAAGAGTCAAGATGTTAGGTTGGGTATTGGTTCATCATCTCATTCCCAGAATGTGTTGATTCCATTTCCAACTGGCATAAATGCCACATGATCAGGAAACCTTGATCATCTGTTGACCAATGAACCAGTGACTAGAGTTTCACCGGGAACCCCTTGTTGTTTATATATCACACATGTATTGACGTTTCCTTTCAATATAGTTATAGCATGATATAAAACTTAATCATAAACTTTATGAAATATGATAATAATACTTATTTTTATTTGTCTGTAGGGAATATTTCCAATAGTCTCCCACTTGTACTAGAGTACAAATAAACTAGCTGCATTTGTTCTTAATCATTGGCACCATATATCCTGGCACCCTGAAGATGCTTGCTCATTGAAGATGTTGAGTCTTGGGCATGTACTTTACAGTCCCAAATCCTTTGCAACTTACTAAAGTTCCCTTTATTGACATTAATACTTTATCATCAAATGATAACATCTTTGTGTATGCACGTCGCTATGGTAGAAGAACAAGGCCAGATTCCAGGAGCCTACAGTGACTTTAGATCAACCTCGAGGGCTTTCTCATGGGAACTATGCCCTTGGATACATCATTCTACGTTAAAAGTGAACTAGCCCCGCCATAACATTATACATCACTTTAGATGGTAACCTTATCTATTATTATAAATGTAATCATCGAAACACGAGTGCACCCTATACACCTTTTGATGTTTTGTTTACCTCGTTTCCTTCTTGACTTTAGTCGGTATTATAGGAGTTTCCAACATATTCCCTTATAACATAACCCTTTATGGTTTAAGATATGTCATCCTTTATGGATTTGGAAAACATGTCTATAGTTCTCTATTAGATATTGCGGACAAGCTTAGCTCAATGTTCCGTGATTCGATCTTCATCACTTTTAAAACGTTTCTTCTTGGATCATATACTATGTTAAGTTATCATCATGGTTTTCTAAGATAGAACATATGTCTCAACATAATGGATGATGATCATCCCATTCTTTCTTTCAACCATTGATGTTAAACTTAATACTATGCATAACTTGAGTTATTAAGGACCGGTTCCTTAATTAACTTCTATTCTGAAACTCTTTTCATAATCCTTTAAGGAATACTACATAATATCGCAATATTCTTACTATCAACTTTTACTCCCTATAAATCATTATTTATCGGTACTTGCGCTTTTATTCTTAATGTGTCTTATACACACTTAAGAATCACTCCTCTAAGCTCCCACTCAAAATATGTTCCCAACATGTTTGGGTATGAGTCACTACACTTACTCAAACTATGTTCCTACATATTTGAATTCGAGACTTATATTGCTCCCACTAAAAAATATGTCATTCACATATTGTTTTAGGAAGACTTTCATTGCTCTCACTCAATTTCATGCAAATTTCATATCCACTCAATGTTTTGAATGACTTCAAAATCCTTTGATCAAATATAAAACTGAGAGATTTACTATGAAACAATAGTAATTTACTAGTATTTAAATCCACCAGACTTTCAGCACACTTGACTCAAATTCATTTGAATTTGTCCAATACTTGAAAAATTGTGCTTTTGTCATTCACCCCCTTTTCCACTATGGCTTTGCAGTCATTTGGGAAAATCCAAGTAACCCCTTTACTTGTAAGATTCAAAAATGAATTGCTTTCTAATCTCAAGTGAATTTTGCTTTCTAATGTCATATTCCAGTAATCATTACAAATGATTCACAAATGTCTCCATACAAGATATGGGATGCATTTTGAATCCTACTTTATGTAGTGAAAACACCAGTGGGGAAAACATAATGATCATTATCATTGATCCTTTCCTTTTTGAAGAGTATCATTTAGGAACGCTTTCCGTTGTGCTTCCCAACACTCTGATGCAGGGTTTTGAATCCTCATCATGTTTTTCACTATCTTGCATTTGCTCCATAATCGAGAAATACCACTGAATGTGAACTTTCTCGAGAATGCACCAAAATCCAAGCAATACTAGCTGTCGTGGTGGTGGCACGACAGATGTGATGGATAGGCTAAAGATGGGGCCAATGTGTGCTAGGGGAATCCAGGGAGGGAGAGCATGGTGATTCCACGCACAGATATTCTTATATTCTCTCTATCAATGCTGTTTACAAGTGTTCTTGAAGCTCTTAGCAAGAAGGAGACGATGTCTCTTACCCCTCACTAACTAGCCCCTGAGTTCTACCTTGGACAGAGAGTGTTTCCTCTAAATGTCGTCCCCTCCCTATGGAGGCCCTGTTGCTCCCTATATAGGGGAGCCCGGTTTACAATTCTAGGGCTTAGGTGGCAGCATATTCTATGAATATGCTCCTTTAATAAAACAAATGCTTCTTTATTCTTCTTTAACGGCTCGCCCGGGTTTTGGACGTAACCCACATCATCATCCTTGTCTTTTGGCATCACGGGCTATGTCATCCGGCTTTGCCAGCTTCACCTTGGTCGCCACTGACCCGCTGGTCCTCTCCTTTACTTTACTTTGCACATGCTTCAGCTAATAAATCCACCTTTTGACCAGCGGGGAATTCCTTCTCTTTGAAGCCGAGATAATCCGGCTAGCATATGCTAATACGGCCTACCCAAGTACCTGCAAAACAGATAAGCATGGCCGACATAGATGTTATGCCGGCTGGACCATTGTCAAGGAAATGCCCCACGGGCCGGGCCAGACCGTGATTGGGCCTGCCTTGAGGTGACCCGGTCAGCACTTTGCTTTGACCGTGCCGTACCCCGGCTAACTTGGCCCTTATACCTGGCGTTGCCCTACCCGGGGGTATCCCCCCAACATTAGTCCCCGAAGCTGGTGCGGTCTTACCAACTTTGCAGTTGTTAAGGCCACAGCAGGTTCCCATATCCGAATCTTTTATTCCTTGGGCCGAGTTATCTCGTTGCCCAGAGTTTTTTCAATTATGATCCTCTCGCTCTTTCCGGGTTATTCCTCGTTGGCTAGGTATTTTGCATGCTTATCCGGGTTTCTTTTCCTTCTCTCGTATGCTTCTATGCATCCTACGTGGGGGGTAATCATCATTTGCCTCATTTTAAGGGCCATGCGCATTTCCCGCGCCAGTTACTGTCGCTGCGTCAGGCATAACTACTGTAAACATCTCATCACTGCAGCACCTTGTTAACTGTAACGCCATGTCCCGTCATGGGATCATTTTCTCCAGTGGCCCCTCTTGTGGCCTTGCTCTGATTAGTTGCTCGGGCCGCATACACGCTTGCTACGTGCGGTTTGCCACCCGCAAAGGATCCCATGACGCGTGTGGCAAGGTTAAGTAGAGGGTGTTGTGCACTCCCTGGGGAAGTTCCCCCATTCTGTCCGCGCTCCATTGCTCTCTCTCTTTCACCGCGACTTCACAGCCACTGGTTTTCTTCTCCACGAGCGCCACCGTGACCGTGCACCGGGGATACTTCACGCCAGCGCCACCGCCTCTAGTTCCAATCTTCACCACGGGGCCTTGCGCTTCCCGTTTCCCCTCTTCGGTCTACCATTACTCATATCATCACTTCAATAGCTTCAATCCCACCATGTCTGAAGCAGAAGCTTCGATGGTGGCGCAGTAGGAGGAAGGGGCGGAGGGCCGCGAGTGTGGATGCTGGGATGGCTCCATCGTCCGCGAGGAAGATTTGGCGTGGCTCCACGCCTCTCGTCGCATCCTCGCCTGCGTCGCCTTCCGCATCCCTGCCGGTGAGATTACTCCCACCCCCAAATCTGGGAGTACGTTGTTTTCTTGTCGCAATTCCAACGCGGCTTCGGCCTTCCCACCTCCGATTTCTTCTTCGATTTCATCTCCACCTACCAATTGAAACCACATCATCTTCCCGCAAATGCTATCACATCTCTGTCCTCTTTTGCCTCCGGCATTGAGGGTTACGTCGGCTTCTAGCCAACCAAAGAACTGTGGGTAAAGTTCTTTGGTTTGTGGAGGAACATGGTTCCGGATAAGGAGCGTGCCCCGAAGGACAAGCACTTGACCTAGTGTGGCGTCGCTTCCATCTCTCCGCGAAAACAATTCGTCTTCCCCCGGGTCACGGGGCTTGAATCTTGCAAGGGCTAGGCCCGGACCTTCTTTTACGTCCGTAACACAACCAAGTAGGACCAGATCCGGCTGCTCCCCTTCAGACTTGGTCCTCCAGACACCTCGCTTTGGGAAAGCATTCCCAAGCGTGCCACGGCCCTAGCGAATCACGTGGCTCTCCGGTTCACCGAGCTGCTTAAGGAGCATCTACGGGGGGAGGATATCATGATCACTTTCCTCCGCAGCCAGGTCTCCCCCCTCCAGAAGAGAGCCCACAAGATCTGCTTCCTTAGTGGCCCTCTTGATCCTCACCGGACCTCCTCTTTTGAGCTGGATAACTCGGCGGTTTTCCGATGGGTTAAGTCTATTTTCAACGTGGAGAAGGACTTCTCCGAGGCTTGGGAGTGGGGACTTAAGCCCTTCACTTGCGCCAACCCTTCTCCAAAGGTAAGTCAACCCTCTTTTGTTATCCAGATCCTCTTTCTATGTTGATTTCCTTTTGTAACTTGGCGATTATTCTCTCAGAAATTTCTCCAGCAACCGTTAGAGGATGGCAAGTTTCTGGCTAGCAAGTGGTTGGAGGATTGTCCCGAGGGAGACGAGGTGGAGACTAACCCGGAGGCCTTCCTGCCTGCCCCGGACGTCGTCAAACGCATCGCTGGTAAGGCCTCTTCTCTAAGGGATTGGCTGGACGATGATGATTCGGATGTTGAGGTACTTGATCCGGTTCTTATCTTTTATTTTCATCTGGCCTATGTTCAAATGTTCAGCTACCCTAGACGCTCAGGTCCATGAGGTTCCTCTGCTTGCCACCGGTGGCCTAGCCCCGACCCCTTCCCAGAAGCGTGCAGCTACCTCGGCCGCAGCTTCGGAGGCGCCGCCGCCCAAGAAGAGGCAAAAGAAGTCCGGGGTTAAAGCCTCGGCCAAGCCTGCCACCAAGAGCACAGTCCGGAGGGCGCCCAAACCTCGGGCCCCTCCTACCGTTGACGAGTAAGCTCTTTTAGCATTCCTACTTCGGATTCTTCCATTGCTTGCCTTAGTCTCTGGTTGGTTATTCCTTTATGACTTGTTGTCCTTCCTTTTTTCAGAGCTCCTGTGGATATCTCCCAGAGTGGTTCCGGCATAGCCTCCTCACTCCGGAGCGATCCCTCTCCCCTCGCAACGATGGCCAACGTCCGCTTAGCCCTACTCATGAGGTTTCTGCGGCCACGCCGGACCTGAGTCCACCTCGTCAAGAGGAGGACAATGTCGACATGGGGGGTAGCGGGCCGGATTTGGATATGGCAGTGCCGGACCGGTCCAGCTCCTCGGCCTCTGCGCCCAACGTGGAGGCCCCAGCTTCATCGGCGCCGCCCCTAGTATCCCAAGCACCAGCAACAGCACCAGCAACACCAGCAGCAGCAGCAACAACAACAACACCAGCAGCAACAACACCAGCACCAGCACCCGCAGCACCAGCAGCAGCAACAACAGCACCAGCAACAACAACATCAGCAGCACCAGCAGCAAGGGCTTCAAAGCCTCCTAAGGGGAAAGGTCCTTCGGCCCCCACCAGGTCTACCCCTTCAATCGCTGATTTCTTTCAGCACGCTCCTCAACCCTCATCCGGCAAAACTACGAAGACTTCCGGGTCACCTTCGTCCGGGCCACCTTCCAGATCAAAGGGCAACAAAAATTTGATTTTGCACACCAGCCCCGCTGCGGCTCAATCCGCTAGGCGCGAGGCCCATGTGAAGGGCCTAGCGATGAACCATTCTGTGAGTGGTGAGAGGTACAGTCCACATCTCCTTGAGTACGTGAAGAACTAGAACAACGTCGACATCGTCGACCCTCAGGGAGATCTCCTAGAAAGGTTCGGCCCTACTGAGTTCAGCACGCAAATGAACTCCGCTACTCAGGCTATCTCCCTGGCTGGCCGGATGATGGAGGTAATCCTTTTTTCTCTGTTGTTAATGTTTTTTCATAACTTAGCACTTGTATATATATCCCAGTCCCCGAGCCTCCAAGGGAATAACTTGTTATTCGGTCGGATGCTCCCTATTTTTTGTTCATATTGTCATTAATTTACAATAGATTTTGGGTCGGGTCTAGTTCCCTTGGCCCAGGTTAGGTTCCACTTGGCCCGGATCTTGTAGAGTTCGAATATCCACACACCTAGAGCCGGGTTAAGTTCCACTTAGCCCGGATCTTGTAGACTTCGAATGTCCACACACCTAGAGTCGGGTTAAGTTCCACTTGGCCTGGATCTTGTAGACTTTGAATATCCACACACACCTAGAGCCGGGTTAAGTTCCACTTGGCCCGGATCTTGTAGACTTCAAATATCCACACACCTAGAGCCGGGTTAAGTTCCACTTGGCCCGGATCTTGTAAAATTCGAATATCCACACACCTAGAGCCGGGTTAAGTTCCACTTGGCCCGGATCTTGTAGACTTCGAATATCCACACACCTAGATCCAGGTTAAGTTCCACTTGGTCCGGATCTTGTAGACTTCGAATATCCACACACCTAGAGCCGGGTTAAGTTCCACTTGGCCCGGATCTTGTAGACTTTGAATATCCACACACCTATTGCCGGGTTAAATTCCACTTGACCCGGATCTTGTAGACTTCGAATTATTCCTACCTTGCCTCTGAATTTTTGTTTCTTTCTTGTTTCAGATTACCACTAATCGCCGACCTACGGAGTTCTAGCGCCTGCTAGACTCTTATAAAGACATACGCGGGCGTTATAGTAAACTCCTGGAGGAGTACCAGAAGAAGGGTTAGTTTCCATTTCTCTTCCTTGTTTATTCAAACTTCTTAGAACTTATATGAATGCCTTGTCCGGATTACGCAGCTGAGCTTGAGGCTGAGAATAAAATTATGAGGAAGAATCTTAGGGAGATTAAAGGTAATTTCATCCCCTTCACATGATTATCGTACCCTCCATTCTTTATCCAGTGGACACTCATATCTTGGGTCCTCCGGATCATGTTGCACTTGCTCTTGAGGACAGTGTTCCTATGCCTAAATTGATGACCCACTGCCTAGGACAATCAGGGAAGTATGAAGCTGAACTGAAGAAGAAGGACGCTGAGATAGCTCGGCTCCAACAGCAGGACTTGGAGATTACTCTGCTGAATGCCGAAATCCAGAGGCTCAAGAGTTCTCATCAGTCCACACTGGAGAAGGCTGATCAGGAGTTTGCCGAAGAGAAGGAGCGTCTAGTCACGCAAATCTCTAAGGACAAGGGCCTACTGGAGGAAGCCGACGTTCAACTTGCATCGGCGATCACTGAGTGCGAAAAACTCCAGGTCCACATTGCCAACACCGATTCCGAGATTCATCGACTTATCTTCTAGATTGCGCGTAAGTTCTCCGCTCTTGCTTGATTTGTTACAATTCGGATTTGGTCCATCCTTATGCAAATTTCCAGAGAGCGATTCGTTCGCCGCCTCCGCCGTACACGAATCCCGTGAGCAGCGTGGAGTTCCCGTTGGCCCTGATACTGAGCCAATTCCTTATGCCACAGAGGATCTCCTCGCGAGTCTCACCGCTCGTCTTGATATAGTGAGGAATTTTGGCTCAGACATTATCCCAGTAGCGGCACGGATGTTCAGTTGCCTCTGGCCTGGTGAGACCATTCCCAAGAGAACCTCAGACTTAATAGCCAAACTCATGGAATGCGAGACACAACTGGACCTATGGCGCGAATCTGCTGCACGGGCTGGAGCTGACATTGCTTTGAAGTTTGCGCTCTCATGGTATGAGGGGATAGACTTGGCATTTCTCAAGCACATGCGCACCGGGTCTAAGTGGTGCAAGGATCCGGAGTGGATCGCGCATCGCCCGGCCTGTGCGAACAATCTCATTCAGTACTCCTTCTGCCATGCCTGGAATGAGGGGCCGAGCTTCCTTGATGCTGCTGACAATGAGATTATCTCTGGAGCTAAAGAAGAAGGGAATGAGAGCAAGAACTCCGAGTTAGGCGACGAGGCTGAAGATCTGTAGGGCAACTAAGTTGACCCGGAGGACGACGCCGAAGCTAGCGCTCCTTCCGCACCCTCCAAAGTACCTCCCTCCTCCACATATGATTCCTCTGCTACTCCTGCCCCTTGAAAAACACTCAATCACATTTATCAGATCCCCGGAATGTCGGGCATAGATGTACTTTAACACTTTGGTTTGCTTGTGCTACAATTTCATGTTTCGAACTAAGTTTTTACTGCCGGATTATCGTGCGCGAAGTCCCCGAGTTTCATTTTCTTGTTCCTCCAATTCTTGACTCGGCTCACGTCTACCTTGATTCGGTTTTTTGACTTACGAGTCCGAAGTTCAAAAAATTGACTTAACAATACTTGAAACCTTGGGATTAGCTCAAAATGATTCGGCATTTTAGTGAAGAAAATAAACTAAGGGTTAGCCAAAAAATCGACGTCGGCCCGCTTAAGTTCTTCTTCCTTAGTTGCTTTTCATGTGCTTTGCCATTCCAAACTTGTTCTCTTGCTTGCCATGAAGCCAATTCTTGTTGGACATGAGAAAAGTTGAAGAGTTAGGTTTTTGGTGCTAACACATTACTAATCCAACAAAGACGTAAGTGACTTAACCCAGCCGACATATGAAAATAAGACAAGTGCTATAGCAGTCCCCGAGTCTCTGCTCGGGGTAGCAAAGATTTTATTGCTAAGCTCATTGCCGACATACAAACCGACATATGAGTAGTTCGGATACATTCACCTCTCAGGTGTAGAAAGGACGCAGGAGTGCTACGTTCCATGGTCTTTTGGATTCCTCTCCGGACCTATCCGCCTTGTTCTTTTGCTGGGGATGCGCATCAATAAGATAGTAGGAAACATTGCGCAAAGCTTTCTGACAATGAAGGGCCCTTCCCATGGGGGGATAACTTATGCATGCCAGCGGTGCGCTGTATTAGCCTTAGCACCAAATCACCTTCTTGAAAAACACGGGGGTTTACTTTCCGGCTATGATAGCGTCGAAGATTTTGCTGGTATATGGCGGATCTAGACAAGGCCAGTTCTCTCGCTTCTTCCAGTAGATCAACATCATTCTGCTGGGCTTCGCGCACTTCGGCTTCTGTGTATTGGGTGACCCTTGGCGAGTCATACTCTATGTCGGCTGGTAATACAACTTCTGCCCCATATACGAGAAAGAATGGCGTATAGCCCGTTGATCGATTTGGAGATGTTCTTAAACTCCACAGTACCGCTGGTAGTTCTTCTATCCAGCACCCCGCTGATCTTTGTAGCGGCTCTATGAGTCGGGGTTTTATCCCGGACAATACCAGTCCGTTGGATCTTTCTAGTTGCCCGTTCAACGCGGGGTGGGCAACTGAGGCGACATCTAACCGGATCTTCTTTTCCTGGCAGAACCTTGCAAACGCTCCTTCGGCAAAATTTGTCCCGTTATCAGTTATGATGCTATGGGGGTATCCGTACCTTAAGATTATATCCTTGAGGAATCTTACTACTGTTGCCCCATCACAGTTCCGAATTGGTTTCACTTCGATCCACTTGGTGAACTTGTCAACCATGACCAGCATGTGGGTCATCCCTCCTTTAGCCGGCTTAAATGGTGCTACCATGTCCAGGCACCATACGGCAAATGTCCACGTAATGGGGATAGTTTTCAGCTCCGACATTGGCAGGTGAGTTTTCGTGGCGTATCTTTGACAGCCTTTACATTTTCTCACCAATTCCTCTGCCTGCTCCAAAGCACTGGGCCAATAAAATCCGTGCCGGAAAGCTTTTGCTACTAAGGCCCTAGAGGAGGCATGGTGGCCACATTCCCCTTGGTGAATATCCCGGAGTATGTCGAGTCCTTCCTCCGGATCAACACACCGTTGTAGTACCGCTGTCACACTCCTTTTGTATAATTCGGCATTGATAATGGTATAAGCCTTTGCTCTTCTCTGAATTTGCCTCGAACTTATTTCATCATCTGGCAAGATTCCCTCTTTCAGAAAATCAAAAATTGCCTTGGCCCAAGTTAGTATAGGTCGGACGGAAATGGTTCCTAGTCCACTTCCATTGCAGCCAACGACATAACTCCCGCCGGATAAAACAACACAGTCCCCGGGTTTGCTGAAGCAGTCCCCGGGTTTGTTAAGGTTCTTCCCCATTCTATCTCCATAGGTGCAGCTCTTGATCCGGTGAGTGCCGGGATATAAATTGAATCTGACTCCAGTGACGGTGTAATAGATGGTTTTATCAAGTGCTCCAAAGCCACATTTGGCGGAATGGGTTGCCGGGATGAGCCTAGCTTGGACAGTTTATCTGCTGCCTCGTTTTCGCTCCAAGGTATGTGATGAAACTCACATCCTTCGAAAAATCCGCTTATCTTCTGGACATGGAACCTATACAAGGCCATGTTAGCATCCAGGGCATCCCAATTTCCAGAAACTTGCTGTACCACCAAATCCAAATCTCCAAAGCACTGTATCCGATGTATTCCCACTTCCTTCGCCACTTTGAGACCATGTACCAATGCTTCGTACTCTGCCACATTATTCGAGGCACTGAAGTGGATCTGTAGGACGTATTTCAGCTGATCCTTCTTGGGCGAGGTATGCACTACTCCAGCGCCTAATCCGTTTTTCAGTTTTGATCCGTCGAAGTGCATTTGCCAATAATGAGAGTCCGGCAGGGGTGGCTCGTATTGCATTTCAGCCCAGTCCACAAAGAAATCCGCCACCGCTTGTGATTTGATCGCATCTCTTCTATCAAACTGTGGCACGTATGGAGCTAATTTGATTGCCCACTTCGCTATTCTGCCGCTTGCGTCCTTGTTGCTCATGATCTCCGAAATAGGCGCCTCACATATCACCTTGATGGGGTGTTCCTCGAAATAGTGCTTCAGCTTCTTGGCCGACATATATACGCCATACGTCATCTTCTGATAATGAGGATAATTCTATTTTGACGCTGACAATACTTTTCTCAGATAATACACCGGCCTTTGGACCGACTTTCCTTCCTCTTCTCGCTCCACTACGATCACTGCACTTACGACTCGGTTGGTCGTGACTACATAAAGCAACATTGGTTCTTTAGGTAGTGGTGCAGCTAGGATGGGCGTAGTAGATAACATCTTTTTCAACTCCCGAAATGCAAGATCCACCTATGGCGTCCATGTGAACTTATCTGCTTTTTCATAAGCTGATAGAGAGGCAAGGCCTTCTCTCCCAGCCGACATACAAACCGACTTAACGATGCCAGGCACCCAGTGAACTTTTGGACATCATTAAGACACTTTGGTAATTCCATTCTCTCTATGGCTCAGATTTTCGTTGGGTTAGCTTCAATGCCGCGGCTAGATACCAAGAAACCGAGTAATTTTCCAGCTGGTACGCCGAAGGTGCACTTCTACGGATTCAGTTTCATTCGGAACCTTCTCAAGTTCATCAATGTCTGCCGGATATCCTCAAGGAGCGTATTGCTTTCCTTAGTTTTTATCACCACATCATCCACATACACATGCACATTCCGAACTATCTGGTCATGCAAGCATTCTTGCATACATTGCTGGTACATTGCTCCTGCATTACGTAATCCAAACGACATGGTTCGATAGCAATAAGCCCCATACGGGGTAATGAACGTTGTTTTTATTTGATCATCTGGATTCAGGGGTATCTGATGGAAACCAGAATATGCGTCAATGAACGACAATAGCTCACATCCGGCAGGTGAGTCTATGACCTGATCTATTCTAGGGAGTGGAAATGGATCTTTTTGACACGCCTTATTCAGGTTCGTGTAATCAATACACATGCGCCATACCACTTCCACGTTTGGATCATCTTTCTTTTTCTCCACCAGCACCGGATTGGAGAGCCAATCCGGATAAAGTACCTCCATGATAAATCCGGCTGCTAGCAATCTTGCTATCTCATCTCCAATTACTTTCCTCCTATGTTCTGCGAAACACCTGAGAGGCTGCTTTACCGGCTTAGCCCCCGGTCTTACATTCAATGAGTGCTCAGCCAAATCCCTCGGTACACCTTGCAGATATTGCGTAGACCAAGCAAAGATATCCCGATTCTCACAGAGGAAGTTGACGAGCTCGCTTTCCTATTTACTTCTTAACCCGGCACCTATGGTGACGGTGCGCTCTGGGAACAGATCATCAACTGGCACTTTCTTCGTATCCTTAATCGCTTGGAACTATACGCTCATGTGCGGGTTAGTCAGGGCCGGCATATGTTGTTGCGCGGACTGAGCCAATGTCGCCACCTCTAGTATCTTCCTTTTCCCTTGAGCTATCACAAGTGACTCGGCTAAATTAGATCCGGCTGACGTGCACTCGATCGAATGCCGGAAGTCCCCTGATATAGTTATCACACCCCTTGGTCCGGGCAACTTCATCTTGAGGTAGCTGACGTGGGTAGTTGCCATGAATTTGTTCAGAGATGGCCTGCCGAGTAATGCGTGATAAGCACTTTCCAGATTCACTACTACGAATTCTAAATTCTCGGTGCGTCTGTTGTCTCTTGTGCGGAATAACACGTCCACCCGGACCTTACCAATTGGTTCACAAGAGATTCGTGGCATAATACCGTGAAAAGTTGTCCTTGTTACTTGTAGCATATTCTCTGTTATTCCCAACTTGTGCATAGTATCCTTGTACATAATGTTGATACTACTGCCATTGTCAATCAACACCTTGGAAAACCTCACATTGAGATTCGGTCCGATGAACATCGGATCCAAGACCAGAGCGTAGGTTATTAGCCTCGGCATGATCTTCGGGTGATCCTTGACACTCCACGTGATCTCTTCATCCAACCAAGGCATATATCTCGGCACAGCCGGCATTACTGCGTTCATCTCCATATGCCGGTGCTGCAAGATTTTTCGGTCGTTCTCTTCCATGGTGACCACACAATAGCTTTGATGTTGTTCTCTGTAGTCATTCGTCCCTCATTCTCGTTGTATCCTCGGCCTTGTTGCTGGTTATTTCCCACTTGATTTACAGCTTCCCTTCTTTCCGGATTTTCGTACCTCGCGGAGGTGGCGGCAGCATCAATTGTTGTCCATTTCCCCCAGGCAGTAATGGTGGCCGGGGTGTTTCATTCCTAGGTGCTTCGTTTCGAGGTGCCTCAGCATTCCCCGAACCCACCTGTTCCAATTTCCTCATCCATTCACACTGGCGCGTCATTTGATTCGATAGACTGTTCCGACTTGGCGTATGAAATTAGCAAGGTTGATCTAGCATAGATTCGAACGTATACCTCGACCTATCCTTTTGTTCTTTCCATTGCTTTTTCTGCTCCGGGGTCTAAGGCTTTCTTACTTTATTTTTCTGCTGCCAGTTTTGCCCTCCAATTTTCTGACGTTGGCTTGCTCCGGCATTGGGCTGATCCCGATCCACTGCTGCAACCTGCTGCGAGTTATACCGATAATCTGGCCGCTCGTCCCTTCTTTTTCCTCGGAAATCATTCCTCCTTGATGACCCGGAGATATCTCGGTTGTAATACTCCTCATTCGCTTCGTGAGACATCAGCCGGGGTTGAGTTGGATATCCCAAGGCATATGAATCTACAATATGGATTGTCTCGGACAAGGTAGTTGGCATATCTCGCTGTAATCTTTGCCACAACATACTCCCATACCTGCATCCCTGAGCGAACCACGCAATTGCTTGTGATTCGATCCCCCCTTCACACGAGTTTCGCATGTTGCACCACCGAGTCAGGAAATCACTATCTGGCTCATTCGGTCTCTGCCGGCATAGTGCAAGTGTCTACGGTCTATTGGGTCTCTTGTAAGTTCTTGAGAAGTTGCTAACAAACAGTTCCTAGAAATCCAACCAACAGTTGACACTCCCTGGTGGAAAATTGTTCAGCCAAACTCGCGCTGGTCCTTCCAGCATCTGTGGTACATATCTTACTGCCCATCTCAAATTCCCTGTTGCAATCTTCTGGCTTGGTGCTTCTATCATAAGTTTGGGTTCCCCTGGCCAGCTGGAAGTTCGGGCTCATTCATGATCCGGGGCCTGAAACACACTGGACCCAGTGGACCTTGTAACTCGATTTGCTCCGACCTATAAATCCTATCCAACTTCAACCTCGCATCATCTAGCTGCAAGTTCCTACTTCCCAACCGTGATCCAATTACATGATGATCTAGTTTGGGGTATCCATCATTAACTATAGCTGAATAACCAGCATTGTATCTTTCTCGATCCGGATGCACATGACGCTGTTGTGCTGCTTTTCCTGCACTTCCTCCTTGCCAAGGTTCACGCTGTTGCGCTTGAGGCACATTTTCCCAAGCTCCCATAGGATTATGCTGTTTGGCATTGCCGTTGGCATCATTTCTTTGACCGGCATTGCCTTGGTCGTGGTTACCCCGGGCAGCCATACCTCAACGGGTACTGTGGCGATCCTCATCAACTTGCACTGCTTTTCCCTTTCGAGCTCTTACCGGATCATAAGGGACCATTTGCTTGTTTCTTCTTCCAGGGTCCACTACCTCTTCTCTCCTTGGATCATGACCCGGAGATGATGCGGCTCCTCTGGATTTTGCCAGGTTATTTTTGGCCAAATGTACCACCTGTGAAGCTCCTGGTGGTGCCGGGTTAGCTTTGTTCATTTCTTCATTTTGTTGACATGCGACCATCAACAATTGATTCACTCTCTCTTGTTGCCTCTGCCGAGCCTCACCGGTCAAACCTTCTAACTCGGATGCGGCTGCGTTTGCTGCTCTGAGGTTCTTTGCCGGGGTACTATACCGATCCAGCCCTCCTGTCACTATATTAGTTGTCTTACCTGTCACTATGGGATTTGCCGTAGCTCTGCGCCCGGTGCGTGCGGCTTGTCCGCGAATCGCTGGCAAGCGTTGCATTTTTCGACGATGTCCTTGGCTTCGCGCATGGCCGTAGGCCAGTAGAATCCAGCTCGTAGAGCTTTGGCAACGAGGACGCGACTGCCAGCGTGGTGCCCGCAGGTCCCTTCATGGATGTCGAGGAGAACTACTCTTCCAACGGCCATGGAGACGCATCGTTGTAGCACTCTTGTGATGCTGCGTTTATACAGTTCACCGTTGATAACGACGAATGCCTTGGAGCGCCGTGCGATGTGTCGTGCATCTGTCGGATCGTCCGGTAGCCTCTTGTTGAGGAGGTACGTGATGTACGGTTGCGTCCATGATTGCTCAATAAGCATGACGCTCATTGGTCCTTCGAGTCCGATGTCTACCTCCAAGTCATCGATTGCCATGGGCTCATTGGGTGGCGTAGCCCCCGAGTCTGTTGTTGCGCTTGTTTTCTTCTCTGCGGCCTTTGGCTTGATGGAGCATTCACATATGCGCTCGAGAAATACCCCAGGTGGTATGGGGTCGCAGGTAGAGCCTATGTTGGCGAGTGCGTCCGCCTCTTCGTTGCTTTTGCGACCTACATGTCGCAGCTCGCAACCATCAAAGTCTCCTCCGAGTATATCGTAGAGGTCGCGGTATGCGATCATGTTGTCGTTCAGTGCGTCGCACTCATGCATTGTTTGGTTGACGACCAACTTGGAGTCGCCATATATGATGAGCCTCTTAGCGGCGCAGGCTTTTGCCATCCTCATCCCGTGCAACAGGGCCTCGTATTCAGCCTCGTTGTTTGAGGCTGTGAACTGCATTCGCAAGATATATTTCAGCTTGTCCCCTTGAGGTGGCGTCAGTATGACACCTGCGCCTGCTCCGCTTTCCGCTTGCACCCAATGAAGTGCATTGTCCAGAGGTAGGACATATCTGGCTTGTCCGGGAGTTGGTTCTCCATCAAGTGCACGAGGAAGTCAGGGAGGACATGCGACTTGATTGCGTCGCGCTTTTCGTATGTGATGTCTCGTGGAGACAGTTCTATTCCCCAAAGCGCGACTCGCCCGTGGCGTCGGGGTTATTGAGGATATGTCCCAACGGGGCGTCGCTGACTACCACGATTGGGTGTTCCTAGAAGTAGTGGCGCAGTCGTCGGGCGGTCATAAAGACGTTGTACGCCAGCTTCTGGTAGTGCGGGTACCGCTGTTTTGTTGGCGTGAGGACCTCGCGGAGGTAGTATACCGGGCGTTGTACGCCATGGACCTTGTTTTCCTCAGCCCGCTCGACGACGAGCACTGTGCTGACCACCTAGTTGGTGGCGGAGATGTACAGCAATAGTGGTTCCCTTTCTCGTGGAGTCACCAGCACTGGCGAAGTGCATAACAGGCGCTTGAGATCTTCGAATGCTTCTTGTGCTTCATTGGTCCACTCGAATTTTTCAGCTTTGCGGAGGAGCTGGTAGAAGGGCAGTGCCTTTTCACCCATCTGACTGATAAATCGACTGAGGGCCACGATTCGTCCGGCCAGTTGCTGGACGCCTCTTATGTTCTTCGGCTTCTCCATGGCCAGTATGGCTTTTATCTTCTTAAGGTTCGCCTCGATTCCCCTCGCGGAGATGAGATACCCAAGTAGCTGCCTAGATGGTACACCGAAGGCGCATTTGTCCGGATTGAGCTTGATCCGGTAGCGGTCGAGGTTGGAGAAGGTTTCTCGCAAATCATCGATTAGAGAGGCTTCCTCCTTGGTCATGATTACTATGTCGTCGACATAGACTTGGATGTTGCGACCCAGTTGTTCCTTGAGGCAAGCCTGCATGCACCGCTGGTAGGTGGCTCCCGCGTTTTTTAGCCCGAAGGGCATTGTGTTGTAGCAGAACACACCAAAGGGCGTTGTAAACGCTATTTTTTCTTGATCTTCCTCCTTCATTCGAATTTGATTATAGCCTGAGTAGGCGTCGAGGAAGCAGAGATGCTCTCATCCCGCGGTGGAGTCGATGATCTGGTCGATTCGTGGCAGCAGGAAGTGATCCTTTCGGTAGTGCTTGTTTAGAGAAGTGAAGTCCACGCACATCCGCAGGATATCCGTGTCCTTTTTTGGTACCAGCACCGTGTTGGCGAGCCAAGTGCTTTCCTTGATCTCGCGTATGAACTTGGCCTCAAGGAGTCTGTTGTTCTCCATTCAGACTTCCTGCGCTCGTGGCTCAGACAGTCGCCTGATTGTTTGCTTGACTGGCCTTGCGTCGGGGTTGACGTTGAGTGTGTGCTCGGCGAATTCCCTGGAAACTCCTGGCATGTCCGCAGGACACCAGGCAAATATTTCCCAGTGCTCACGGAGGAATTCGACGAGCGCGAGTTCCTATACGGGACTCAAGTTGTTGGCGATGAGGGCCGTCTTGGCCTAGATCCGATGGATGGACCTGCACCTTCTTTGTGTGCACAAATGAGTCGAAGGAGAGGTCAGGTGAGCTTGGCCTACTCAGGGGAGGCAGACTGTTGTCTGTCGTCTCTTTCAGTCTTGCGAGTTCCTCCTGCATGCGGAAGGACTGGGGGATTCTATTGAATTCCCTATCGCAACTGTCAGATCGTTCAAAGCTCCCGTTGATCGTGATGACGCCATTGGGACCTAGCATTTTCATCTGCAGGTAGGCGTCGTGGGGCACTGCCATGAACCTAGCGAACACGACGCGCCCGAGGATGCAGTGGTATTGTGAGGGCCAGTCGACGACCTCAAAGTCAATGCGCTCGCGTCGGAAGTTCTTCGGCGTGCCGAAGATGATGTCGAGGTTGATTTTCCCCAAGGGGTATACGCCTTTCCCTGGGACGATGTCGTGGAACGTTGTATCCGATGCCTCCAGGCAGGTTAGAGGTGTCCACATCGCTCGCAAGGTACTCGCGAATATGAGGTTGATGCCGCTTCCGCCCTCCATGAAGACGCGACTCATGTCGAATCCTCCAATTTGGGCCTCGAGTACAAGGGGGCAATGACCTGGGCGAGGTATCTAAGGCGGGTGGTCGCGTTTGTCGAAGGTGATGCACGACTCGCTGCCACTGAGGTACTCAGTGGTGGATGGTGGCGAGTGCGTTGCCAAGTTGACTTGGCGAGTGATGGCCTTCTGCACCCTGTTGGAGGGGCGCCCTTTTTGGATCATCATGGTACCCATGGCCCGTGGGTACGGTTCTCCTCCGTGGTGCTGGTCCGGTGCGGCTCCGTTCGGGGGTGGCCCAGGTGGTGGTGGTGGTGGTGGTGGTGCGCCGTGTGCCACGGCGCCTGGAGCGGCTCCGTAGCCTCTTTCGACAGCATTGCGGTTCATCCGAACCAATCCCTCGTGTAGCTTGAGGAACTCGCGGCAGTCTTTGAGGAGGTGCCTGGTCTTTCTCTTGCCATCATGCTTGTCGATGTAGAAGTGTACCATGCATGGCCCGGACAGTTTATCCTCGATGGAGGTCGCCGGTGCCTCATCGCGAGTGCGGTGTTGCCATACTTGCGTGGTTTTCCCGGAGTCACGGTATCCGCGGCTATGGTATCTGCTGTTGCGGTTATCGTCGCGTCTATCGGTGTAGCCAGCTACGACCATGTTGACATCGTCGCGATCGTGGTAGATGAACAAGCGATGCTTTACTCGGTGGTCGTTTCTACGTTCGAGTTCCGCCTCCTCGTCGGAGTGAGCGTGATTCTTCACCGAATCTTCTCCATCGGCCCACTGATTTGCGATATCCATCAGGTGGTCGATGGTCTGGGGCTTTGAGCGGCCCAGCTCCTCCCTAAGCTCTAGGCGGCGGACGCCATCGTTGAATGCATCAATCGTGCGGTCTTCCAAGATGTTTTCCGCGGAGTTCTTGATGATGGACCACCTTTGGATGTATGAGCGCAGCGATTCGTCAGATCTTTGCTGGCAGCATCTCAACTCTTCGATTCATGCGGGCCGTTTGTACGTGCCCTTAAAGTTGCGCACGAAGCTGTAAACTAGCTCATCCCAACTGTGAATGGATCCGCGTGGGAGGTTATTGAGCCATGCTCGGGCGGCGCCCTGCAGCTGTAGCTGCAAGCATTGCATGGCAGTACTTCGACTGCCTCCGTGGAGCCTGACGGAGGAGATGTGATCCTCCAGCCAGATCTTGGGGTCCTGCAGACCGTCAAATTTCGGGTTCTCCGGTGGGAGTTTAAACCCTTTAGGCATCCGCTTCTGCCTAATGGATCTGCTGAAGCATCTGGCGCCGCAGTGCTCCCCATCTTCCTCTTCCGTGTCAGTCGACCGAGCATGTCGTGCCCTTGACTTGTCGATCTTGCGCTGGGTGAGGTCGTCGGGTGCATCGTAGTCATGATCATGTCGCCGTGAGCGGCGGCACCGAGACAGGTCGTGACTGTCGTCGCTGGATGAGGGCGAGGAGTGGCGCTTTCTAGCACGTTGCCCTTTTTTGGGTCTGGTGTTGGCTCCTTGTCGATGGTGGCCTCGATTAGTCCCAAGCCCGCGATCGTAGATCGGTTCATGGCAGTTCGGGGATCTCCAGCTGGCGGCTGGTTGTTGAGGGGGTACATGGTGGCTGCCGTCACCGCAGCCTGCGGCGTTCTGGGAACCACGTTGCCTCTCGTGTCGAATTTCATAGAGCCAAAGTCGAGGACTTTCGCGGCCTCTATGCGCTCTTGTTCGGTGAGGTGAGCCATCCGCGACTGCCTCTTCTTGGCGAGGTATTCATTGCCCTTTGAGGAGGATCCTCCGTAGGAGGAGAGCCCGGCGCGACGAAGGCTCGATTCGTCCGCTGCCTTTTTACGCGCCTCAAGTCGCACGATTGTTTGCACCTGGCGCTTGAATTCTTCCTTCAAGAGCCAGTGGTAACCCATCAGTAGTTCTTGTGGGGACCCAAAGGGTAGAGGTGTGCCCCGTAGGGCCTCGCGGCAGCGAGCCCACTCTTGCTCGTTGAACTTGATTACGACGCATTCACCGGTTTGCTCATTGATTATGCTGGGAGGTTCGACTGCTCCTCCGTTGTTGACGGGAGCGCGATTGCCGCCATTACCACCACTGCCACCGTTGCCACCGTTGCCGACGTTGGGTGGATCGGTGCTGTTGCTAGGGTTGCCACCGTTGTCGGGATTGGCACAGGTGTCTCCTGCGTTGATGAAGGCGCACATGAAGCGATTGGGGAAGTTGTTTCTTCCACAACTCTCAGATCCGGAACCGTAGGTTCCATCTTCAGTGGCCAGATCGCTTAGATCGGAATCGCGACTATTGTCGCTGACCGTATTCTCGACTGCCACTGGGGTGTTGAGCTTGTTGAGGGTGCCGATCGATGGAGGGAACCATGACGCTGGGGCAATACCGGTGTTGCCGGCTGATCACGCATGCGAAGCGTGCCCATCTGACCAACTTGGAAGCGGAAGCTCCCAATCGCCAGGCTGATTCCGTCGCCCACGGACTCGAAGGCCGGGCGGGTGGCCAGCGTGTGGACGGTGAAGTCGAAGGCGCCGAAGAGCTGGCGAATCTCCGCCGTTGTGGAGTTGTAGATCACAGTTGATGGGGCCGAAGAAGCCGCAACATCAACACTCCCAGTTCCCATAGACGGCACCAATTGATGAGGGTTTAACTCATCAATGCCCATTGTTATGGACTTGGGTTTTGGAGAAGGAGGGAGCATTGGAGACATCTATCGGCTAGCAAACAAGCACACAGGGGACAAAGGATTTACCCAGGTTTAGGCCTCGTAGAGGTCCCTACTCCTACTTGTCTGCTCGTGGAATTATCGAAGGAGTTGAAAGTTACAATGGTGCGCAGATGCAATCTGGCGATGGTTGTGGAAACTAGGGTTGTGTGTGTCCTCCTCGCCGCCCCCTCCTAGCCTTTATGTAGATAGGCTAGGTCTCGGGTAGCAGGTCGAGTCGGTTACAAGTTAGGGTTTTTCCCCTTCAAACTTTCTATCTTTAACTTCTTCTTGTTGTTCAAGCAATCGAGAGTCCGTAGGCCACTCGAGTCCCTTGTTTGGGCCTTGGCGACACCGTGGGCCTGTACGTATTTGGACCGTATATACCAAGCTCGAGTACCTGTAGGGTATTCCCATGTCACTTTGAATTCAAACAATGGTTTCATTCAGTAATGAGCATATCATTAAGTTGGGTAATTTCAAGGCATTTCAATATTTTACAAATGTTCATGTATTATCAATTATTTCCAACAACAAGGATAATTCAAATATAATCGAACAAGATATGAACACAAATAGAAATTATTCATTAAAGCAGAACAATTGTTTGTTACAAACTCATATGAATAACCGTCTCACAAAATGTGAGACACACTAAAGAAGTTCACAATCTTTTGATTACAATAACTATACAAAAACATAAACTAAGTGATAAATGTCGAGGGAGAGTGTCGTTGGACATCAACATCATGCTCGCCATCAACACGCAACGTCACCTCCTCTCCAACAAGCACCTCCCATGTAGAAGGACATGTTTTCAGCAAAACAGAACATGTATCAAATATACTTAACACTGCAACATGTGTTTGCAAGATTATAACATTTATAAAATTGTATATCAAATATATACCTTTATCATTGATGACCTCAGTGACAATGGTTTCAACCATCACATCCCTGAAATGTGATATGAACTCGTGGAAATCCCGTGTTTCCACGTCGCCTCTCATAATGAAAATCCTAACAAGTGCTTGTTAGCTTGAAGGCAGCGACCGCAACAACACGCCTATTGCAAAAGAGCTTGTGAACCAGTTGTTCAGGAAGTATGCATAATATATGCATAACAAGTGATCATCTAGTGAGGAGTTCTCCTCAATCTTTATGGAGAGGAAATCTTCAATCAGCTCATACTCCCATATGCGCACTTGTCCACAAAATATGATCTCAGATGTGCTATAACCGTTCGGGGATTAAGACTTCCCACAATCGATCATAGCCCATCTTCCATCCTGAGGCGCATTGTTACTGTTATGAGTGTGGCCATCACACGACGGTAATAGCTGGTTTTCTACTGCTCTAGGGTCTCTAAGTCACTGGGTTGATCCAAATCCATCTCTTTGAGAATATAGTCGACTATGTCATTCTCGCTAAAGAGAACGTGGAGACGCGCAACCCACATAGAGAAGTTTGATCCGTCCAGCCTAAGCTTCTCTCCATCTAACCAATCGTCAACAGGAAAGGTAACATCGGGGAGAACCATTTTCTACATTTATAAATACAAAAAGGAATTTAGACTAATTTTATAATTAAAGGAGTTAATAAAATAACTCCACTAAGAAACACCTGTCCCCTGAAGGGTTCTAGTGATAACATGGCCCCTTTTCCCCACATCTCCCCTGATTTTCACGTCCATCAATGTGGGTTCTAGGGTGGACGCTAAACGTCGGTCACATATTCATGCGAGTCGTGCTCAATCTTTCGACCATCCATGTTCCGAGGCCATGTCTAGACATGCTAGGATCACCAACTCAACCTTAGTGTATTCGCTGTGCAACATGGCTTACACCCACTTTATGCACATGTAGATATGTTTGACACCCGATCATCACGATGTTGCCTCATATCGAAGAACTTTCTTGGTGGTGCACACTAAGGGGGAACAAAATCATTCGTAATTTTTAACAGGGATGATCTTATTAGGATATCGTCAAGTATCTAATACTAGCACACAATAATATATACAAACAATAACATTGAATGTAAATGCAATGTAATATGGTCCTTGATAGATTGGAAATGTATCTATAATTTTTGATGTTACATGCTTGGTTTTATCTACTTTCTTGTGTTTTGTCCACACTTTGGAGTACTTTTCATATGATTTCTTGGACTAACCTATTAACAAGTGCCACAGTGCCAGTTGCCTGTTTTCTGCTGTTTTTGGTTCCAGGAAAGTCAGAAAATCAATATTCTCGGAATTGGACCGGACAAAAGCCAAAGTTGATATTTTCTGGGAAGACTCCTGGAGCCAGAAGGAGAGTCGGAGAGGGGCCACATGGTGGTCACACCACCCCATGGCGCGGGTCCCCCCAGGCCGCGCCAGGGCATTGTGTGGGCCCCCTGGCCACCCACCGACCTTGCCCTCTGGCCTATAAGAAGCCTCCCGAGGCATAAACCCTAGATAGTCAAGCCTCCAGCCACGAAAAGTTCCGCAGCGCCGCCGCCGTAGAATGGGAGATTCGGGGGACAAAAAGTCTCTATTCCGGCGCCCTGTCGGGACGAGGAAGTGCCCCGGAGCCATCTCCATCAATCTCCACCACCATCTCCATCACCATTGCTGATTCCCATGATGAGGAAGGAGTAGTTCTCTCTCGAGGCTAAGGGTTCTACCGGTAGCTATGTGTTCATCTCTCTCCCTATGCATGATCTTACTGAGATCATGAGCTTGTAATCTATAGATCTACCTTGCTACTCAAGTGCTTTAATAGATCTCTGCTCTCCCCATGTGTCTGAAAGTGACAGCGTGCACACCATGGTGGCACTTAGGCTAGAGATTACAAATACTTGTTATGAGTTATATTTGGAGTTGGATATCTTTATGAAATTGTTGTGTTTGTTGGACTTATCTAGTAATCAAGGTGACAGTGTGGGGTTTTCCAGATGGGAAAGGCTTACTTTGAGGTGTCCTCTTATAGCCCTACCATCGATTAGAGTGTCCAACCGGAGAGTAGTTAAGAGTAGTATCATGAAGATAATATATTTATGAGAGAGTGTTCACTAGTGAAAGTATGATACCTAGGCCTTGTTTCTAAGCTTTGATACACCGTTTGCAACTAGATATGTTACATGTTTGGTTGCTTCCATCTTTATTTCAGTTTTCCTTTAGTCTTTTCCACGCCATCAAGTTATTTTCTATCATCGTTACCACTTATAATTATCCATACCACTTGTATTTCACTATCTCTTCGCCGAACTAGTGCACCTATACACCTGGCAAGTGTATTGGGTGTGTTGGGGACATAAGAGACTTCTTGTATCTTGATTGCAGGGTTTTTTGAGAGGGAATACCTTTGACCACTTCCTCCCTGAGTTCGATAAACCTTGGGTGATCCACTTAAGGGAAAACTTGCTGCTGTTCTACAAACCTCTGCACTTGGAGGCACAACAACTGTCTACAAGAATAGAAGTGCGTAGACATCAAGCTATTTTCTGGCGCCATTGCCGGGGAGGTAAGGTAAAAGGTATTCACATCGGAGTATTAAAGAAGAAGAACCTCCCACGGCAAACGCCTATTTTCTAGCGCCGTTGCCGGGGGGTAAGGTAAAAGGTACTTACATCCTCCTGTGTGAGTGCTCGAAGTTATTTCCTTTAGATTCTGCAATTTTGTCTTTTTGTTTCTTGTTTTCACTAGTTAGGCTTAATGGAAAACAACAACAAAATTAGAGAGCTTTAAAGTATTTATCTTGAGTTAGGACATGAAGTGTTTGAAGAGAAAGTTAAAAAAACCTATGGAACTTTATTTGCATGCTAATAGAAATGTTGTTAGTATGAATTCTTTGGACACCATAATTGGTAATGCTATGGAAAATTCTAAGCTTGGGGAAGCTAGTTTTGATGAGTATGATATTTTTAGTCCCCCAAGGATGGAGGAGAAAATTTACTATGATCATACAAAACCTCCAATATATGATGATTACAATGATGAATATGCTATTTTCAGTCCACCTACTATTGAGGAGAAAATTAATTATGATTACAATATTCCTCCTATATTTGATGATTATGGTGATGATAATAATAATGATAGCTATTTTGTTGAATTTTCTCCCACCACAATTAATAAGAATGACTATGCTTATGTGGAGAGTAATAATTATTATATGCAAGTGGCTCATGATAAGAATGTTTTATGTGATAGTTATATTATTAATTTTATTCATGATGCTACTGAAAGTTATTATGAGAGAGGGAAACATGGTTTTATGTATCTCAATAATATTAAGTTTCCCCTCTTTATGTTGAATGTCTTGAAGTTGCACTTGTTTTCCTTTACTATGCTTGTTGCTTTGTGCTTTCATGACTTGTTTCTTTACAAGATTCCTATGCATAGGAAGTGGGTTAGACTTAAATGTGCTTTGAATTTGCTTCTTGATGCTCTCTTTTACTTCAATTTATATTTCTTATGTGAGCATCTTCTCAAACTATCATGCCTAACTTAAAGGTGTTAAAGAATAGTACTTATTGGGAGATAACCCAAGAGTTTAGATGAGTCTTGGAAGTTATTACTTCTGTAATAACCGCTCCTTATCCTTTTTATTTGCTTTTTGTGCCAAGAGTGACCTCTAATAAGAGAGAAGTAATGATTTGGAAAGTTGCTGTCCCGAAACAGATTTATGTGCTTCACCATAAAAATTCGTATAAAATCTCTGAAGGTCCTTTTGAGGCGTGAATTTTTTTGCTTCTACCCCAGGTTGTTATGTAACTTTCGTTAGTTCAACACTTATTGATTTGAGCAACAGAAGGTCTTCGAAACAATTCGTCTTACCTGTTGGTCTGTTTTGGCAGATTTCTGCCATTTTCTGCATTTGCTTCTTGTTGGTTCCTTTTTGAGTTCTTTTGGGGAATTGAGAATTTTGAGGGAAGTGCTACAGTAGCTTGTGTTTTAATGGAAGTTTATTGGTGTTGGAACTAAACGTAAAGACTTATTATCTTGAGTGCACTAATGTTGCTAATAAAGATTGTGTGAAGTTCTGTATGAAGGAAAAATTTCAGGTGTATAGAAGGAATGAGTAATGAGATGAAGGATGGACTAAAGCTCAAGCTTGGGGATGCCACGCGTGTCACCCCAAGAAATATCCAAGAAGTACAAGCGTCAAAGCTTGGGTATGCCCAAGGCATCCCCTTCTTCATCAATAAAAATCCCAGGTTTCTTCCAAACACTTCATTTTTATTGTTTCATGCACAGTTGTGTTGTTCTTGGAGCGTCTTCTTTTTCATTTTTTTTTTCGTTTTTCGTTTGCTTGGTTTGCTTAGTTTGCTGAATAAATTGGTTGGATCCCCTCTTTCATACATTGGTTTTGAAATAGTTTGGTTTGGATTGGAAAAGAGTAGGAAAGTTCATGCTTAAGTGGTAAAGAGAGCTTGTTTTGACTGTGGTATATGCTTTGTCATGCCATGCTTGATATTGTTTTGGCTTTATTCTTAGTATTCTTTGTGGTAGAATGACTTGTTATAAACAATTGAGATTGCTTAATGTGCCTTGGATGAATCATGCGCTGTTTTAGCATATTAAGGCATAGTATAGTGGTATTCTCCTTTGATGTTTTATTTGGGTTGACTTGGCACATGCTCACACCATGTTATGACTATCTCAAGTCACCATAGCCTTGATGATCCTTTAGTTTCAACTTGTAGTATCACTTTATGTTTTCTTCAATGATGTTTTGTCGCTCTGCATGATTATGGCCATTATTGCTCTCTTAGTTTGTCGCTCCCAGTCTTTTGCTAGCATCTACAACCAAGTATGAGTTCCACTCATGCATCCAACTCACTAAACCAAGTTATTCCAAAGATTCCACCATACCTAACTACTAGCTTATGCTTTTCCAAGTATATTCATGCTTTTGTTTACCTTCCAAATTAAACTTGTTATGAGAAAACTAGTGATTAAAGCTCTCACGAACTTGATGGCACACTTTACTTTTTGCATCTAATAAACTTGAACCATTGGGTCCTTCTTTGTTTCGTATATGCTTGCGCTTTATAAGTTGAAATTAGCAGAACCATGTTTCATGGGGAACGCTTTCAACATTGCACTTGTACTTTGTACCCCGTTGATATCATGTTCTTTTGCTTATGGATCCCGACGGTGTAAAATAAAATTGGAACTTGTGAGATCATGGAGTTTGTATGTGTGTTAGAGAAACGCCTAGGCCGCTAGCCTAAGCAAGGCCTAATCATGGTGGAAACTTGCAGCATCACCATAATGAGCACTCTATGAAGCATCCTCAACAAAAACCTATGCAAATAGCAAATAAAAAGATCGCTGAGATGCTCATTGTCTGCTTGCCTTGTCATTTTGATTATGGGAAAGCTCCCGTATCATGTGCAAGGGGTACCCCGTCGGCGGTTCTTAATGATACACATGTACTTACAATGACAAGAGCTTACTCTTGACTGAAGTTGAGTAGCATGAGGATTGGTCTTCGTAAGTAAGGGGCATGAGATTTCGGTTTATAACTTATCAAGCATATCCTCTTAGTTGTGTCACTTTAACCTTAATCACCTAAAGATGCTTATGATAGGGGCAATGAGAGCTGAAAGCTAATAAGTACCATAATTTTTGGAAGCTCTTTATGAAACTTGAATCCCTACTTCCTTCTATGAAGTCCTTTCTTTTACTTTTTTGTTGAGTCTACACCTTCTATCTTTATGCACCTACTTTGAGAGCATAGTGGCCATTCTTAGTTCTATGTGCATTGTCCCAAGACTAGTTGATTGATGCATAGCTTTGATATTGCTTGTTTTAAACTATCTGTATCTAGTCACTCTTATGAACTTTGAAGGTGTCCTATGCATTTATGTTTGCTACTCTATGAGGGACAAGCTGAATACTATTATGCTATGTTTTCTTTATGTGAAACAAACAAACGTCTTGCAAAACATTGTTATTCATGAATCTTTTGCTTGTGCCTTTTCATGTTGCAACATAGTTTCTTTGTCTTATTGCTAGAATTTTGTCTTTCATGTTATGATTGAAGTACTATGATCGCGGCTATCAATGTTTTATAAATACTTTGATCAAGTTTATGATGGTGCATGCCACCTCAAAAATTATTCTTTTTTTTTATCACTTACCTACTCGAGGACGAGCAGGAGTTAAGCTTGGGGATGTTGATACATTGCAAATGTATCTATAATTTTTGATGTTCCATGCTTGGTTTTATCTACTTTCTTGTGTTTTGTCCACACTTTGGAGTACTTTTCATATGATTTCTTAGACTAACCTATTAACAAGTGCCACAGTCCCAGTTGCCTGTTTTCTGCTGTTTTTGGTTCCAGGAAAGTCAGAAAATCAATATTCTCGGAATTGGACTGAACAAAAGCCAAAGTTGATATTTTCACGGAAGACTCCCGGAGCCAGAAGGAGAGTCGGAGAGGTGCCACAGGGTGGCCACACAACCCCATGGCGCGAGTCCCTCCAGGCCACACCAGGGCATGGTGTGGGCCCCCTAGACGCCCACCGACCTTGCCCTCTGGCCTATAAGAAGCCTCCCGAGGCATAAACACTAGATAGTCAAGCCTCCAGCCACGAAAAGTTCTGCAGTGCCGCCGCCATAGAAGGGGAGATTCGGGGGACAGAAAGTCTCTGTTCCGGCACCCTGCCGGGACGGGGAAGTGCCCCTGGAGCCATCTCCATGAATCTCCACCACCATCTCCATCACCGTTGCTGGTTCCCATGATGAGGAGGGAGTAGTTCTCTCTCGAGGCTAAGGGTTCGACCGGTAGCTATGTGTTCATCTCTCTCTCTATGCATGATCTTATTGAGATCATGAGCTTGTAATCTATAGATCTACCTTGCTACTCAAGTGCTTTAATAGATCTCTGGTCTCCCCATGTGTGTGAAAGTGACAGCATGCACACTATGGTGGCACTTATGCTAGAGATTACAAATACTTGTTATGAGTTATATTTGGAGTTGGATATCTTTATGAAATTGTGGTGTTTGTTGGACTCATCTAGTACTCAAGGTGACAGTGTGGGGTTTTCTAGATGGGAAAGGCTTACTTTGAGGTGTGCTCTTATAGGCCTACCATCATTTAGAGTGTCCATCCGGAGAGTAGTTAAGAGTAGTATCATGAAGATAATATATTTATGAGAGAGTGTTCACTAGTGAAAGTATGATCCCTAGGCCTTGTTTCTAAGCTTTGATACACCGTTTGCAACTAGATATGTTACATGTTTGCTTGCTTCCATCTTTATTTCAGTTGTGTCTTTCTGGTGTGGTAGTCCGTCACCTTCATGACTATCTACTACTATTTCGTAACATATGGTAATCACTTTACCTTTGCCACAACCATATCACAAAGCAACGCCCCCTGCAAAACAAAGTTAGATGCCTCTACTTTATCTTTGCATGTTTTACGTGGATGAATGGGCTTTCGCACAAGAACCATTCTTACCTACGGACTTCCATCACAACGCTGATCAAGTAGCTGTCTATACTACAACCCTTTTGGGGCCCTCCGTTGCAAATGGCATACCAACTAATGCGAGAGAGACAGACACCCCCCAAAGCCACTTTATACGGTACAAGCCGTATGTCAAGCATGGACCAGTCCCGTGAATGAATGCGTAAAGCCGGTTGGGGGCCGCTTCATCAAGCATTATTGCGGTATACACAAGTACACGTGGGAGGGTAAGAACTAAAAGATCAATGCTTACATACTACATCTCGTGTGTTCTACCCGTACTAGGATTACTACGCATAGATCTAGCTCTGATACCAATGTAGGGGTTCTTGTATGAAAACAATAAAATTTTACCCTACGCCCCTGAACTCCTGATACTGCCAGGACCTATCAGTTAGTAATGTAGTAACGGGAGGGGATTTTTGCGAACTTACCCTTGAAGACCAAAAAGCATTAGCAATGCTCAGGAGAGCGTGGTTGATGTAGACGAGCCGAAGCCGACCTCAAGGTCGTGATGAAGTCCTTACGCTCCTGTGGCTCCAATGACTCCTAGTGCCTCAAGTGTGACACCTCGCGGGGAGTTACATGCATCCGGTGCCTGGCGATGACTCCCGCTTCCCCGATCCAGCAGCAGTTGCAGAAGTAGAGCTCCTAGATCCGAATCCCGCAGCACGATGGCGCTCCGCGGTGAAGATGTCTCTCATTCATGCAGTCCAAACTTGGGACCATGATCATGGGATAGAGAATTGGAGATCTCCACAAAAGAGAGGAAACCTTTATTGAATATTGTGTTGTGTATTTTTTGGGTCAAAAAACCCCCACTATATATAGGGGAAGGGGAGGTACAACCTCCCTCAAAGTCCCGTGTGGGACTAAAGAAGGAGGAGGTGGGGGGGGGAAGGCACCGCCGGCCAGCCCCCACCATGGGGGGGTGGATCTCAGAGTTTAAAGCTATGGTTAGGATTCTATCTTAATTACTTTATTGTACTTGTGGATGCTTGCAAGGGGTATGATCACAAGTATGTATTAGTCCTAGGAAGGTCGGTACAATAGCACAGGTTCACCCACACAACACTTATCAAACTAAACAATATTAATCAACTATATGAAGTGAAAGCACTTGACGATATTCCCATATGTCCTCGAGAATCTTTGGTCATCTTAAGTAATATAACCGGCTTGTCTTTTGCTAAAGAAAGGATTGGGCCACTTGGCGCATTTATTATTATTGTCTTTTATCTAATCGTACTTTATTTATCTTCATTATCAAAAACCCCTAAAAATATGTATGCTAAGTATTTATAGAGAATTCCTGCTCCAAGCCACTCGTCAACACCTTCTACTCCTCCTTGGGTTCGACACTCTTACTTATCAAAAATACTGCGATACACCGCCTATACTTGTGGGTCATTAAGACTATTTTCTGGCGCCGTTGCCTGGGATTGAAGCGCTATTGGAGAGTAGATCTGGTAAAGGAAACTTCTACTGTGAGTATCGTTTCTTTATGTTAGTTACTTTATTTTTAATATGGATAATTCACATAGTTTCTTATTCCCTAATGCCACTACCACTACTAAGGTAGTAGATGAACCACCACCTGCTGAGAATGATACTTTTAAGATACCTATAAGAATTATTGATCATGTTATGAAAAACTACTATTTTGGGGATGAAACTATCCATCCCAGTGATTATGCGGGTTGTTCAAGTGTGCAGGTATTACAACAGATCATGTCCAGAGGAAGTTATTCTCATTATCATTGAAAGGAAGAGCTGAAGAATGGTACAAGATGCTGAAGAATGGTCAAGATCTTGAATGAGAGGAAGTAGTACCTCTCTTTTATTCTAAATTTTATCCTCCTAGTGAGATTCACAAAGATCGGAATCAAATATACAACTTTTGGTGTAAGATCCCAATTTCAGCAACCCTGATTAGTTGACCAGAATGCAAAAATCAGGGGGAACAAAAACATTTTCTTGTTCATCGGTGCAGTGTTTGCTTGTTGTATGTTTGTGCTTGTGCATGTAAGTGTATACCCTATGATACTCCTTACCTCACCATTAGTTGACCAAAGCTATTTGACAAAACTATCCTGGCTCATTTTACATATTCTCAAATGTTCTGGCATTTCAAAACATGAGCCAAGATGCTTATGTAACCAAAACTATTTTAGTAGCTTCTATTGGCAAAACTATGGAGAGCTATAAACTCCTTATGTTCTCAAGATAGAACCTTCAACTACTCTTACCTCTAGGATCTCCAAAACCTTTTTGTAAGCTTTTGAATTCTACTCTTGGTGGAGATACCAAGGACTCTCATCTTATTCAAAATCAAACCTCTTCAAAAATGCCTCAACCTTACCTCAAGCTAAGCTTGATGGTAACCCCAGTAGTAGGTATGCTTAGTTTATAAGATGTATTGCCTTGATCTGCTATTTGAACTGTCTGCTTAGGAGATAGTATGAGCTACTCTAGGAGCTTATCCACTAGGATCAAGATACTTTAAAATTACCACACCCTAAGAAAGAATACAATCTCGATCTAATCTCTATCCACCAGGTGATCACCTAAAACCCTTACCCAGATCAATTCTGCCGTGATCCATTTTAGAAGCTTGCAAGTCAATGAAGACTAGAATCAAGCAAGGATCCTTTGTCGTCGGATTGAGGACAAGTACACCATGAGGGGGTCCTCGAGGCATGTGGAAGAGAGGGGTGTGAGACGTACGGTGTTCCGGGACGGTGAGCACACAAGTTTACCCAGGTTCGAATCCGCCGGCTTTGGACGGATCCTAATCCTGCTAGCAATCCAGTAATACGGCAGAGCCAGAATATGGGATACAAGGGATTCGCCTGTGCGAGTTGAGGGTCTAAAGTATTGGGTGCCCTAAAGGCTCTCCCTAGGACGGCTTATATAGATATCTGGCCTAGGGTTTACATGAGAGATCTGTCCGGCTACGACTAAGAGTCGGTTACAGTGTACATCTTGAACTACAAGTAACATTATGGGCCTCAGTCGGTAAGTCTTATGGGCCTTCCCGCAGCCGGATTGGACTCCGTCTTTCTCCCTGACTGGCCCGACCGTGAAGCAAAGCTCTAACCTGAAGTGGGCCACCCTGGTCAGTGAGGAACTGTTAGGATACCCGGAAAGTATATCCCCAACAGCAGCCCCCGGAGGCCTCCAAGATCCAAAGTCAGATTCATCATCGTCTAGCTTGATCTTTGGCTTGCAAAATCTTGAAGGGTTCCTGAAACTTCACAACAAAAAATACGATCAGGGTCTTAAAAATAAGTTGGACCTATCAGCAGGTTACTCGGATTTTCCAGCTTGATTTCAAACTAAGCCGGAACTTGGTTTCTAACGCCACCTGACACAAGTCATGGTCAAGTCATGTCATCTGACAGGCATTCCCTCAGCCCGAGCATTGGTGGGTCCGCAGTTTGCGGAACCGATGCGCCGTTTCAATGCGTGCATGGAGATCGAGGCGACGCAATCATCGCGTGGGCCCTTCCCAGTTCCTTCCACGACGCGTGGCGGTTACACTGTAGCATTTGCACGAATCTTGGCGCAGTTAGGTGGATATAAGGGGTTAGGATTTTCTCCTTCTCCTTCCACCAGTCCTTTGCCGTTTCCTCTCCTCCCAATCTCCCTGCACGCACAGAGCTCCCCCGTTCCTCCCCCACAGAAACTCCCAGCGCCGCCCCTTTTAGGTCAACTGCTTGCCGGAGAAATGGCTTCATCTTCTTCCTCCGGCTTGGCGGCAGCGGCGGCGGAAGCGGTAGCAGAGAAAGAGAGCTTTCGCGGGATCTGGATCCCTTGCGCGCTCAACAACGAAGGTCTTAAGAACGTGGAGAAGGAGGGGCTTCTTGCCGCCGGCGACTGGTGGAGCGGCTTCGAGGAAACCGTCCCCAACCCGCGCGACGGCGAGCGGGTCCACTTCGGCACCCACCTTGACAGAAGTTTGTCGTTTCCTCCCTCAGAGTTCTTCTCCGAGGAGATTGATCATTACGGAGTTCAACTCCATCATCTTCCTCCCAACTCTCTTTTAGAGATGAGCGCGTACGCTTCATTGTGTGAGGGATTTCTTGGCATTAGGCCGAGTTTGACTCTTTTCCCGTACTATTTTCATGTCCGGAGAAACTCCATTACCGCCGGTGTTCCTTACATCACAGGCACTATTAGTTTTTCGCTTAGACGCGAGTGTGCGTATCCCAAAATTCTAGCTAGTGACTCGGTCAAACAATGGCCAGCCACATTTTTCTATCAAAGGGATATTCCGGGTCTCGGCAAAGCCACTGCTTTGTCAGCTTTTGTTGACGGAGCTGCCACGGCCCAACCTTCTTGGGACGAGGCTGCTCTGGCTCTTTCGATCTGATCCTCGCTAAGAGGCGGATCGAATACTTGATCAAACACAAGGGACTGAGGGGATCCGACTTGGTCCAATGCTGGGTCTCACGCCGGATCCAGCCCCTTCAGTACCATGGGGATCGACTGATGCACTCCATCACGTCATCCAAGAAAGACTCCCTCCGCATCAGCCCCAAATCCTACACCACTCAAGGCTACATAAGCCAGATCAATTGGCTAATCCGGGAGCGGATCGAGAGGAGAATCCCGGAGGTTTCTTTGGATATGCATACGGTGGAAAACCCCGTAGTGCTGGAAGCTTCCATCAGTACACTTTTTATGTGTTTCAATCTTCAAGTTATACTGCAATACTGATATGTTTTCTTATTTTTCACCTTGCCGACCTCCCCGATTCAGAACTTGCTCCGCTCGAAGGATATCCTCCTGAGTTTTCTCAGGAGACAGAGGTGGTCCCATTGCCGGACCTTGCGCTCAAGAAGCGCAAAGCTCCAACAGTGGCTGTTGGCACAAATGAGGTGTCTGTCGTGAAGAGGTAACTTTCAGTCATAACTTCCGCCTTTGTACTTTACTCAAATTTCTTTCTGAGACGTAACGTTTCCGACTTTACTACATTCTTAGAGCAAAACTGCTCATCAAGGGCAAGGGGAAGGGTATTTCTTCGAAGCCCCAGTGACAGACGAAGCTTACCATAGCTTCTCCTGCCGTGACTCCTCCGACTCCTGCCCCTCAACCTTCCGCAACACCGGTGATCATCCCTTCTCCGGTCATCGCAGAAGATCCGGCTCCTTCCACGGAGCCGGTGATCCTTGAATCGCAAACTGACGTCACCATGGGTGAGTCAGATTTAGATAAGGGTGAACCCTCTTTGGGTAATGATCCCTCGATAAAAACCTTCGCCGAAAACCTTCTCGGCAATCCGGGACTTGCCAAGTTTGGCCTATCCCGGAAATCTGCAGAAGAGATCTAGCGGCTAGCCAGGCAATGCGTGGGGAAAAGAAATTTGTCTTCCGAAGAAGAAGCGCAAGAAGCAGAGGATGTCATGTTCTCCGACCTTCTCGCCCAGGTGCGCCTTCACGACGAGAGGATTAGGACTGGTGAGCTCCCAACAGCCCCAGTGATTCCTCTGACTCTCGCTGAAAAGGTGGCCGCTGAAGTGAACGCGGGTTTGGATAAACTCACAAGCAAACAATATGTAAGTCGGAATTCCAACTCCTATTTTTTCCATTATTTTATATCATATCCTCTTGCCCCCAAGCATGAAGTAGGATATATAATCGGGGTTTATGCTTTATTATGATGCCAAAGAACGAACTAGTGTAGCCCCTAAGGCTCGTGCTGATATTAGCAAAAATATTAGCCCGAGTCTTAAGTAGCTTTCTGACTTTGGGTATTCTGACTTACAGAAAGTATGTTCCTATAACCAGGATTTGTTGAAGAATGTTTGCAATAAGAGGAGAGAGATCAAAGCTCTCCAGCTTAAAAATGTTGAGCTAAAAGTTGCCAAGAATGAGGCCGAAGGTAAACATTCCGAGACTCAAACCTTGTCTTTGTATTTTCAATGTCGAAATTTTTCTGAACTGTTGTTCTTTTTTGACTTACAACGCTGGTGAAAAACAATCCTGTGCCATGATTGAAGAGGCCGAGAACATCAAGACCTTGGTGGTGGATAACAAGGAGCTTCGCCAAGAGCTGGATAAGCTCAAGGTGGATCATGAAAAGAGCATAGCTCAAGTCCTTGAATCCTCCTCCATGGCTACTGAAGAGCGTGATCGCAAGATCGCTGCTCAAGATAAAACAATCTCGGACCTCAAGAGTGAGCTGAACAGAGAGAGGGACCTTTCCCGGGCGCTTCGGGCTGAACTCTAGAGTCTCCGGGAGGATAAGACCAAAATTGACGACGTCATTTTCGGTACATTCCATCTTTCTGGCTTATCTTTTTCTTCGAATTCTATCAATGTCGGTTTTTCTTAACTTGTTTTGTATGTAGGTCCTCTAAACTTGACGGACTCCACCTCTGCTGAGCCCCGCACCCACCGGCTTACCCAAGTCGGTGACCTACTTCATTACCTCTGCCAATCCCTTGAGGATATTGGCAAAGCATGTCGGATTTTCAGGTGCGGGACAAGGCAAAGGAGATGCCGCAGCTCATCCAGGATTGGAACATGTCCTACGCGCGATCATGAGCATAGAACGCTCTCACCATGGAAACATGGAGATATGGCAAGTGACCAGAGCGTACACTATAGTGGACGAAGATGGCCAGGAGCAGGACATCAAGGCCATTATGGACTCCTGTGCCGGGTATGGATGTCATGTAGCTAACTTGACCAGCTACGATACTCCATTCTTCAACCATGTGAACACTCCGCCTCCGCCTCTAGAAGAAACAGAAGAAGTTTCCGACGATGAACGCACCACCTCGGATGTGGACATCTCGGAACGATATCAAGGTGACGTATCCAGCAAGCCGGTAGCTCCTTCATCTCCTCCTGCATCATAGATTGCCAGAAACATTTGTATTATCTAAAAAACATGATGCGTCCATAAATATGAAGTACTATAATTTTGCTAGTGCTAAGCTTTCGATCTATTCAGCACTTTTGGCTTTAAAAATTTTTTGTGTGCCTGAAATGTTTACATAAGCACATGTATTTTTTTTCTATACTTATCATTTATCTGGCTTTCCGCCTCGTCCCTTTCGTGAGCCGGCTAAACCTTCTACCAGAAACTTTGCCGAGCAATGGAGCTCAATTGCTAAACCAGTTTAAACTCGGAAACAAAGCCGGCTTCCAGTAAAACCAATTCACTACTCGGAAAATGCCCGCATCCAACAATCAGACAAATAACCAAAGTAAAGCCAAGCAATTTTAGAGTTATAACCGTAGGTAGCAATTTTAGAATTGTAAATCTACACCAGAACGAACATGAGCATAAAGTATTTTCAAGCGTTCTGGGATTTTCGACTATGACATGATCATTTGGAAATAAGAAGGTAAAAACTTCTCAGAAAAATCTTAAGGCAACCAAAACTTTTATTTCTCACAGAACATGTACATATATATGATTACAAAGAAGGATAAACTAAGAATAAAAGGGACGTAGCTGAGCAATATTCCATGGTCTGTCTAACTCATCCGGATTTGTACTGCCTCCAGCTCTCTTTCTCTTCTTAGTAGCAGGTCTTTCTTTGACTGGCCTCATGTCAGTTAAGTAGTACGATCCATTGTGTAATACTCGACTAACTAAAAAGGGCCCTTCCCATACTGGGGAAAGTTTGTGCTTTCTTTGTCGCACAAGCCGGAGAACCAAATCACCTTTATTGAAAGATCTATTTCGGACTCTCTGGCTATGATACTTGCGTAACTTCTGCTGATAGGCTGTAGATCTCATTTCAGCAATGACGCGAACTTCTTCGACTAAGTCGAGATCATTTTGTTGAGAAATCTCGGCATCCTCTTCAACATACGCGGCCACTCTAGGAGAAGTATGAATCAAATCACTAGGAAAAACTACTTCTGCGCCATAGACCAAGAAGAAAGGTGTGTATCATGTTGACCTGTTTGGAGTTATTCGTAAACTCCAAATTACAGAGGGTAATTCCTCTTCCCAAGCCCCCGCAGCACGTCGTAGTGGTGCTTGGAGTCTCGGTTTTAGGCCTTGTAGGATTAAACCATTTGCTCTTTCGACTTGTCCATTAGCTTGTGGATGTGCGACTGACGCAATGTCAAGCCGGATATTTTGCTCATTGCAGAATTCAGCCAATTCTTCCATAGAGAAGTTACTCCCATTGTCCGTGATAATGCTATGCGGATAACCATACCGGATTATAACATCCTCGACAAATCTTTTGGCAGTTGCTCCATCACAACTAGTGACAGGTTTAGCCTCAATCCATTTGGTGAATTTACCCACCATCACTAGGAGGTGAGTAAACCGACTTGGAGCTCGTTTGAATGGTCCTACTATATCAAGCCCCCAGACCGCAAAGGGCCATGTTATAGGTATTGTTCTCAGCTGATCAGCCAGAACATGAGCTTGCTTGGCGTACTTTTGGCAGCCTTTGCACGTCTTGACTAATTGTTCAGCATCTGCCTGAGCTGTAAGCCAGAAAAAACCGTGTCTAAAAGCTTTTGCCACTAAAGATTTGGCTGCAGCGTGGTGACCACACTCACCTTCGTGGATTTCTCTTAAGATTTCCACTCCTTCTTCCGGAGATACACAGCGCTGAAAGACCCCAAAAACACTCCGTTTATGGAGCTCACCTTTAACAATAGTATAGGATTTTGCTCGTCGGATAATATGACGGCTCAGCACCTTGTCTTCAGGTAATTTGCCATCTATCAAATAATCGAGGTAGGGTTGAGTCCAGCTGGGAATTACAGCCAGAACTGCTGTCAAAGGTGAGTCGGATTTGGTCGGATATTCCTCATCTACTCCTTTTATTGAGGGAACTTTGAGGTGCTCTAAAAAAGCGCCATCCGGAACCTCTTTCCGCGTAGAACCTATCCGAGATAGTGTGTCTGCTTCCTCGTTTTCTGCTCGAGGGATGTGTTGAACTTCAAACCCTTCGAATGATTTAGACAAATAATCCACAACAGCTTTATATGCTGCCATGTGTTTATTTGCATTACAAATATCCGACACTTGTTGAGCAAAAAGATCCGAATCTCCATAGCACATCAAACGTCGGATGCCAATATCCTTAGCAATCTGGATTCCATGCAGCAGTGCTTCATACTTGGCAATATTGTTTGTCGCCGTGAAGTGGATCTGCAACACGTATAAAAGTTTATCTCCTTGGGGTGATTTGAGCACCACGCCAGCCCCCGAGCCCCCTTGAGCCTTAGACCCATCGAAAAAGAGGGTCCAATATTCCGACTCAGGGAGGATCATGTTCTCCTTCGTCTCTGTCCAATCAGCGACAAAGTCAGCAAGGATCTGGGATTTGATTGCTGTCTGTGGTTTATACTCAATATCGAAAGCTGAAAGCTCTATGCCCCATTTGGCGACGCGTCCTGTGGTGTCACTGTTGTTGATTATATCCCTCATGGGAGCTTGCTTACCACGGTAATTGGATGCTCCTGAGAGTAGTGTCGTAACTTACGAGATGCTAGAAAAACACCATAAGCCAACTTTTGATAGTGCGGATACCGCTGTTTTGATTCTGTCAGGACCTCGCTGACAAAGTAAGTCGGACGCTGCACCAGGTGTTCCTGATTTTCCTATGGTCTCTCCACCACCATGACGATACTAACGACCTTATTTGTCATAGCAAGGTAGAGCAGCATCAATTCCTTAGGTTCCAGCGCTGCAAGGATAGGAGTAGATGAGAGTACTCTCTTCAGATCTTGTAGTGCAGCTTCAGCTTCGTCAGTCCAAACAAAATCCTTGGTCTTTTTCAGGAGTTTGTATAATGGTGCAGCTCTTTCACCAAGCCGGCTTACAAATCGACTGACCGCAGCGATGCAACCAGTTAATCTTTGTACGTCCTTCAGGCGAGTTAGCCTGGAAATATTGAGTATAGCCTTGATCTTGTCTCGGTTCACCTTTATTGCCTCTTTGAGACACGATAAAACCTAACAATTTTCTGGCTGGTATTCCAAAGAAGCATTTCTTCGGGTTAAGCATGATGTTGTATTTTCGTAGATTGGCAAATGTTTCCTCCAAGTCGGAAATCAACGTTTCCTTCTTTTTGGACATTACCGCGATATCATCCACGTATGCATGTACATTGCGTCCAAGTTCGTCGTGGAGGCAACGCTACATCGTGCGCTGGTATGTAGCTCCTAGGTTCTTTAGCCCACTTCGAAGGAAAGTGCCTCCGTCCGATAATGCTTTGGAGTTCCAAAGGTAACATCCAAAGTAATCTCTCCCAGGGAATTAGCTTGTCTTCCTGGGACAACTCCGTGAAAGATCACAGAGCTATGGTTCAGCTGGGTCTCCGACATCTTCATTCGGCGTAGCGTTTCGACATAGAGAATATTGATGCTGCTACCACCGTCCATGAGGGTCTTGGAGAAACCATAACCGTCAATAAGTGGGTTGACGATTAAGGCGTATTTTCCTCGCCTATGCAACTTAGGCGGATGATCAGCGTGGTCAAATGTGATTGCCACTTCCAACCAGTCCAGATATCGAGGGACAGCCGGAACTGTTGCATTGAGCTCGTGGAGAACTGCTTTCTTGACCTTCGCTGGTTGAGATCCGAGGAAAGTGACGTAAGTGTCCTTCTTGGTGGGAAAGGTCTTCTTCCCTTCCGGCTAGGGATTTGAAGCATCAGCTTCCTCCATGTCGGAATCTTCCTTGGTCTCCTTGTCCTTTTCGGGATTTTTCTTTCCCTTCTTCTGCTTAGCTTTGTAGCCCGCGGTGTCATCTCTTTTGATGTCGTCATTGAAACAACATTCAGCATTGGTGTGGGATGAGCCCCCATTGGCGTCTAGGTGATGCACACATGGGTTATTGGCAATATCGCCCCAAGAATAGGTTCTGCCTGGTTGCTGTTCTCCTCTACCTTGGACCCTTGAAGTCCCACGGCCAAGCCCGCGGCCTCCGCCGTGTCCTCCTTGTCCTCCAGACCCGAAAACAGTAGTAACCACCGCTGTTTCCATGCTAGGTTTTTCTTCTGAGGTATTTTTGTGCTTCTGAGCTTGTTGCTTTGGTTGTCTTGCTGACGGAGGCACAGCTAGGACATTGAGTAATCCCTCTGCATCGTCGTCTGCATCTGCATACTAGCTCGCTGTTTCTATCATCTCTCCCAAATCAGTGACCTTGTCACACTTCAAGCGGTGACGTAGTAGACCAATTGGGAGTCCTGCGATGAAAGCTTCAATCGCGGTTTGATTGTTTACTCCTTCATAGGAGTTCTTGGTGTAGATCCATCGTCCGAGGTAATCCCGGCAAGTTTCTCCGGCTTTCTGGGTGCAACGCTGTAGGTCTCCAACCGTACAGGCCCTCCGATATGTGCCTTTGAAATTCCGAAAGAACGCACTATGCATGTAATACTAGTTATGGATGGTGTTCTCCGGAAGTTCATTGAGACATGATCGCGTCGTCTTCTGCAACATAAGTGCGAGATATCGGGTTGCGACCAGGCTGTTTCTGCCTTTGGCGATGCAGCAAGCTTGGAAAAAAATCCTGAAGCCAGGTATCTGGCCGAGCAATGCCATCGTAGGCTTCGATATGCCTTGAGATAGCAAATCCTTCCTGGAATTTTTTAGCTCTGATGCGTGGTCCGAAGCACTTTGGGCACACGTAGATGTCATCGTTTTCGTAGCGCCGCGCCTCTATGTTGGAATTGATCATGTGCCTTGCGTCGTTCGGGGATAGAGATCGTCCCGAATGCCGTCTGTGACTGCGGCTTCTTGGAGCTGGACTTTGGCTTCTACCACCACCTCCTCCGTCACGTTGTCCTCCTTGACCTCCTTGGGAGCCGTTGTGATGACTGCTTGGTGGAGAGGGTGGGGCAGCTGAATTGTTTCTGGCTGATCGCCGGCCTCCGTCCGGAGCGTCATTATTCCGGTTCCGAGGAGGATCTTGACTACGATGAGCCCCCTGCCGGCTTGTCCCAGCATGGTTTTCGTCGTTTCTTCATCCATCGTTCCCACCACGGTGAGGCTCAGCCGGACGGCTTGCATGTTTAGGAGGTGGCATTTTTTGACGATCCTCCTCCCAGTCTTTCTCTTTATCTTCTCCCCTTCGATCGTTAGACTCTCGTCGGTTAGGGTTCCTCGGATTCAGTGCAGCAATGGCATATTTCTCGGCCGCTGGAGCGACGTTGCTCCAGTTACGCGTAGTTCTGTGATGCTGTCCTGATGATCCGGTTCTTGAATAATTGTCTTCCTGGCGTTCGGGGCGATGATACTGCGCCCGAACGTAATGGGATCTTACGCCAGCCCATGCCGGATCTGTGTGACATTGGTCGGAATCCGAGACCAGTTTTTGACTTCCGGACAGGGCGACCTTTTGCTGCTCCAGTCCCTTGTTGAGTAGTTTGATACCCAAACGGAACTCCTCCGATCCTGGATTAGCCGATAGAATTTCTCGGGCCGCCACGGTATTCTGTACTAGGGTTGGGTAAACTCAATCTCCTTTGCTATCCTTCCGTGGCTTCCCCATCTCATCTCCAAAAAGGACGGCACGCACATGTGGGAATTAGTCGTCATTGGTGTGACGCTTCCGTGTCTTCTGATGCAACCGAGACATGTAGTCCTTAGTTGCCATGCATTTCTTCTCCACCTCGATGTTTTTGGCTTCATCGAGGAGTTGTTGACGACGCGCTTCTAGGGCTTGGGCCCTTTCGTCCAGCTCTTCAGCAGTAAGTTCTACAGCTGTAGGGATAGGTGTGGTTAATGCAGCATCGATGAGTTTACGCGCACCTTCGGTGATCACGTGTCCATCCACCGATTCTTCTTTTTTTGGCTCTTCTAGGATAAGTGCTCCATCCGAGTCTTCCTCGTATTCCTCGGCAATCACCTCCTCTATCAGAGGGTCTTTTGCCGGGGTTTTGTTCTTCTTGTTCCTCTTCTTTGCCTTCTTGGTAGCGCCGGTAGCAAAGACGGCTTTGGGTCCGTTTCCCGGAGTCAAGCTCTGATCGGTACTTTCAGACATCTGGACCTCAGGATTATCTCCGACGTCCATATCATCATGCGCTTTGGGAGAGTGTTCCCCGGATCCTTCATCCATGGCTTCTCCTTCCTCTGCAGCTTTGGAGTTATACTCCTCTTCATATTCCGTGGAGAACTTTCGGAAATCTGCTGATGTCATAGATTCATCTGAGGATGCGGGAACGTCGGCGTTTGTTCCAATTGCCTCCAGCACAGAGTCGGTGTTTTCTCCAGCATCGGCAGAGCCGGATCCTGATCCCACGTATCCGACGAAGTGTGACGCGTGCTTCCTGAGGTACCTGCGGCTTTCGCGATCAGCCATGTCGAAACTTTTGATGGTCTCGAGGATTGCATATGTTCTTTCGCCTTGCAGTATCGTACGTCTTAGTGTGTACCTCAGGAAAGGTCTGTCTGTCCCAGCGTCGTCAGAGCCAGAATCAGTGTCGTTGATATGTTCCTCCTGAATTTCGACTTCCACGGGTGGGTCGATCCAGGATCCGGCTTCTCCAGGAAGATCCACTCCAGATTCGACTTGGACCGCTAGGTCTTCTTCAGGCTCGGATTTCTCCACTATCTCCGCAACTGGTGCGGGCTTGGTGGGATTAGGGTTTTCTGAGATCCGGAACTCTGCCGCCTCCGCGGACAAACGGGAACCAGAAGATTCTTTTGCCTCTGTCATCACCGCTGGGGTGGTTTGGGCAGGTTCAGCGAAACCGATGTAAACATCGATTTCGTCAAAAGACATGATTGTGTAGGCAGTCACAGCCTCCGTAGACGGAATCCAGGTCTCGTCGAGAACGATGAGAGGGACCTCGCTGGCTTAGAGGATGCGACCGACGGCGATAGTCTCACTGATTCCGATTCTTGCAGATTACGCTCGGAACGCAGATCCGAAGCTCACTTGCCCCACGGTGGGCGCCAACTCTCGTCGGATTGAGGACAAGTACGCCATGAGGGGGTCCTCGAGGCGTGCGGAAGAGAGGGGTGTGAGACGTACGGTGTTCCGGAATGGTGAGCACACAAGTTTACCCAGGTTCGAATCCGCCGGCTTTGGACGGGTCCTACTCCTGCTAGCAATCCAGTAATACGGCAAAGCCGGAATATGGGTTACAAGGGTTTCGCTTGTGCGAGTTGAGGGTCTAAAGTATTAGGTGCCCTAAAGGCTCTCCCTAGGACGGCTTATATAGATATTCGGCCTAGGGTTTACATGAGAGATCTGTCTGGCCACGACTAAGAGTCGGTTACACAGTCTTGAACTACAAGTAACATTATGGGCCTAAGTCAGTAAGTCTTCTGGGCCTTCCTGTAGCCGGATTAGACTCCGTCTTTCTCCCTGACTGGGCCGCCCGTGAAGCAAAGCTCTAACCCGAAGTGGGCCACCCTGGTCAGTGAGGAACTGTCAGGATACGTGGAAAGTATATCCCCAACATCCTTCCTACTCACTCTACATTTCAACATCATCCACTTGATGAGACTTTGGTACCTTGCAACCCATCAAAATCATCAGCACCCACATTCTAGTGAAAAACCCTAAATATGCAAAATTTGGGTGTCTGGAAAACTATTTCCAACATCACCTTTTTGAATGCCTTCCTTTCTCAACCCTTGTGCATTTTTTAAAATGCATCTGAACCATATTGTTAACCATCCTAAGGACTACCAAGGCCCACTCTTTCCCTTGGTTAGATCATCCCCCAACCCACTTGTTCTTGATGGTTTTGCAGGCAAGAAAATAACTATTCTTGCAAATCTAGTCAACATGCCTACTTTGATAGAAGCTCACACCACCATCCAACCTTCTATGGACCAACTCTTTGCATGGTGGTGTTCTACTCATATAGGACTATCATTACCTACTTCACTAGTTCCAATTAAACCCTTGTGCTGCTTAAACCCACAAGGTTTTGAAGGCCAGTCGATAATCTGCTCTGGCAGGCTTATTTTATTCAAAGTTTGGAAACAATCCTTGGAGATCTCAAATATGATCAAGCCCAAATGTAACATCCCAATTTCAGCAACCCTGATTTGTTGTCTAGAATGCAAAAATTAGGGGGAACAAAAACTTTTCTTGTGCCTTGGTGTAGTGCTTGCTTGTTGTTTGTTTGCACTTGTGCTTATAAAAGTGTATCTTAGGATACTCCTTACCTCACACTGAGTTGACAAAAGCTATTTACCCAAAACTATCCTGGATCTTTTTACATATTCTCCAACGTTCTAGCATTTCAAAACATGAGCCAAGATGCCTATGTAACAAATACTATTTTGGTAGCTTCTATTGACAAAACTATGGAGAAATATATAATACAATCTCCTTATGTTTTCAAGACAGAACACTCAACTAATCTTATCTCTAGTTTCCCCAAACCCTCTTTTCAAAGCATTTGAATTCTACTCTTGGTAGAGATACCAAGGATTCTCACCTTACTCAAAACTTAACTTCTTCAAGATTCCTCAACCCTTCCTCAAGCTAAGCCTGATGGTAACCCTAGAGTAGTTGATTTGTTTATAAGATGAGTTGCCTTGATCTGCTGTCTGATGAGGTGCCTTGATCTGTTGCTTGACTTGTTTGCTTAGGAAGCAATATGAGCTACTCTATGAGCTCATGACTAGTATCAAGAGGTTTCCAAATTACCAACCCAAGCCAGGAAACAAAGCAAGATCAATCCCTCGTTACTAGGTGTTCATCTAAGACCCTTAACCAGATCAATTTTTAGGATCTCCATTGTAGATGTTTCCAAGTCCTTGAAGACCAATATTCAGCTTGGAACCCTTACCCTCAATCTACTCTTCAACATCATCCACTTGTTGATGCTCTGATACCTTGCAACCCCTCCAAGAACATTCCCTCTCTTACTCTAGTCAAAATCCTCAAAACTGTCAAATTTGACTAAGTCTGGAAAAATTTCAACATTACCTTTTTGAATGCATCCTTTTCTCAAACCATGTGCATTGTTGGAAATGCACCTAAACCATCGTGTTAATCATCCTAAAGAATACAAAGGCCCACATTTTCCCCTGGTTAGATCCTCCTCCAACCCACTCATCCTTGATGGTTTTGCAGGCAAGAAACTAACTTTTCCTGCAAATCTAGACATCATGACTACTTTGGTAGAAGCTCACATCCTCATCCAGACTCCTATGAACCAACTGTCTGCATGGTTGTGTTCTACTGATATAGGTCTACTAATATCTACTTCACTTGTTCCAAGTGGATCTCTGTCCTGCTTAAACCCACTTGGTTTATAAGGCATCATGACTCATTTTGCATGGCAGCCTTAATTTCAACAAAGTTTGCCATCACTTCTAGATCACCTCAAATTCTATTAATTCAAACTCCTCTTCCCAAGATCATCTATATGACTTGATATAACCATCCATCCAACCCTTACACCAAGGTGAGCTATGAGCTCCAAGATGCAAGCATGTTTTGGTGGTATGAAATTAACCCCTCCCTAGATCCCTAATCTAGGGTATTCCACCAAACTCAAGTTGGAATTCCATTCCACAAGGTTGAAAATACTTGCTACCCCTTGTCTACACCTTCCATCTTGATCACCAAGATTAATCAATAAATATCCATAATTATTATGGCCCCAAAACACTTCCCTAAATTTTTGATCATGTGAGTTCCATATATCATACCCTATCTTCCCATCTCAAAAATAAATATTTTTGAGAAGCTTTATTATTTCTTTTTGCCCATTTTGTTAAATGTATGAATTGGAGTAATAATTGTTTTAAATACTTCTATTCCCCAATAAATCTTGGGAGAATTCCCCTAAGTGTGTATTCACCTCTGGGACCCTCCCACATCAAAAACCAACCTTGTCCAATGGAAACTTATCAAATGATCTTCTAAAAATCACTTCTGTCCTTTTTGAGTAAATGGATTTAAGTGGACTAAAACCCCACATAAAAATCTCAATTAAATCCTAGGAGTCTACCTTGAACTCATCTATCTACCAGTACCATTTCCTCCTCTGGTCCAATACGAGTTTTTGAACTTCCTTCATAACCACCAATTGGATCAAAATTGCCAATTAATAAAATACATTACTCTAACCATTTCCAAATCCCGTCAAAACTTATTCAATGCTTATCCTCAACACACCAGGACACACCCCTGGTCGACCAACACTTTAGCATCACCTCAGCCTTTCCCATTTTGCCCTTGTACTACTAGAAAGAGAGAGAGAGACAACCCCAAAATCTTACAAGGGTCTACTTTAATTAATCACCGCAGCTGCCACCCCCTCCCCCTCTTATCCAGCACGACCAAATAGCCCTCCTACCCCTCTCCACTGACCCCTGGACCAATCCCTGGCCAGCCTTCGCTCTCCACCATGTCCAAATGGGTAATTTGCATCATCTACCTCTCCTCCCTAGTATATATGGCCAGAGGCCACCCCAGCCAGCCATCTGCCCCTCATTTTCCCCCTCACACCTCCCACTCACCCTCCCCTAGCTCCACTTCCACTCCCCTGCCTTGTGTTGCTCGAAAGAAGGAGAAGGAGTAGGGTCAGCCTCCTCAAGAAAATCGAGCAAGGCCTCCCATTCCCTCTGTTTCTCCCTCTGTATGTCACACCCCTGAGGTCCCCTCTTTCTTCTGTACCTGACCGTGGTTCTTTTTTGGTCCAGGACCGCCTCCTCTGGCCTCGCCGGCGCAGCCCCGATGAGCTCGCCTCGGACGTTCTCGCGCAAGCCGGTTCCAGTCGCGGAAACCACCACTACCGCCCATCGCCAGGACCTCCGTGAAGCACCGCGTCGACTCTGCCGCCTTCCAGCCCCTCCCCGACCCTCTGGTGAGCACCCTGATCTCGCCTGCGCCGCCCTAGGGTTCCTTCTCTATCGAGTTTAGACAGAGGAAGGAGAAGCACCTAGGCCGTCGATCTGCACTAGATCTGACAGCAAGCATCCGCCTATACCCCCCTGCGCCCCCTCGCTCGCTGACAGCGGGCCTCGCTTGCTAGGTTCGAGCCGCGATTCCCACGTGCCGCGCCGCCCACCGTGAGCCGAATCCGCCCCCGCGGCCCACTTCCCCATGGAACTCCAGCCCGTTAACCCTCTGCTTTATTCTTTTCCCTGGATTTGCTAGAGTAGTTTTTTGGTTTAAATCCAAACAAAAATGTGAATAAAATCCAAAGGCCCAGATCTAAATTTTTGGTAATACCCACATGTTTTCTCAATCATGTAGAGGCAACCCCAAGTTAAAAATTTAATTCCATTATTTGCTGGTAATTATTATGCTAAAATGTATACTTTACACAAATGAATTTCCTCAGAGTGTTTCACATCTCCATTTGAGATGAACGAAAATCCTACTGGAAGGTATTTCAAATACCTATCATCCAGCACAGGTCCTATGCCAAGGTGAACAGAGATGTGCCTTTAAGTAAAATAACAAAAGTAGCCTTAATCTGCCTAAGATAAATTCTCTAGGTCAAACCAAATGTGATCTTGACCTGATTCCAGATCCCAATATCTCCAAGCATCAGTATATATCAAATCCTAGCAGCTCAGAATTTATTGAGCTCTGGTTGGATTTTTGTGATTTAAATACTTCTGTGATGGGTATTTTCACTAATTAAATCACTCCAGGAGGTTGATAACTCCAAGCAGTGTGAATCCAATTTCTACATGCCCTTGGACCCAAACCAATATCTTCTGGAGAATTAATTAGGTGAAAAAAGAGAAAAACTAGACAGAACTGCCTTTCGGATTTTCCTAAGGGCATTCTGGTAATTATTTTCGCAAGATTCCAACTCTAAGTGGTTTAGTACACCAAACAATACTTAATCATCCAAGGAAATAATTTTTGGAGCTCCATAACTCTTCTGGTGAATTATTTCCTCAAACTAGAGTTTATTCCACTTTAAAAAATCATAATCAAATCCAGGAAATTGATATTCAAGTCAAACCACTTGCAATGGTTTTGTCTTGTCAATACCTGTCTGAGGATATCACGGTTACCCTTTGGTAGCCTACTGACCTCAGAACCCTAATCCAAATGTATTGTATCTAGCCTTGACCACTATCCTCCAAGAGAAAACACTACAGTGGCAATTTAGTAATTCCACTATCAATACCCAACATTTCCAACACCTCCCAAGTTCAGTAGTAATTCTTATGTTTTTTTTCTGTATGATTTGATGGTTGAATGTCTTGTATTGATTGTGGATTTGTCTGCTTGCATGTATACCCGATGACGACGATAGTGTGAGAGTTTGACGACATGAAGGAAGGGACTTCTTATTAATTGTTTATTGGGTATTCTTGGTTTTCTAAAGAAGTCCAGGGACTTATTGCTGATCACAGCCAAGCCACCATTCCCGAACTCTGATATATGTCCTACTCTCTTTTACCTGTTTTGTATCCTCTTTATAAATTGCATTATATACCTGCATGTATTGTTTTACAAATACTACGATAATAACTTGGCTCCTCCAAGTTATGACTTTGTGTCCTTCGAGGCACCACCCCGATGTACCTACCATTTACCCCTTTAGATCGAGAGTGTGATGGTTAGCATCCTACCTCGTTGTGAAAACCCCGGTTTTGAGAAAATAAACTGATTTGGGATTTATCCCACTACAAATGTTTCAAAACTGTTTTGTAAAACCATTGGGAAACGGTATCGTTCCAAGCAGATATTTTAGAAAAAGAAATGGCGATGATGAGAAATGAGAAAGTTATGGGATGTTCTACGCCTTTACCGGAACAATTTTTATCAGCGCAACCAGACTACCCCAGGTGCTGGGGCTTAGCTTGTAGTTTGTCCGCTTTAGCCGAGGCAACTCCTACCATGCTTATAGGGAGAGATCCCTAGAATTCCGGGCAGGCGCTACCAAATCTCGGATCAGAAGCCTGTTGCTTGTTTCGGCAAGAGTGAGCCTGAACTGGCAGGAGGCCGGTGCAACAATTGGGTTTCCCACGGACGGTATGACATGGAGTATGGAAGGAAGTGGAGTCACCAGATTTAAGGTATACGCCAAGTTGCGGCTTGGGTATGCGCGTGTACGGAAGGCAGGACTATGGCTGGGAGCCACATACTCGTTGCCGGGGAGAACAAACCCAAAAGGAAGAGCATGCCTTTGCTAGGGTCGACAAGCGAAAGGTTAGGTTTGATTATCCAGACCCCCATCTACAGTGGTAGTGGGCCGTGGTTGTATCCCGGCGGATGTATTGATTCTTCTAGGGAAAGTGCACAAACTCTGCAGAGTATAACCTATTCGAATAGCCATGTCCACGGTCAAGGACGGTTGGAAAGGTGTTGGCTAGGAGTACCCAATTGTGCTTGTTTGGGAAACAAGGACGAAGTGGACGAAGGTTCCGGGGGAACCCAAGTTCGAAAGATTTGTGTTGACCCGAGGTGGTCGAAGAGTTTTAAAAAGGGTTTCTACGACAAAACTGTTTTCAAAACTCTTTTTCAACAAAGATATGGAGATGTCTTGACTCCTAAAACAAAGGCATGCTTTCAAAACTCCTTTTTAACAAAGATATGGAGATGCCATAAGCTTCAAGAGTAGTATAGGCTTTTCAACTATAACCCCAGATAAAGCTATCTCGCCACAGCCAGACTTGCATTTCCTTATTCTCATTATCCTGGTGGTTTGCGAGTACATTCAAGAGTACTCGCGGCTGTGTCCCTGGCTTTTTACTTGGCCAGACATTCAGAGGTTCAACATCGGAAGAATCAGGTGACGTCCAGCGAGCTAGACCATCTTCGCAGTCAGCTGCCTGTAGGTTGAGGCACGATTGGGCTCTGCGCTTGATGTTTTCTGCTCCTAAGGATGTTATAGCCAGAATGGCATTTATGTAAGTCTTGTAATTCGTTATGTATTGGATGATGTAGTGATACCTGTCGGTTATGTTCCACGGCTCATTGATCATGGGAACGTGGATGTATGCATAACAGGGGTTTCTCGGATGAATAATCTGGGGGAGGCCACACCAAACTTCTGTACCTTGATGATCTACATAACTTGGTCTAGCTATACATCTATCCCTTGCATCAAGGTGAGCTATGAGCTCCCAGATCCAACATGGTTTTGGTGGTATGAAAATAATATCACCCTAGATCCTCAACTCCTTGTTTTGCCATCAAATTCAAGTTGGATTTCCAATTCCCAAGGTTGCAAATGCTTGCTACACCTTGTCTACATCCTCTAGCTTGATCATAAATATTTATCAAATATTATCCATAATTATTATGGCTCCAAATCTAATATATCTCTTTAATAGTCAAAATCTCCAAAACCTCTTCCATAAAGGAAAGTTTGGTTTTTGCCAAAACATTTCCCCAACTTTTGGCTCAACTGAGACCCTATATCATACCCTACATTCCCATCTCAAGAATAAATATTTTTCAGATTCTTTATTATTTGTTTTTGCCCTTTTTGTTAGATGGCAGAAACAAGAAATAATCCTTTAAAAATACTTTCCCACCTCAATAAATCCCAATAAAATTCCCCAAGGTGCAATATGGTATCTACGACCATTTCACACCAAAATCTCACTTTGTATAATGTAAAAATATCACATTAGCCTCTAGAACCATTTCTGCACTTTTTGAATAAATGATACAAAAGTGATCTTGATTGATCCAATCAATCCCAAATAAATCCTAGAGATATATATTAACCTTACCCCTCTACTAGCATCCTTACCTCTATTGGCCAATATCAAAAATCAAGATTGAGGACTTGATCATCCCTCATTGCATATTTGGATACTTAGCCTTTTTTGTATCAAAAACCAAACACAATCACCACCAATCTTGCAAAACAATGCACCACACCTACCAGAACCACCCCAGGTCGACCAGTACTGTAGCTGCATTGTAGCACCCCTTCGCCTTGTCTTTTAGCCCTTGTTGCTAGTAGGAGAGAGAGGGACAACCATCACATGTGTTTGCATACAAGCTTGCAGCACCCCACCCCTCTCTACTCCCCTGCCATGACCCAGGACCTCTCCACCGTCCCTAGCCATCAATAGGAGGGCCATGGACCAGCCCACACTCTCACATGGGCATATCCCACCATAGACCTTGCCCCTCTCCATTCAATAGGCCAAGACCACCCCTGAGCCTCTCAGGCCCTCATTTTCTTCCTCTCCACTCCCCTCCTCAGAGCTCCTCTACCCTTCTTGTGCTCTGTCTTGCCCATAGGAAGAAGAAGCAACCTCGGCCATCTCCAAAACTCGAGCTAGGTGCTCCCTCCTCTACCTTGATTCCTCTGCATGTCGCCGTGCTGAGATCCCCTGACCCTGCTGCCTCTAATCCTCTCTATATCCCTCCCAGGAACAGCTCCACAGATCGCACCGGCGAGCTCGCTCTCGGGCGTGAACAGTCGGGTCGCCTCCCGGTGTAGAACAACACCTTTCCGCCCACCGTTGGTGTCGCCGTCGTCCACCGTGTCTGCACTGCTGCCTCCCCAACGTCGACGAGCCCCCAGGTGAGCGGCCCGGTCAACTCCCGCCGCCCTAGGGTTTCCTCCCTCTGTCGCCGGCGCGAGGTAGGAGACGCTGCGGGGGCCGTCGATCCCGACTAGATCGAACGGCACACGGCTTCCCGTACCGCTTCGGCCGGCCGCTGTCACTAACCGCTGGGGCCCACCTGGCAGGCCTTCAAAATTCCCTCCCGCGTGAGCCAGCGCTAAATGGGCCGGAATCTGCACCTGTGGCCCATTTTTCTCCAGATCCTAGCTCGCGGTTCCCTCTATTTTTATTCATTTTAATGTAGATCCATATTTGGCACTTCAGTTTAAATCATTTCAAAAATGTAAACCAACTCCAAGTGCCCAGATCTAAAATTCTCTGGATAACCCCATGTTTTCCTCAACATTCAGTACAAGATTTGAACAAAATTTTTGTCTATATTAATCCTAGATATTTAAATACCAGAAGGTTTCTCTTTTACTAATTAATTACTTATTTGGATTTTGCAACTCCAAATGGGGTAAACCCAAGTGCCCCTGGTAGGTATTGCTTGTACCTACCTCATGACCTTGGCCTCCCTCCATGTGGAACGACTAAACTCCTTTAGCAAAAATAACAAAATCCATCCATATCTACCTTTAGAAAATTCCCTAGGAATATATACAACACCTATGAATCTAATTCCAACTCCATAGAAGTAGACAATCAATACCTATCAAACCCTAGGAGTCCCTAATTTTCTAAGCCCCTGTCGATTTATCATGAATTAATCTGTTCTAGGCTTAGTTAATTCATTAGATAAATCACTATAGTAGCTCTGCAACTCCAAAAAGGATGATTCCAATTTCTAAATAAAAGTATTCCAAATACACACAATGTGCCCTTGGAATAAAATCAAAATCCTCTGTAGATTAAGTCTGGTGAAAAATACAAAACAGATCCAGAACTACCTTTGGGAAATTCCCGAGGGAATTCTGGTAATTATTTTGACATAATTCCAACTCTCAGTGAACAAGTACATTAAGTCTTACCTATCCACCGAAGGAAATGATTTTTGGATCTCCAGAACTTTTCTGGTGAATTATTTCCTAAAACTAGAGTCTTATTCACTATAATAATCACTATAAATCTTTGGTAAGTGATAAAATAGTGAAACCACTTTTGTTGGTTTCATTTTATCAATACCTATCTATTGGTATCATGTTTTTACAATGGTATCTTATATAATAAGTCTTTGGTCCAAAACCCTCTCATCCCTAGTTTCTAGACTATGAAACCCATATGGTTTCCTTCAAATGTTCCATGACATGCTCCCAATCCTTCTAATCCGTTTTCTCAACACCACGAATGATTTGTAATCTTGTATTGTCATTTTCTTGCTGTATGGTTTTGATGATTGAATACCTTGTTTGATTGTGGTCTTTTTTTCTTGCATGTATACTCGGTGACGACAATAGTTCGCTTGTATTGACGCCGAGAAGAAGAGGTCTTATTTTTATTAGTTATTATGGTTTTCTAAGAAGAAGTCCAGGGAAAATTATGCCATATTGCTGATCCATAGGCAAGCCACCTTCTTGCTCATAAGCCTTGTCTTACGGTTTTACTTATGCATGTTTTACTTACTGTTTTATGAAAACTGCATTGTTTCACTATATGATGTTATATATATATATATATCTGGTAGTGGTTTGGCTCCTCCAAACCATTACTCAAGGGTACTACTAATTACAACCCTCTCGATGATACCTACTTGTCCCTAGTATGGTAGATGGTGTAATACACCATACCCCTTTGGAGACCCCAATTTAGCCGAAGCAAAGCTATATGATGGGAAGACCACGCATAAGTTTTACCAAATGTTTCATGATAAAACCTTGGTGAGGTGGGACCTCCCAAGAGATGTTTAGAAAGAGAAAAGGATTTTGGTTTGCAAAATACTGGAGGAAAACTAGAGGAAAAAGGTTTACTAAAATGCACCAGGTTCTTTGCAGTTTAGCTATAACAACTTAACCCGTGCAACCACATTACTATGGAATGGGACAGGGCTGGATTTGATGTTTGTCTATTCTGGTATAAGCTACCTCGCAACTACTACAGGGGATGAAACTCCCTGGAGGGTGGTCCTTCTCTGGACAAATGGTCCATGTGAGACATCGACCGAGAGAAGGAACGAAGGGTCTGCTGGCCTCCATGCATTACTATGAGCCCCTCACCAAAAGTGCTCACTTGGGAAGTGGAAAAAGCGCTCTGGTTGGTCCTTGGTACCCGACATCCTTGTTTTGAGGGGAGTAACAGTCATAGGGTAGGCACTTATACTGGAGTGGGCATCTGGAGAGTCTTGATCGGTTACTCGACCCACGATCGGTGTAGATCAGGGTAGTGTACCCGGATGGTGTGGGTAAAGTGTACAACCTCTGCAGAGTGTAAATCTATTCGAATAGCCATGTCCGTGGTTATGGACGGGTTGGACAAACTTCTGTAGATCGGTGTTGGTTTTGTTTTCAAAAAGGATTTCGGAAAAGCAAAGGCTTTGAAAATATTTTGACCATGGGATGGTCGAAAAGGAGAAAGGTTTTGACCATGGGATGGTCGGAAAGGAAATGAAAGGAGTTTGGTCATGGGATGACCGGGAGAAAGGAACAAACGGGTGACCCAGTCCTAATGTTCAAAATTGTTTCCAAAACGTGTACAAAGTTTTCAACAAAGATATGTAGATGCTATATCTACAGGAGATACTATTTGAGAAAAGAACCACTCTCGGAGCCCTCCTACTACCACAACCATATTGCATATCCTCTTGTTATTATTATTCTCTTAAGGTGGTTGCGAGTACATTCAAAGTACTCACTAGCATTGTCCCTGGCTATTAACTTGGCCAGATCTCAAGGATAAGGTGGTGTGGAGACTATGAAGGCTAGGGCGTTCTCCCAGTCAGTTGCCTATAGGTTAAGGCATGGCTTGATGAAGTTCCACTGATGTTGATCAATATAGCCATAATGGCAAATAAGGTATGACAGGTATTCGTTATGTGTTGGATGTTTAGTTTGATACTTGTCGGTTATGTGCCACAACTAACTGATCATGGGATCGTGGTTGTATGCATAACAGGGATTCTCGGAGGATTAATCAGGGGACCCACAAACTTGGTATCAGAGCCATCCTGACTATAGGAGAACCTTAGTTAGCATGGTCGCTAGACAGGAACCTTATTTTGAAAACCACGGCTTTCAAAAACTAGTTTCTCAATAAGTTTCAAAAAGTTCTACTTACTCTCTTACTCTAAGTAAATGCTTTCGAAAATGGTTTCCTCTAACTCTCGTCCAGACTTCAAACCTATGGATTTTAAATAACTAGGATCTAGAGCCCGGTGAAGACAATGGGAACAAGATGAAGACAAGCAACTACCAGCAAACACAAGGAGACTACAACATCTCTCGACCAGCAGAATCCTCATAACAAGAAGACATCAAGTGTTGCACTATCAAGAAGCGTCCAAGATAAGACGAAGGCTTTATCGGCAAGATAGTGACACCGACCTGAAGAAAGACGATATCTAGGGTCAATAGTACTAAGAATAGGATTCCCCTACATCGTGAGTAGTTAACTCCTTGGTCCCTAGCGTAGACCGTGTTTGCTTGACTAAGTGCATTCTGTGTTGCTTGATGTGTGTTGTTTGCCGAGGACATTGCGATTCACTCACCCTGTTTGCCTTGTTTGTATGTTTTGGTTCGCTTTGACCACCTTGTTGGAGTATCCCGACGCTACCCCTCAAAACCCCACAGCTGGAAACCTCTCCTCTGCCGGATGGCAACAAATGAAATCTCTGACAACCCCTATCCGCGCCTAGTTCTAATCGCTTGCTCCAAGCACTACTTTGAGAATCGTCTGAGGAACCCAAAGCCATATATGTGTCTCATACTAACTGTATAACTCATGGTTTCCTCTTTCCCAAATATCCAAGACTAATTTATTACCATAGTTTACCTCTGTAGCGAAAGGATTATCACCCCGATACACCCCAAGTATGACCATGAAGCTCGAAGGCTCGAAGAAAGCCTGTAGCTGGTGCGGACAAGAAGGACATCAAGCTAGTCAATGCCTTGGCAACTTCCCAAACTGTGGAGCCTTCCATCCTCCCGTGGTTTGTCCAACACAGCTAGTCACATGTTTCCTCTGTGAAGGCCAAGGGCATGTCCCGGCCGAGTGCCCCTTATACCTCCTAATTGGCAAAGCCCGTCAACTCCCATGCATCAATATTGGGAAGATAGCAAAGTCAGAATACTCCAACAAGGGTACCTACTACTCATGTGATCAACCGGGTCATTACAGCCGAGAGTGCCCCCAACGTGGTCTCGACAACATTCCTACAAAGACACAGGCCAAAATATCCGCTACTCCCTTAAAGTTCCCAAAGCAAGCCCAGGAGGATCCGAAGTCAAGCAAAGCATATGTTACACCTGTGGAGATCCGGGCCACTTCGCCCGCCACTGTCTAGACAATTACTGGATGACATCGAAATAAGAAGCTCCGGCACCTAAAAATAGCAAGAAACCACAAGTTCCTCAAGCCAGAAAAATTAGGAAGCCGCTATCCCCAGAACCCCCCTTCCTCCGTGAAGGCATTTCCTGAGGAGAAACCTCCAACCTCAGAACGGCGACAAGACTTCGGACGTTCCCCCGAAGTAGTTTTTGCACCCGAGAACTCACCTATCTCAACATAGGTAGAGCTATGTATCGCCCCTACACCTGTCTTGTAAAATTCTAAATGCCACGACACCTGGTATCCCAGATATTCTTCTGTAATGATCAAGTATCCTTGCCGTTGGTCGGCATAGACATGTTAATCCCTGCGTGAACCCATTTTGATGATATGCGAGTTAGAGCTTCACACATACGTGTTTTACCCATGGCGTTGCATCAGACTCAACCCATAATGACCGCATCCTATAAGATCGCCTCTCATGTCGTCAACCCCAAACAGCATTTTCCCACCTAACGGACCATTAGCTAGCCCAGAACAAACTACTAGGGAGCTAGATAAACGCCCCTCCTGCTACGACTACTATTTCAATAAGTGGCATCGACACCTCTCCCGAAGCTGCTTTTACAAGTTCGATGGAAGATAATCACCTTCGGACAAAAGGTGCAGCGCCATCTCCCAGCATCAACAAACGACCCCAATCAACAAGGTAGTGTCCCACCAAAATAGAGTAACCCTTCACTAGAAGAAAATATAGGAGTATCAATCGTAAGATCTTTAATTAGGATACGCTACGCCCCCAAGGTAAAGTTGTACACCAAGCCGTAGATTCTATCCTCCGACGGGTACTCCTTGAAGTTCATCATCGAGATAGTTTGCCCAGCCTAAGCCCTCAAGGTATCGAGCCCCGAAGGAATATAAGGTCATCCCTCGTAATCGGGACTAGATTATGCTCAACTCTCCATGTATCCCGAAAGACTGAAGTTCATGTTCATCGACAGAGTAGTCACTTTCAAAGATGGAGTCCGTAAGATAGGACGCGTAAGACCCCTGGTATCAACCTGACACAAAATCCCCTAACCCTACTCCTCTTGAATCTCGGGACAATATTCTTTTAAGGGGGAAAGGTCTGTAACATCCCAATTTCAGCAACCCTGATTAGTTGACCATAATGCAAAAATCAGGGGGAACAAAAACTTTTTCTTGTTCATTGGTGCAGTGTTTGCTTGTTGTATGTTTGTGCTTGTGCATGTAAGTGTATACCCTATGATACTCCTTACCTCACCATCAGTTGACCAAAGCTATTTAACAAAACTATCATGTCTCATTTTACATATTATCAATGTTCTGGCATTTCAAAACATGAGCCAAGATGCTTATGTAACCAAAACTATTTTAGTAGGTTCTATTGGCAAAACTATGCAGAGCCATAGACTCCTTATGTTCTCAAGATAGAACCTTCAACTACTCTTACCTCTAGGATCTCCAAAACCTTTTTGTAAGCTTTTGAATTCTACTCTTGGTAGAGATACCAAGGACTCTCATATTATTCAAAATCAAACTTCTTCAAAAATGCCTCAACCTTACCTCAAGCTAAGCTTGATGGTAACCCCAGTAGTAGGTCTGCTTAGTTTATAAGATGTATTGCCTTGATCTGCTGTTTGAACTGTCTTCTTAGGAGATAGTATGAGCTACTCTAGGAGCTCATCCACTAGGATCAAGATACTTTAAAATCACCACACCTTAAGCAAGAATGCAATCTAGATATATTCTCTATCCACCAGGTGATCAATTCTGCTGTGATCCATTCTAGAAGCTGACAAGTCAATGAAGACTAGAATCAAGCAAGGATCCTTCCTACTCACTCTACATTTCAACATCATCCACTTGTTGAGGCTTTGGTACCTTGCAACCCATCAAAATCATCACCACCCACATTCTAGTCAAAAACCCTAAATATGCCAAATTTGGCTAAGTCTGGAAAACTATTTCCAACATCACCTTTTTGAATGCCTTCGTTTCTCAACCCTTGTGTATTTTTGAAGATGCATATGAACCATATTGTTAACCATCCTAAGGACTACCAAGGACCACTCTTGCCCTTGGTTAGATCATCCCCCAACCCACTTATTCTTGATGGTTTTGCAGGCAGGAAAATAACTATTCTTGCAAATCTAGTCAACATGGCTACTTTGATAGAAAATCACGCCACCATCCAGCCTTATATTGACCAACTCTTTGCATGGATGTGTTCTACTCGTATAGGTCTATCATTAACTACTTCACTAGTTCCAATTGGACCCTTGTGCTGCTTGAACCCACAAGGTTTTGAAGGCCAGTCGATAATCTGCTCTGGCAGGCTTATTTTATTCAAAGTTTGGAAACAATCCTTGGAGATCTCAAATATGATCAAGCCCAAGATTCTGTACCTTTATGATCTACATAACTTGGTCTAGCTATCCATCTATCCCCTGCATCAAGGTGAGCTCTGAGCTCCAAGATCCAACAGGGTTTTGGTTGTATGAAAATAACATCACCCTAGATCCTCAACTCCTTGTTTTTCCATCTAATTCAAGTTGGATTTCCAATTCCCAATGATGAAAATGCTTGCTACACCTTTTCTACATCCTCTACCTTGATCATAAAGATTTATCAAATATTATCCATAATTATTATGGCTCCAAATCTAATAAATCTCTTTAATAGTCAAAATCTCCAAAACCTCTTCCATAAAGGAAAGTTTGGTTTTGCCAAAACATTTCCCCAACTTCTGGCTCAACAGAGACCCCTATATCATACCCTACATTCCCATCTCAAGAATAAATATTTTTGAGATTCGTTATTATTTCTTTTTGCCCTTTTTCTTAAATTGCAGAAACAAGAAATAATCCTTTAAAAATACTTTCCCCAAGGTGCAATATGGTATCTAGGTCCATTTCACACCAAAATCTCACTTTGTCTAATGTAAAAATATCACATTAGCCTCTAGAAACCATTTCTGTACTTTTTGAATAAATGATACAAAAGTGATCTAGAGTGATCCAATCAATCCCAAATAAATCTTAGAGATATATATTAACCTTACCCCTCTACCAACATCCTTACCTCCATTGGACAAGATCAAAAATCAAGATTGATCACTTGATCATCCCTCATGGCAGATTGGGATACTTAGCTTTTTTTGTATCAAAAACCAAACACAATCACCACCAATCTTGCAAAACAATGCACCACAACCACCAGAACCACCCCAGGTCGACCACTACTGTAGCTGCACTGTAGCACCCCTTCTCCTTGTCTTTTAGCCCTTATTGCTAGTAGGAGAGAGAGGGACCACCATCACATGCCTTTGCATACAAGCTTGCAGCACCCCACCCCCTCTCTGCTCCCCTGCCATGACCCAGGACCTCTCCACCGCCCTTAATCACCAATAGGAGAGCCATGGACCAGCCCATGCTCTCACATGGTCATAGTCCACCATAGACCTTGCCCCTCTCCATTAAATAGGCCAAGACCACCCTAAAAGCTCTTCTCCCCTTCTCGTGCTCTGTCTTGCCCATAGGAAGAAGAAGAAGCAACCTCGGCCATCTCCAAAACTCGAGCTAGGTGCTCCCTCCTTTGCCTTGATTCCTTTGCATGTCGCCGTGCTGAGATCCCCTGACCCTACTACCTTTAATCCTATATGTATCCCCCCAGGAACGGCTCCATAGATCGCCACCGACGAGCTCCGGCGAGCTCCCTCTCAGGCGTGAATAGGCGGGTCGCCTCCCGGCGTAGAACCACACCTTACCGCCCACCGTTGAGGTCACCGTCGTCCACCGTGTCTCCTCTGCCGTCTCCCCGACACCGACGAGCCTCCAGGTGAGCGCCCCGGTCAACTCTCGCCGCCCCTAGGGTTTCCTCCCTCTGTCGTCGGCGCGAGGTAAGAGACGCTGCAGGGTCCATCGATCCCGACTAGATCGAACGACCCATGGCTTCTCGTACCTCTTCGGTCGGCCGCTGTCACTAACCACTGGGGCCCACCTAGCAGGCCTTCAAAATTCCCTCCCACGCGAGCCAGCACCAGATGGGCCAGAATCTGCACCTATGGCCCATTTATCTCCAGATCCCAGCCCGCGGTTCCCTCTGTTTTTATTCATTTTAATCTAGATCTAGATTTGGCACTTCAGTTTAAATCATTTCAAAAATGTAAATCAACTCCAAATGCCAAATCTAAAATTCTCTGGATAACCCCATGTTTTCCTCAACATTCAGTACAAGATTTGAACCAAAATACCAGAAGGTGTCTCTTTTACTAATTAATTCCTTTTGTGGATTTTACAACTCCAAATGGGGTAAACGCAAGTGCCCCTGGTAGGTATTGCCTGTACCTACCTCATGACCTTGGCCTCTGACACGTCCATATTGCATCACTATTCTATGTCATAATTCACTGTTATTCATTGATATATTTTGTATTAAGAGGTGATACTTATGTTATTTCATCTGTTTTTGCATGGTTGATGACTTTTGGAGCATGGACCGCTGTAGTTAGGATTCTGATGGAAAAGGTGCTGTTTGGAGGCAAAATTCGTGAAGATCAGAAAATATGGGAAAATATACAGAAAATCCTATTTTTCCAGAAGACGAAGGAAGCCAGAAGGGGGGCTGGAGATGGGCCACAGGGGGCCCACACCACCCCCTGGCGCGGGCCAGCCTAAGCCGCGTCACTAGGTGGTGTGGCCGCCCTGGTCCACCCCTGGCACTCCCCTCTGGCGTATATTATCCTCCCGAAACCCTAAGACTCGGGGAGCGACCACAGAAAGATTCCGCCGCCTCTGTGGGGCGGAAAACACCGAGAGAGAAAGATCTCTCCGGCAGACAGATTTCTGCCGGGGGAATTCCTTCCCGGAGAGGGAAGATCGTCACCATCAACACCACCATCAAGCTGGACTTCATCGGGATCATCATCATCATCACCATCATCACCCTCATCACCATCTTCATATTGATGTACAATTGGGTTGAATCTTGCATAGTTTAGAGGGGAAACATTCTCGGTGTTGATTACTCTTTGTAGTTGATGCAATTGAGTGAACCATTGAATTATTGTTTATATTCAGATTTTTATACATCATTATTCCATCTCTAATCATGATCCATATGATGTCTTGTGAGTAGTTCGTTTTGTTCTTGAGGACATGGGAGAAGTCATGTTGTTAGTAGTGGAGTTGTGTTGAGAAAGATTCAATGGTTTGATATTTAAGTTGTGGTGTACTTCTTCTAGTGGTGTCATGTGAACTTCGACTACATGACAATTCACCTATATGGGCCAAGGGGAATGCATTGTGTATTTGGCTACTAATCGTAGGGGTTGCCGGAGTGACAGAAACCTGAACCCCCGTTAGGAAAACATTGCACAAGGGACGTAAGGATCTTAGAGTTTAAAGTTGTGGTTAGGTTTTTACCTTAATTACTTTCTTGTACTTACGGATGTTTGCAAGGGGTATAATCACAAGTATGTATTAGTCCTAGGAAGGTCGGTACATTAGCACAGGTTCACCCACAGAACACTTAGCAAGCTGAAGAAGATTAATCAACTATATGAAGCGAAAGCACTTGACAGTCTTCCCATGTGTCCTCGAGAACGTTTGGTCATCTTAAGTAATACAACCGTCTTGTCCTTTGCTGCATAAAGGATTGGGCCACTTGCTGCATTTATTCCTACCGTCTTTTATTTACTCGTACTTTGTTTACTTGCTTTATCAAAAACCCCTAAAAATCTATTTGCTAAGTATTTGCAGAGAATTCCTGATCCATACCACTAGCCAGCACCTTCTGCTCCTTGTTGGGTTCGACACTCTTACTTATTGAAAATACTACGATACACCCTATACTTGTGGGTCATCAAGACTATTTTCTGGCACCGTTGCCAGGGAGTGAAGCGCTATTGGAGAGTGGAACTGGTAAAGGAAACTTCTACTATGATTATTGTTTACTTCTGTTAGTTGCTTTATTTTCTTTATGGATAATTCACTGAGTTTCTTATTTGGTAATGCTACTACCACTGCTAAGGTAGTAGATAAGCCACCACCTGCTGAGAATGATGCTTTCAAAATAGCTACAACAATTATGGATCGTGTTATGGATAACTACTATGTTGGGGATGGAACTGTCCATCCCGGTGATCATTTACTCTTTATACACGAATTATACGGGTTGTTCAAGTGTGCAAGTATTACTATAGATCAAGTTAAGAAGAAGTTATTCTCATTGTCACTGAAAGGAAGAGCTGAGGAATGGTATAAGCTGATGAAGAATGGTCAAGCTCTTGAATGGGAGGAAATAGTGCCTCTCTTTTATTCAACGCTTTACCCTCCTAGTGAGATTCATAAAGATCGGAATCAAATATACAACTTTTGGCCTCTTGATGGAGAGAGTACAGCTCAAGCTTGGGGGAGATTGAAGTTACTAATGCTCAAATGTCCCATTCATGAGCTCCACAACAATATTATTATCAATAACTTTTATGCAAGGCTCCCTCTACATGACAAGGATTTATTGGATGCTTCTTGTGCTGGATCATTCACTCGCATGGAAGAAGAAGCTAACTGGGATCTTCTGGACCGTATTCAAGATAATGCTGAAGCTTGGGGAATGACAAAGGTAGAAAGTCAGGTATAAATTATGATTATGAATGCATGGAATCTTTTATGGGAACTCATGACTTTCAAAATATTAAAAATGCTTATGGTCTAGACTCTCAAGCTATTGCTTCTTATTTTAAGGCTTTTGCTTCCTATATTGAAGTGCCTAATAAGAAGTGGAATAAGTATCATGAACCTTATAAAGATGTTGATAAGAGTGTTCCTGCAAGAAATACTGAAGTTTATACTACTAATCATGTTTTACCTAAACCTTACATTGAGAAAATGCCTTTCCTAGTTAAGATAAAGGAACATTCTATGATAGCTAGTATGGTTAATGAAAGTACAAATAAAGCTGTTGAACCTGATAAACAGATGGTTGACGAACCTATAATAGAAAAAGTGAAAGACTTTTTCACTAAATATGTAGAAGAGGGACAGACTATCCTTTGTAAGGATACCTCTAATATTGTTTCACATAGTAGTGTTATGAGAGCTAGTATTCCTGTGTTTTCTGTTAGAATAAGTAATCATTGCTATGATGGCCCTTGTGATAGCTATATTGTTAAGTTTATGCATGATACTGAAAGTTATTATGAGAGAGGTAAAAGTGTTCTTATGTATCTCAATAATATCAAGTTTCATCGTTTTATGGTGAAAGTTTTTATGTTGCACTTCTTTTGCCTTCTTATGCAAGTAGCCTCTGGTTCCAACAATTTGTTTGTTTACAAAATTCCCTTGCATAGGAAGTGGGTTAGAATTAAACCTGTGTATTTTTGCTTCTTAATGCTCTCTTTCACTTCAATTCATATTCCTATGTGAGCATCTCCAAAATTATCATGCCCATCTTAATGGCTATAAAGAAAGAGATTTTTGGGAGACAACCCAATCTATTCTTGCTTTCAGTTTGTTTTTGTTTCTTTGAGTCTTGGAAGTTATTACCTCGGTAATAACCTCTCCTTATCCTTTTTGTTTGGTTTTTGTGTCAAGATCAACCTCTAATGAGAGAGAAGTAAGATTTGGGGAAGTTACTGTCCCGAAACAGATTTTTGTGCTTCACCGTAAAAATTCGGGAGAGATCTCTGTATGTCGGATTGAGCTGTAATTGTTTGTGCTTCTACCCCAGGTCGTTATTTAACTTTCGTTAGTTTTTCACTTTTTGATTTGAGCAACAGAAGATTTTCGAAAAAATTGATCTTTACCTGTTGGTCAGTTTTGACAGATTTAGCCACTCTTGCATTTGCTTCTTTATTCGATTTCCTTTTGAATTCTTTTTGGGTTTTTCAGAAGGAGCTTATGTTTTGATGGTTTTTAGTTGAAAGTGGACTCAAAAGGTTTTATCATTTCATATACATTAATGTTTCTAATGAGAACTGTGTGGAGTTTTGTGTGAAAGAAATTTCTAGGTAGTGGAGATGATGGTGTAATAAGGAAGAGAAGGGTTTTATGACTCAAGTAATAAGTGTATGAAGATGAAGATGTCGATGATATTCAAGTGGTGACTCCGGAAGAATCTACTAGATACTAAATTCAGAGACTGTTATTTTTACTATGGTTGATCTATAGATTCAAACTTTTTGAATCCAATGGGAGTGGTTAGATATTTTCATTACCTTTCTAACAAAATTGGAATAATGCAAATTGGTTTGGCAAATATCCTTGAATTCAATTTTTAAATCGACTACAGAATAGGGTGTTGTAATAGAAGGAAAATCGAAATTTGAATTTATGGGTACGCGTGGGAAAATTACTAGGCCGGCCCAACTGCACGGCGTGTGCGCAGTGGGCTGCACTTGCGTTGGTCCCACACGTCAGTGGATGTTCTAACGCGAAGTGGTATAAGCTAATCTTGGCCACACGATTAGAACACGATCAACAGCTCAGTGTCATCGTCTCCGTCGCACGGTGCGCGCGGGATTTCAACCCTAGTTCTACGGCGGGGGTCGTTGGGGGCTTACCAGGGCTTCATCTAGGTACGGCGATGCAGACGAATGAGCTGGTAGACGACGGTGGTTCGAACTATGGTCGCGGAAGCTCCTGGGGCGGCTCCTAGCGCTGGCTTCGTTCGACCACTATGGTGGCGGGCTCTGGTGAAATTCTAGCGCTGCACGCTTTGGCTTGCTCCAGGGATAGGTCAGAGAGGTTGTTGGGTGAGAGGTGAGTCGAGCGGGGTGCGTTTTGAGGCAAGGGGAGGGGTCTATTTATACCCCTGTGAGAGGGGAATTAGGGCATGGCTCCGGCTCATCGATACAGGGTGCTATGGGCATGGCGGAGGGTGTAGGCCGATATAGGGGTCCTTGGTAATCATCATGCACACAGTGGAACAGCGAGGCGCAGTCTCCATAGGTCGGGGACGTCCATGCCACTCTCGGGTACCGCGGGCGTTCTTCATGGCGTACGGTGGTCACAGGTCACATGGGGTCAAACGGGCATGTCTAGGAGGTCGCTGGCGTCGAGGCGAGGGCATTGGTGCAAGGAGATAGCAAGGCGCGGTGTGGTCGCATGGGATTGCTCGGCGCTCTGGGGTGGTGCTCGGCATGTCGGACAGAGAAGTGGGCGCGGCTATGCTGGTGTCTCCACTGGCTGTCATTGATCAAGACATACACAGGCAGGTGCGGTGAGGTCATGGATATCTCCTAGACATCATGGGCGAGGGCGTTGAGGCTTGTGGCATCGTGTCCATGTCGGGTTGGCATGGTGAGCTCAGATACGGGCTGGCACTGGTCCAAAGGGTGAGTGAGCAAGTCTCAGCTGCATGGGCTGGTACTAGGGTGATCGTGGGCGAGTAGTGGAGGCTTAGTAAGGTACCAAGGTGAACACAAGATTTGTCCAAACATTGTATAGTTTGTAGCTCTATACTATACATGCTAAGTGTTCGATCAAATGCCCGCAAGAGAAAATTATTTGAATTTTCAAATTGTTTTTGGTGGGTTGGATGATCATAAGCTTGAGAGTCTCTGGTTGCAAGGATTGGTCAAGTGGTGAAGGTTTTGATGGTTTTCTAAAAAGTGCTATCTTGATGCCTATGATAGATTCAATTTTGAAATGTCCCTCAAATGAATTTGAATTTGTTCCTGTAAGTTTTGAAAGTTCACTTAGGTCCTTTGTCACTTGGTCTAGCAAGGTGAGAAAAGAAATGGAATTTTTTCTATTTCAAAACATTTACTAGAGATGCTCCAAGTGAGCTAGGTGTTAACTTTTGCAAAAATGACCATTAGGTCATATGCTTCATAATTTGATTTTCTTTTGATTTGATTTGGTTTGGATTTGACCTAGATGATATTGTTTTGATCTCTAACTAATTCTCATCACTTATAACGAACCAACATGGCATATAAGGCATTCATACATTATTAACAAACACATACTTGTAATCATAGGGGTTTAAGATTAAAAGTTTTTGTTAACCCTAATTTTGGTTGATTGGAAATTGATATTCTCATTTTAATATTTTTGAGATGTTACAAACCTTCCCTCCTTAAACAGAATCTCATACCAAGATTCAAGAAAAACTAGGAACTAAAGAGATTTGGAAACTCAATCCTAATATAATCTTCTCGCTCCCAGGTGGCTTCTTCTTAAGTATGGTTGCTCCACTGGATCTTTAGAAACTTGATACTTCTGGTCCACGTCATTCGGAAGGATTCTTCCAAAATACGGATGGGTACTTCACGATAAGTTAAATCCTTGTTGATATCCACGGCTCTGTGATCGATGTTCTTGAAAAGTTTGGTCTTCTCCGGAACTTCTAAGCATTTACGAAATAACAAGATATGAAACACATCATGTACGGCTGGCATCTCTTCAGGCAGTTCTAGCTGATAGGATACTTCTCCTCGACGACTTAAATTCTTGAAGGGTCGGATATCTCTGGGTGCAAGCTTCCCTTTGAGTTGAAAACGCTTCATTCCTTTCAAGGGTGGTACTTTGAGATACACAAAGTCTCCAATATCGAAGGTCAAGTCTCGAGGTCTTTTGTCAGCGTAAATCTTTTGTCTGGATTGAGCGGTCTTGAGGTGTTCACGGATCTTGTGAACCTTCTCTTTGGCTTCTCGTAGGATGACTGGTCTGAATATCTGACTCTCTCCTACTTGCGACCAATTCAGGGGGTACAACACTTCCTTCCATACAAAAACACAAATGGGGCCATTTGCAAACTGGCCTGATAAATGTTGTTGTATGAGAATTATGCGAAAGGCACACAGTCTTCCCATTTAGATCCATATTCTAGTACACAAGCTTTTAGCATATCTTCTAGTATCTGGTTTACTCTTTGTGTCTGTTTGTCAGTCTGTGGGTGGCAAGCTGTGCTGAAGTTCAGTTTGGTTCCTAATCCTTCTTGGACTTTCTTCCAAAACCTTGAGGTAAACTGGGTTCCTCGATATGACGCAATTGTCTTGGGGGTTCTGTGCAGACTGACTATTCTAGCAATGTACAACTCTGCCATCTTCGAGCTTTGGTAGGTAGTCTTGACGGGTATGAAATGAGCTACCTTGGATAGTCTATCTACTAGATGTATGAAATGAGCTACCTTGGATAGACCTTGGATAGACCTAAATAGAATCATTTCCTCTACTAGATGTACGCTAACCGGTGATGAAATCCATTCCAACTGAATCCCATTTCCATTCTGGAATTTGCAATGACTGCAAAAGTCTTGTGGGTCGCTGGTGTTCCGCTTTGACTCTCTAATAGATATCACACTTGGCGATATAGCTTCCGACTTCTCTCTTCATTTTGTGCCACCAAAATTGCTCCTTCAAATCCTGATACATCTTCATTTCTCACGGATGAATAGAATAAAGAGTATCATGGGCTTCCTGCAAAATGACTTGCTTCAACTCTAAATATGCTGGCACACAAATGTGTCCCTTATACCACAAAACGCCTTCTTCATCTTTAGTAAATCCGGGTACCTTCCCTGCACCGATACGACGCTTGATTTCGTTGATACTAGCATTTCCTTTCTGAGCTTCCTTTATCTGACTGATCAAAGTGGGTTGAAGTTCAATACTGGCTAGGAATCCTTCGCTAACTAGATCCATTCTAAAATTCTCCAGCTCCTCATGCAAACTTGGCTGATCTGCCTTAATCATGGTGTTTAACCTACACGGCAGTCTACTAAAAGCATCCGCTACCACATTGGCCTCGCCGGTGTGGTAGTGAATGTCAAGGTCATAATCCTTAATTAACTCTATCCATCTTTGTTGCCTCATATTCAACTCCTTATGGGTGAAAATATACTTTAGACTCTTGTGATCCGAATAAATCTCATAGCGGTTACCCGTGAGGTAATGACGCCATGTCTTCAAGGCTAAAACTACTGCCGCTAATTATAAGTCATGGGCGGGATAATTCTTCTCATGTTGCTACAGTTGTCGGGACAGATATGATATGACTTTGCCTTGCTGCATCAACACACATCCGATACCAATCTTAGATGCATCACAAAATACATCAAAAGGCTTCATGATATCCGACATGATCAAAATTGGGGCTGAAATCAATCTCTTCTTGAGCTCTTGAAAACTTGCTTCACATTATTTTGTACATTCGAACTTCTTATCTTTCTTCAACAGATGGGTCATCGGCCTTGCAATGCTTGAAAATACATCGATGAACTTGTGGGAATATCCCGCTAATCCAAGAAATGCGCGGACTTCAGTTTGGGTGGTTGGGGCTCTCCATTCTTCAACATCCTTACTCTTGGCGGGATCGATGGCAAGTCCTCCTGCCGACAAGTTATATCCTAGGAATCCTACCTCCTTTAACCATAACTCACATTTGCTAAACTTGGCCTACAACTGATGCTCTCTAAGGGTTTCAAGGATGGTTGTTAGGTGCTCCTCATGGTCCTCTTCTGACTTGGAATAGCTCAGAATGTCGTCAATAAACACAACGACAAACTCATCCAAGAAATTCATACAAATCTTATTCATGAGATTCATGCAATAATCGGGGGCATTTGTCAATCCAAATGACATGACACTGTACTTATCCAATCCATATCTGGCAGTGGAAAGCAGTCTTTGGGATATCCATTGCGCGAATCTTTAGCTGATGATAACTAGCTCTAAGATCAATCTTAGAAAACACTCAGGCACCAGTCAGCTGGTCAAACAGATCTTCTATCTTCAGCAGTGGGTACTTGTTCTTGATGGTGACGTCATTTAGCTTCCGGTAATCCATACACAAATGGTTGGCACCATCTTTCTTATCCACAAACAAAACAGGTGATCTCCACGGCAATGCACTTGGTTGTATCAGACCTTTTCCCAACATGTCATCAAGTTGCTTCTTTAGCTCCACTAATTCGGTTGGGTTCATACTATAGGGTCTCTGAGCTATGGGTCCAGTTCCAGGAACTAGTTCAATGATAAACTCGATATCCCGATCTGGGGGCATACCGGGTAATTCATCTAGGAACACATCAGGGTATTCAGGGTTGATTGAACTAAACTCTTGTTGCATTTGAATTGACGGGGCAGCATCTCAGACACATGCTCTACTGATACTCTGGTGCTACTGGTCATGGTTATGGCTTTCTTGGCACAGTCTATTAATCCTTGATGTTTTGACATCCAATCCATTCCTAGTACTACTTCCAAACCTTTTGTTCCAAGTACTATTAAATTGGCATAAAAATCTATCCCATGTATTCTTGTAGGCACAGCCTTGCAAAATTTTCTAGCTTTGGTGGTTGACCCAGGTATTTGAACTATCATAACATGCTTCAAATTTGTGGGTTGAATCTTACTAGTGCATGCAAATTCTTCTTTAAAAAACGAGTGTGATGCTCCAGAATCAAACAACACTCTTGCAAGTACTAAGTTAACAGAAAACATAGCCAGCACGACATCTGGCGCTTCTTGGGCTTCTTCTGCATTCCTGTGGAACAGACGGCCGGTACGGTTGTGCGGGTTGCCTGGGGCAAACCTCTTTCCAGGCTAGACACAGTGCTGCTGCTGGGCAGGTTCAGTGACATTGGTGGCTACAACAAGCTTCTTGGGGCACTCATTGGAGTATTGACCCGTGATTCCAGATTCAAAGCAGGTGATCGTTGACTTGTCCTTCCTAGCAATAGGCACAACATTTCTTCTAGTCCTTGGGGTAGTATTGTTGGTGTTGTGGTTGGTGGACCTTGGCGGTGCACGATTGAAGTTATGGGGGTTACCGGTGTTGTTGTTGGAGTGGCCTCTGAGCCTCAGGTTTCCTCTGCCATGATTGGGAAAGTTTGGACGGGACATAGGTGGCATGTTGTTTCTTGGTGCAAATCCTGCAGACGAGCTGGGCGGTACTTCGGGGTATGGTGGGGTCTAGGCTGGTGCATCATACGACACTTAGGGTTCTCACTGGCTTGATTGGTTTTTCCTTCCATCTAAATAGCAGAATCCACTAGAGCTTCTAGATCGTCAAAAGGAATGTTGACTAACATTGTCTGCATCTCATCATGCAGACCATTCAGGAATCTTTCCTTCTTCTTTGCCTCGGTGTCGATCTCATCCGGGGAATACCTAGCCAAAGACAGAAATCTGTCACGGTATTCCACCAGATTCATCCTTCCTTGCTTCAACTCCCTAAATTCATCTCTCATCCTCTTGATCAAACCTGGGGCACATGGGTCCTGCTGAACTTGATCTTGAATTCCTCCCAAGTCATCATATGTCCTCCTTTCATTGTACGAGTGCTATTCCACTAGGATCTTGCATAACTTGTCAGATAGTGGGTGGAAAAAATTACTTTCTCCATGGTATCTACACCTGTAACTTCTAAGTTGTTCTCCAATGACTACAGCCAGTCATCAACATCTAAGGGCTCTTCATACTTGCTAAAGATAGGAGGATTGGTGTTTGGAAAGTTCTTGAGCCTAGATCCATGGTGAACCTGATTTCCATGGCCTTGGTTGTTGTGCGCCATCTGGGCGATCTGCTGAAGAGTGGCGATATTGGATTGATGCTCGGCTCTACCAGCTTCTGAATCTAATACTAGCATTTGCAGAATCTGAACCATCGGATCCTGGGATGAGCTGCTTTCACCGAGGTTGGCGCGAGTCATCTAATGATTGAGATATATCATAAGATAAGAGGGAAATTTCTATGGCTTATGGGTATGGTTCAAAAGCTTTAAACATGAGTATTGCTAAGGTTTGAAAACCACAACTCCTTTTCATTCATTCCAAGCAACACATACAAACCACACATCACAAACATCACATCATAACTACCCAACAAATAGTTTATGAACCATTCTATCATTCTATGATACATTGGGACCGGATACAAATTCACACCTACGATAGTGGTCTAGTGCTACTACTCATCATCGGAACTGGTGGGTTTTTTGTCATTCAAGAAGTCTTCGTCATCCTCGTTAGTGTGGAACTCCATGTTGATGTCCTCCAGATAGTCTTCGTCATCACTGAGGTAAGAGGTGATATCCCTATGAATATCTTCACCTTCATCTTCCTTCTCCTCAAGACGAATTTCTTGGTCATGGATGGTTTCTTCAAGGGTTGACACCTTCTGGTGGAGGAGAGCGATGATGTGGTCTTTCTGGTCACACTGGCGACGAAGTGTCTTGCGCTCCTTAGCAAGGATGGCGAGGGTTTGGTTCTTCTCTGCTGCAACAATGTGCTTCTGGTTGGCATGGCACGGCCGTTGTCCTGCTCTTTCTAGGTATCATGCAGCATGAAGTCGAGGTGATCCACATGATGCCTCAGTTCCGAATATCCTGGCATGGCCAAGGGTTGTCCCATGGAGTCACGTCTTGCATAGTGAGTGAAGCGAGTGCCAATGATCTGGTTGATATTCTGCCCACACAAATGGGCAAGTGCTTCCTGCATAGCTCTAGCTAGTCCATCTAGCCAATTGTTCTCCCTCACAGTGAAATATATCTTCTCCGAGGTGGGTGGCTCCATCTTTCCTCTCAGATCTGCAGCGATCAACCACAGCAGTTCTCCTCCTGGCTGAGGATTGAGTTGTGCTCCATAGAACTCTGGGTGCAGGCGTCCAAGAAACTCTGCTAGCTGACTCAAGTCCCTCTCGAAGATGAGTTCTCCTCCGTTGCCAAGCTAATAGAACTTGTTGTACTTGACTTCCATCTATAAGCAATTAGGATGCGTAAGTTAGCGAGGTGATCAAGTGTGTAAAATTTTATGTAGTATTTGCAAGAATTTTGAGGAACAAGTGAACTCTTTTTTTTGAAAGAATCTCAAGGATAAGAGTGAGAATAGGTTTTCATAAATACTCACTTCCTTTGTTTTTGAAACTTATTTTTTGAGACGTCCATTCTAACTTGGGTCTCCTATGGTTAGGATGGCTCTGATACCAACTTGTGAACACCCGGATTTTTAAATCCAGATGCCTGTTATGCCGTACAGCACAATCCCAGGATTACCATTTTTGCGAGACATAATAGAAATCCATGAGTACTTTTAAAGTAAGTAATCCAGTTCTAGTAGGAATCCTAAGCTCTAAGCTTGCTTGCAATAGCCAATTTATTTTAGAAGTACTTAGTAGTAAAACCTAATTTAGTTATCTAGATTACTTAAGTGGGAGCCTAGTTTTCATGTCCACAACCCTGTTGTGGTCAAGTCAAGGTCATATTTCAAGTCACAAGTCATTTTGAAAACATCCAACAACGGAATAGTATGGCCATCCAACTATCCATGACCGTGGACGTGGCTATTCGAATAGTTTGACACTCTGCAGAGGTGGTACTCTTTCACCCCAAAATTCGATACATCCGTTAGGGATAGCCTTGAATCATCATACTTTCTATGCGGATAATCAATCCTAACCTTTCAATTACACACCCTAGTCTAGGCACCTCTCCAATGAGCTTGGCCTCCCAGCCATGGCCATCCGCCATCCTAGGAACGAGAATATCATTTTGCGGCCCGAAAGTTGAGGCTTCCAGGCAACACGGTACCCAAGTTGATTTTCATCACCGCGATTCGAAAAGTTGGGGCGGCAATTGCTGAGAGGGGTGTTTCGAGTGAATGGTGGCCAAACCCAATATTTTCAAATCACGCCAGTTAAGTCAGGATATTCCATTACACTAGTTCATGTTCTGCCCCCTCTTCATCGGTCACTCTTCTTAGCCATCCTGAACGTATCATAGGGGCAAATCCATTATTGTACTTTCCTAACTCTTCACACTGAATCTGGCTGTGACGATGGTCCTTTTTCTTCCCTTCCCTGACCCTGAATCTACCGATGGTGGAGGACCTTTTTTCTCCCTCCCCCGACACTGAATCTGACAGCGGCGGCCCGGCATGTCTTGCAAGGCTAAGGTTGTAGCTATATCGCCGACTGATTCGGGTCTGTCAAGGCCGGAGTCTAGGGCTCAACGTGAAGCAGCGGCTAGGTCTTCAGCCCCGGTCAGCGAGGAGGTCATTCGGCTTCCAAGGTACCTATGAACAACGGGTTGAAGAGAAAAGCAAGACCGGCGGCGGATTTTTCTGCTCCAGTGGGCGGATGCGGCACCCAGATCTTGAAGAAAAAACTCGAGAGAAGAGAGAGAGGTGAATTTTTCTTATATGTGCCTTATCTTACAAGTAGATTAGTTATGGCATAATACAACCGAATGAACTAAAAAGTTCCCCTTTTTAATCAAATTAGGCACAACTTTGATACAAGGGACCTATATGAGTTCACAGTTCACATTCGCCAGTACACTAAAAAACTTGATTTTGATTGCGAGAGGGTTGTGTTTGGGCAAGATGTGCATCTGCTTGTGAATTGCAAGGAGGTTGTGTCTATTTCGCAGCAGATAGATATGCTTGCCGCTAGGATTCCCTAGGGTTCTAAACAGTGGACAAAATTGGTGTGGCGCAACATGAATTATACCTATCAGCAAATTGAGCACTCCCATGAGCTCCATATGGTTTGGGAGTGTTGTGCAACTGATCGTAAGGTGAAAGTTGAAGTGATGATTGATGATATGTATGCAGATGCTAGAGATCTTGCTACCAGAGATTTGGCTCCTAGAGACTACAGACCAATAGATGTTGATCTAGATAAGTTCAGTATACGCTTAGAGGTGGATTCATACAAGGCAAAACATGATGAGGGAGTTAATAAGCTAGTTTCGTCATGTACTGTGGAGATCACTATCGATTCCAAAAACATAACACTTGATGAAATGAGAGAGATGATCGGTAAGGAAATCAGTATTGGTCCTGAGCAGATAGCACAAATCCGGTGGTGGCATCATAAGAAGCAGCAATTCATAGATGTTTTGGATACTGAAGATCTTATGCAGATTTTGCGACGAAAGAAGCGAACCAAGAAGGTGTTCTTCCTTGGTACCATTTCTGATGTTGGTGAACAGGTTGTAGTGGATGTAGAGGCCCCTGTAGAGGCTGAAGAGAATGAGGTGGTCGACGTTGATGAGATCTGATGAGAGCTGCTACCCTAGGCTTGTCATATGGACCGTTGGGTTCCCCTAACTGTATTTGTAACATTGACTGCTGTTGCATTTAGACCGTGTTTCTGTGATTATGTTTGCTGAGAGATTGCGACATAACATTGTGCGAGCTGTTGAGATTTTAAGACATGTCACTCACTGAAACCATCTATGTTGTAATAAGACATAGGTACATTGTAGTTGACATGATTATGTTTCTTGAGATGACGTACAGTACCTGTTTCTGTTATTATGTTTGTTGAGACATTGTAATGTAATGTTTTGTGAAACCATGACTGGACACGTGATGCATAAATACATTGTAGTTGACATGATTTTCTTGAGATGATGTACTGTACTTGTTTCTGTTATTTTTTTGTCGAGAGATTGTAATGTAATGTTTTCTGAAACCATGACTGGACAAGTGATGCGTAAGTACCTTGTAGTCGACATGATTTTGTTTCTTTAGATGATGTAATATTGATGGGGGAATACCAATCGGGGTATTCCCACGAAGCGGAGTCGCCATCTGGAGCGAGCCAACTGAAGCCAATCCCAGAGCATGTCGACTCGCCGAATACGACGATTGGCTCATACTAGACCTAGACGACTCGCCAACTGGAGGCCCAAGATGGAGATTCCAATAAAAAGCCCATTAGCACTTGTAAAACCTATCTGGCTACATATATAAAGCCACCAAGGGCACCCCCATGGGGACAGAGCCCTCTCACGTCATATTAGATCTAGTCTCTCCCACCGCCTCCGGCGACTCCATTGTAAAACAATCTATGAACATATACTGGATTGTCAGCAGAACGTAGCGATCCTCCATCGAGGGGACGTGAACCTAGGTACATCGTGTGCCAATCTCGCTCCCGGATTCTCCTATGTCGCCTTGCCTCCTCTACGTAAGCTATCCCGTAGCATCTGTCGTGGTCAATACCACGACAGTTGACGCCCACCGTGGGGCAATCGGTGCTTGAAGGCGATGATCTGGGCGGAATCCCTCGCCGTTAATGGAAACTAGATAGACTCATATGCATCAGCGTGCTAGATTTCTTCATCGACACAGGCAGCCACCGATTTTGTCTCCACCAACGATTTCAGATGTGGCCTGATCAGTTCGGTCCGACCACCAACCACACGCACATGCACTGGAAAATCACAGGCGTGTGGTGGCGGCGTGCACCGATCATTCACGTATAAGATCTGTTCCATGCGGCAGGTGAGTTTCTAATTCCATCCTATCTCTCCTTGATTATCTTGTCAATTGATATTTTATTGGATCTCATTATTGCATGCATGTATGCGTTGTGTGGATGATTGATGCATATTGGATGTAATATTCTTTATTGGAAGAGTACCTTCCGTCCAGCAATATTGAGTAATATCCTGGAGAAGGCGACTTCATCTCTGCCAATGATCGTGCGTGTGCCATCCGCAAAACTATCATCTAGGAAACGGTGGTTGGAAGCCGATTGATCGATCCAGCCCAGCTGCCAATACGTCGCAACGATCACGACACATGCACGTGCAGATAACGACTGATTATTTTATATTCCTCTGATTTCTTTTATCAATTCATTATTCTATTTTGATCTATACTTTTTTCTAATCCGTTTCGCATGGCGGTGCTAGATCATGACCTTATTTTTCATCCCTGACAAACTCGGACAAACTTGGCAATAAGTTACTGTGTTTCAGTCACACACGTGTTGCAGATTGCTGATCCTAGCGCGGAAAAATCAGTATGAAGATCGGGGCTCAAGCTCAACACTGCCTCGGCGCACAATTATGATCAAACAGCAGGTCACATTAGACTGATTTTCCTGTCGTTCCACACGCCTAAAGCCTTGGAACCACCACTTGAATCACAAAGGCAAACATGCACCACACTTCGTCGCATGTGACAACGGCTAATGGGTTTTTTCTTTCCATCTCATATTTCTCAATCCTCATGCATTGATTACTATCTGACTCAATTATTTTATTTGGTTTAATCCTTTGCATGCATGGGTCACCGAGACAAGGTGGAGAGAATATAGATGCCTCATTAATTCATGGCCTCGCGGATCCGCGAGTCTGCCTCGGTTCTCGGTGGAATACTGTGTCTCAGCCATGGTCTACTCCAGATCTTCGTCACGGAACTCCGTCCGACCAGTGGTCCAATCGTGCGCCCTACCGCAAGTCCATCCACGCCGACACCGTCGCACAGTCGCCTTCACGGACTTTCCACGCCATGCTAGGAGAATCACCCGCCGCGGACTTGCCGCCCTCGCGCAGTCTTCACACTCGAGGACTCGCCACGTTCGGCGACTCCCCGTCGAGGACTCGCCACACTCGAGGACTCTCCCCTCGCAAAACTCGCAATCATCACGGACTCGCCACACTCGAGGACTCTCACCTTGTGGACTCACAATCATCGGACTCGCCACACTCGGGGAAACTCTCATCGCGGACTCGCTCACCGCGAACTCTCCCCATGCGTACTCGCCATGCTCGAGAACAACCACTACTATTTTTAGAATATGCATCTCTAAAGAGCGTCAAGTAGGCTCTACAAGCCAACTCGAGCCTCGGGGACTATTCCTAGGCATACTGCGTGTGTGTGTGGTTCAACGACCGCGGCTCTTCATGCTCAGGGACTCACCACCGCAGAGTCGCCCTCGCGTACTCAACACGCTCGGGGAATCGCCACAGCGGAGTCGCCCTTGCATACTCAACACGCTCGGGGACTCGCCACCGCGGACTCGCCCTCGCGTACTCAACATGCTCAGGGACTCACCACCATGGACTCACCCTCGCGTACTCAACATGCTCGGGGATTCGCCACCATGGAGTCACCCTCGCGTACTCAACACGCTCGGGGACTCGCCACCATGGACTCGCCCTCGCGTATTCCCCTGCACCGACTTGGCGACTTCACCATCAATAATTTGGTGGCCTCCATGTCCTCTACGATAGCAAGTTGACAAGGCGCCGGTCAAAATTCTCCAAGGGGCAACTCCACGCAAAGGCGACTCACCTGACGCGTCTACTTGTGCCGGCGAATGGACTACTTCAGGAGTTATTTATTTGTTTCAGGAGCTCGTCAACGACTCGCCATCGACTCCACCCTAGAACTGTCTGCACCGATTCGGCGGCTTGAAGTCATCGCCGACTCCCTGACGCGCTCGGGGACTACTGATAGGGGAATACCAATCGGGGTATGCCCATGAAGCGGAGTCGCCATCTGGAGCAAGCCAACTGAAACCAAGCCTAGAGGGGGTCGACTCGCCGAATACGGCAACTAGCGCATACTGGACCTAGACGACTCGCCGACTGGAGGCCCAAGACGGTGACTCCAATAAAAAGCCCATTAGCACATGTAAACCCTAATTGGCTCCATATATAAAGCCACCAGGGGCACCCGCATGGGGATAGTGCCGTCTCATGTCATATTAGATCTAGTCTCTTTCACCGCCTCATGCAACCCCATTGTAAACCAATATGTGAACATATACTAGATTGACAGCAGGACGTAGCGATCCTCCATCGAGGGGACATGAACCTGGGTACATCGTGTGCCAATCTCGCTCCCGAATTCTCCTACGTCGCCTTGCCTCCTCTATGTAAGCTACCCCGTAGCATCCGCCGTGGTCAATACCATGACAAATATACTTGTTTCTGTGATTACGTTTGTTGAGAGATTGTAATGTAATGTTTTGTGAAACCATGACTGAACAAGTAATTCATAAGTACCTTGTAGTTGACATGATTTTGTTTCTTTAGATGATGGAATACACTTGGTTCTGTGATTATGTTTGTTGAGATATTGTAATGTAATGTTTTGTGAAACCATGACTGAACAAGTGATGCATAAGTACCTTATAGTTGACATCATTTTGTTTCTTTAGATGATGTCATATAGTTGGTTCTGTGATTATGTTTCTTGAGATATCGTATTGTAATGTTTTGTGAAACCATGACTGAACAAATGATGCATAAGTACCTTGTAGTTCACATGATTTTGTTTCTTTAGATGATGTAATATACTTCGTTCTGTGATTATGTTTGTTGAGAGATTGTAATGTAATGTTTTGTGAAACGTTGACTCAACAAGTGATGCATAAGTACCTTTGTAGTTGACATGATTTTGTTTCTTTAGATGATGTAATATAGTGGTATGTTTTCCTTAGGGATTGAAATTGTAATGGAGGGAGTACAGGTTTAATATTTGAAATAAGAATTTATGAAGAGAAACTATATTAGGCATGAGACAGTAATCCAGGGAAAGGGCATGGTATCCATTAAACTATTGTAACATGTCAATTTAGTCATTGATGCAGCGGTAGAAGGGATGCTCTCTCTCCTCACTAACGCTGACGCCGTCGCCGGTGACGACGCATTCGCCATGCTGTCCTAGAACGACAAGGATGACCAATCGAGCAGCGACATCCTTCTCTCTAACATCAAGTATTCCTTCCACGATGTGAGTTCCTCTATTTTCTCGGGCTAGGGTTAGGCATTGGTAAATCCCTCGATCTGAGCTCTATATGTGCATGCAATGGGGTTCAATTCTAGCTTTGCTTTTACCTATAGGTACCATGGACGATCTACGACTCCGAATGGGAGGGCCTAGATCTCGATGGAGAAGTACCATGTGACCATGGGCTAAAACTGATGAGCTATGTTGCATTCGAAGGCAGTAACACTAGGAGAAGATTTTTAGGCTGTACAAATCAGGTTTGTTTACATTATGTGCAATGGTGACATGAAGAAAAATGTATCGTGTATGTTCATAACACTATAGTGTGTGTTTTTTTAGGTTGGCCCTGTGTGTAAAGAAGTAGAGTGGGTTGATCTTGAGTGGCCAGATGCACTTAAGAAATGTTTGGCATGGTTATGGGAGATGTAAGAGTTGGAAAGATCGGGGAGATTTACTGATGCTTGTGATGTAGCTGAAAAATTACAAGCTGTCGGTAAGAAATAAGGAGCTGGAACAAGAAATCGAGAATTTGCAGTCGGAACTAAGTGGCAGAATTAATGGGAGCTTGGTTGTTGGAACTGCAAAGAAGCTTCAGGATAGTCATAGGTTGTTGGTTCATAATGCAGAAAAGGAGAGGGATCAACTCAGGGAAGACAAGAAGAAGCTAGAGTACTGCATTGCGGATCTGTTGAAGGAACTAAAGAAGGCGTGCGAGGGTCAACAAGGACAGACTACAGAGGGTAAAGGAAATTTGAGATGAATAATTTATGTTGTGCCAATGCCTGAAACTAGTTAACCGTAAGACTTGTAGTTGCGCTTTCTTAAGTAAGCCAAACTCTATCCTCGAGCAAATTAATTTCAGGCGAACACACATATCGTGCATAGAGTTAAGTTCACGTTTACAAAATCACCACTATAGAGGATAAACCAGGAAGTTTAGTGCTAGATAGACATATGTTGGGTTCAAGCGAGCCTCGCCCGGAGCTGCTTGTTTTCCTCCCTAAGATCAGCCAGCTCCTTCAGCACTTTGTCGTGCGCCATCTGCAGGTTCTAGCGGTCTGTCACAGATTCGAGAAGTTATTCCATAGCCATACGATTTTCCTTCAAGATCCTTTTCATGCTCTCCGTATGCTTCCTAGCCGAGGTGCGACCTTCCCTGTGAAGCTTCACCTAGACGACGTTTACCTCCTTCAGTTCCTGGCACTTGTTAAAAAGGACAACGACTTCAGTGTGCAGGTGGTCAAAGGCCAGTTTCTGGGAATTCTGCTTCTCCCTTTGGATGGCTATCTTGTCATTTAGCCAGGTCGCTAGGTCCTTGTTGAGCTTTCGCCTCTTTCCATGCAACAAAAATACATAGTCTGGTTTGTTTAGTTCGCTAGGACAAGCTGGTTAGTTTCCATAATTAACTAAATCGACTAGTGGCACTGTCATAATTTCAAGGAAGAAGCAATCTATGACTAATCAACATTTTATGAATCGACTAGTGGCACTGTCATAATTTCAATTTCAAAGACAAATAATTTTTATCTGCAGTTTAGTGTGTTGTGGGTTTTTTCCAATATCACCAAATAGTAGTGGGCTAGTGGCAAACTCATAATGCAGAAACCCATGTCCATATACATAATGTAAAGAGCGCATGGTGTCCATTCATGAACATGAACACCTACATATGTCCAGATAGATAAGTAGTTACCCTAGGATTCTTATTGTACCCTATAATAGGAAGCAGACTTGGGCATTGCTCCCTGAACCCTAAATATTACAAAAAGAATGGAGCAAAAAATGATAACCGTTCCCCCTCTAACGGGAATCAGACTTGGGCATTGCTCCGATACGCCTCCAGACAAGCCCTTAGCTCCTCGTTCTCTTTCCGAACACCCTCGAGTACGGTGATCCATCTGCTCATGTCCTCCTTCATCTATTTCACTACATCCAGACAATGGTTCCTATCATGGTAGGATCGGATGGCATCCTTGGTTTCCTTGCTACGTGCTCTGAGTGCCTCGTTGACTTTGCCATGCAGGAGGGTGCACCTTTCCATGAGATTCTTATTCTCCTCCATGAGCTAGTTGATTATCTTGATGGCCTATTCTTGCCTGTTCAAGTTACGGTCGAGCACTTTCTGCAGCCTCACAACGTCACGTGCAAAATCTTGCGAGATATCCTTTTGCACAGATAATTGCTTGCGTAGGCTCTTGATGTCTACGCACTTCTATTCTTGTAGACAGTTGTTGGGCCTCCATGTGCAGAGGTTTGTAGAACAGCAGCAAGTTTTCTCTTAAGTGGATCACCCAAGGTTTATCGAACTCAGAGAGGAAGTGGTCAAAGGTATCCCCTCTCAAGCAATCCTGCAATCAAGATAAAAGAAGTCTCTTGTGTCGCCAACACACCCAATACACTTGTCAGGTGTATAGGTGCACTAGTTCGGCGAAGATATAGTGAAATACAAATGGTATGGATAATTATAAGTCATAACGGTAATGGAAAATAGCTTGATGGCGTGGAAAAGACTAAAGCAAAACTGAAATAAAGTTGGAAGCAAGCAAACATGTAACAGATCTAGTAGCAAACGGTGTTTCAGTGCTAAGAAATAAGGCCTAGGGATCATACTTTCACTAGTGAACACTCTCATATAAATATCTTCTCTTTATGATACTACTCTTAACTACTCTCTGGTTGAACACTCTAATCGATGGTAGGGCAATAACAGCACACCTCAAAGTAAGCCTTTCCCATCTAGAAAACCTCACACTATCACCTTGAGTACTAGATGAGTCCAACAAACACCACAATTTCATAGAAACATCCAACTCCAAATATAACTCATAACAAGTATTTGTAATCTCTAGCCTAAGTGCCACCATGGTGAGCACGCTGTCACTTTCACACACATGGGGAGAGCAGAGATTCATTAAAGCACTTGAGTAGCAAGGTAGATCTATAGATTGCAAGCTCATGATCACAATATGATCATGCATAGAGAGAGATGAACACATAGCTACCGATAGAAACCTTAGCCTCGAGAGAGATCTACTCCCTCCTCATCATGGGAATTAGCAACGGTGATGGAGATGGTGGTGGAGATTGATGGAGATGGCTCCGGGGGCACTTCCCCGTCCCGGCAGGGTGCTGGAACAGAGACTTTCTGTCCCCCGAATCTCCCCTTCGGTGGCGGCGGCGCTGCGGAAATTTTCATGGATTTCTGGTTGACTATTTAGGGTTTTGGTATCGGGAGGCTCTTATAGGCAAAGAAGGCAAGGTCGGTGGAGTGCCAGGGGCCCACACCACCTGGTGGCGCGGGTAGGGCTAGCCCGCGCCTAGGGGGTGTGGCCAGGCCCTGGCCCTCCTCTGTCTCATATTCTGGCTCCGTGAGTCTTCCGGTAAAATAGGAACTTTGGCTTTTGTCCCGTCCAATTCCGAGAATATTGATTTTCTGACTTTCCTGGAACCAAAAACAGCAGAAAACAGGCAACTGGCACTGTGGCATCTTGTTAATAGGTTAGTCCAAGAAATCATATGAGAAGTACTCCAAAGTTGGAACAAAACACAAGAAAGTAGATAAAACCAAGCATGGAACATCAAAAATTATAGATACATTTGCAATGTATCAGCTCTCATTAGCTTGGGTGAGGGAGCGTGCAAGCTCATGTTGGTTGTTAATCTTGGCACTGATCGCGGCCACCTTGTCACGGTACTCGGCCTTTGATCACTGCATTGTTCATGTTAATTGAAATAGAAATTCTATAATTACACTCCATGTTCCAGGTGAATACTAATAATACAGATCAAAAAATCCCCGTTGAATCTATGGACAACAGTGTTAAAAAAATGGACCTATAGATCTATTCATCACCACGATAAACTAATCCTAATCCCAAAAAATTCATATTGAATCTATGAACCGTGGTATTAAGGAAATACCAAGAAATCTAGTCATAATCATGAAAACTAATACAACTCGCAAAAGAAGAAGAAAAAAACTAATGCGGGGCAGACACGATCTAAGAAATCCACATCACAACTCAGAGAAATAATAGTGTGGAGATTTCCTACCTCGCTGAGACGTGGAATGGGACTGAACGGGTCCTCAATTCCTCCGTCGTGGTGGATTCTGGCTCCACGGCCGACCTGTAATACGTAGAAGAGGGAGAGTAAGAAGAAGAAGAAAAACAAGAAAAAGCTGAATAAGATCATGATGGAGAAAGATATGGAGAAGAAGTGGAACAAGAAGACCATACCGGGAGGAGCCCTCGCCTGCTAGAACATTCAGCGCCATCATCGGGAGAGATTGGGCCTTAGTGAGAGGAGGCTTGAGGGGCTGGTTGAGCAAGAATTGACTCACGGAGAGCTCTCTCCCTTTTCTCCACGAGGATGGTCAACCGGCCTCTCCTCAGGGGAGCCATGCTTGGAGGAGGGAGGGAGGTGGCGGCAGGAGGAAGAAGATAGTGATTAGTGTGGGAGAAGAGTCAAAGAGTACAGGTCGTGGTGCAATAGTACTACTACTATTATACAAGACCACCGTGTATGGTCTACCTTCTAAAAGAATCAAGTGAGGTAGGGATAGGGGATTGATGGGACTTGTCTTTATTGTGATGGACAGTTCAATGGACTTCGGCGCCGCCTAAAATCCAGTATATAATAAGATGAGTGTGAGCCGTGTGGTAATCACGGGCATCGGTGTGCCTGTCCCACGTGCGTGTGTCACGTATTGATGGGGGCAATGAGGCGCGCAACTGCTGCACGATCACGTCGGCACGTCGAACTTCGTTGAACTCCACATCGACAGGCATGCACGGGATATTTACGAGTCTAGAATACGTTGTGCCACTTTTTTGTGATCAAATTATGTTCAGTACGCGATATATTCCATTTTTTGACAATCGACAACACGACGCACGAAACAGCTGCTCGTCCTTGAACATATCGGCAGCCAACTCTGTGTACTCGCCTTCGACCATTCCGAACAACTTCCTCGAGCACGATGCCCCCTCGCCGTGGCAATGGCAGGTCCAAGCCATCCACTAACCATCCTGCGTCCCCTGCTCTTCGCTGCATCGTTCGAGCTCGGGAGTCGCCTACTAAGGCAGCACATCGTGTCCGACCATGCCAGGATCCGTCGACATTAGCATTCGAGCACACCGCGACGTCGAAGCTCGTACTGGCCATGCAGGAGGAGCATGGGGTACCTGCAGCGATGGACGAGCACAAAGCAGCAGCAAGGACGGGGGCGTGTGTTGCACCGGTGAGTACGGAAAAGAAGAGGAACGATAAGCAGACCAGGAAGAAGAGAGAAGATAGCTATTTGGACGAGTCCGACTCGGCCAACAAGGAGGCGTTCATCAATCAGTTGGAGGCATAAGGGGAGGAGAGTGACGTGGACCCGTGGGACTACAAAAAGGAGGAGGAGGAGGACTCCGACAAGGAGATAGCATGCTTAAACAAGGAAGGGGGTGGTGTCGAGTCATCAGAGGAGGACCACGAAGGCGATGATGGCAAGGACCATGGCATTGATGAAGACGAGAACGAACCGAAAGACGAAGATGTTAGCTTCTTCAAAATATGATTATTTATTTTATCTATTTTATTTAGATGAATTTTCACTTGTTTATGGAGGTAAAGTATCGGTGGCACGGATAGAGAGGTGGCACGGATAGACCCTGCATAAAAAGAGTGGAGAAGAGAGGGGTTAACCTGCCCGTTGGATCACAGAGGATCAACGGTTGGTGGAGACAATCCGCGTGACATCTGTGTCAGCCAATTAGGGCGTAGCACCCAGAGTGAGCACATGATTGGGATTTTGTGAGATTTCTGACCGATAGAGAGGGAAAATCTGAGTAGTATCAAAAAACCAAGGGTAAGACAGAGTAAGGGATTCAAATGGAAAATAGAAACAGTAGGCATGTGTGTTCCTTTAAGAAATGGAAAACGCAAGTTTCATACTAAACCACATGGATCCAGCAGAGTTTATTGCATGTCTGTTCTTTTCACAAACCACCTATGGATCCACTAGAGTTCATTGCATGCCTGTTCTTTTCACAGACCACATATGGATCCACCAGAGTTCATTGCATGGTTGTTCTTTTAACAGACCACATATGGATCCACCAAAGTTCATTGCATGTGTGTTCTTTTCACAAAGTCCTATGGATCCACCAATGTCATTGCATTTGTGTTCTTTTCATTAACAACATATGGATACACAAGTGTCATTGCATGTGTGTTCTTCTCACAAACCACATATGGATCCACCAGTGTCATTGCATGTGTGTTCTTTTCATTAACCACAGCTAGAGTCATTGTCTGTATGTTCTTTTCTCAAACCGCATATGGATCCATCAGTGTCATTGCATGTGTGTTCTTCTCACCAACCACCTATGGATCCACCAGTGCCATTGCATGTGTGTTCTTTTCACGAACCACAACTAGAGTCATTGCATGTATGTTCTTCTCACAAACAACATATGGATCCACCAGAGTTCATTGCATGTGTGTTCTTTTCACAAACCACCTATGGATCCCCTAGTGTCATTGCCTTTGTGTTCTTTTCACAAACCACAACAAGATTCATTGCATGTATGTTCTTTTCATAGACCACATACGGATCCAACAGAGTTCATTGCATGACTGTTCTTTTCATAGACCACATATGGATCCGCCAGAGTTCATTGCATGTCTGTTCTTTTAATAGACCACATATGGATACACCAGGGTTCATTGCATGTATGTTCTTTTAACATACCACATATGGATCCACCAGAGTTCATTGCATATGTGTTCTTTCCACAAACCACATATGGATCCACCAGAGTTCATTGCATGTGTGTTCTTTTCACAAACCACATATGGATCCACCAGTGTCATTGCATATATGTTCTTTTCATTAACCACATGTGGATCCACCAGTGTCATTGCATGTGTGTTCTTCTCACAAACCACATATGGATCCACCAATGCCATTGCATGTGTGTTCTTTTCATTAACCACAACTAGAGCCATTGCATGTGTGTTCTTTTCATTAACCACATATGGATCCACCAGTGTCATTGCATGTGTGTTCTTGTCACAAACAACATATGTATCCATCAGTGTCATTGCATGTGTGTTCTTCTCAGAAGCCACCTATGGATCCACCAGAGTTCATTGCTTGTATATTCTTTCCACAAACCACCTATGGATCCACCAGAGTTCATTGCGTGAGTGTTCTTTTGATTAACCACATATGGTTCCACCAGTGTCATTCCATGTGTGTTCTTCTCAGAGACCACATATAGATCCACCGGTATCATTGCATGTGTGTTCTTTTCATTAACCACAGCTAGTCATTGCATGTATGTTCTTTTCACAAACCACACATGGATCCACCGGTGTCATTGCGTGTGTGTTCTTCTCACAAACCACACATGGATCCACCAGAGTTCATTGCATGTGTGCTTGTTTCATAGACCACAGATGGATCCAACAGAGTTATTTGCATGTGTGTTCTTTTCACAAGCCACCTATGGATCCCCAGTGTCATTGCATGTCTGTTCCTTTCCTAGACCACGCATGGATCCACCAGAGTTCATTGCATGTCTGTTATTTTAATAGAGGACATATGGATCCACTAGATTTCATTGCACGTGTATTCTTTTCATAAACCACATATGGATCCAACAGAGTTCATTGCATGTGTGTTCTTTTCACAAACCACCTATGGATCCCTAGTGTCATTGCATGTCTGTTCTTTTCATAGACCACATATGGATCAACCAAAGTTCATTGCATGTCTATTCTTTTAACAGACCAATTATGGATCCACCAGAGTTCATTGCATGTGTGTTCTTTTCACAAACCACAACTAGAGACATTGCATGTGTGTTCTTTCCACATACCACATATGGATCCACCAGATTTCATTGCATGTGTGTTCTTTCCACAGACCACATATGGATCCACCAGAGTTCATTGCATGTGTGTTCTTTTCATAGACCACATATGGATCCACTAGAGTTCATTGCATATGTGTTCTTTTCATAGACCACATATGGATCCACCAGAGTTAATTGCATGTCTGTTCTTTTAACATACCACATATGGATCCACCAGAGTTCATTGCATGTGTGTTATTTTCACAAACCACATATGGATCCACCAGAGTTCATTGCATGTGTGTTCTTTTCACAAACTACCTATGGAACCACTAGTGTGATTGCATGTGTGTTCTTTTCATTAACCACACATGGATCCACCAGTGTCATTGCATGTGTTTTATTCTCACAAACCACATATGGATCCACTAGTGTCATTGCATGTGTGTTCTTTTCATTAACCACAGATAGTCATTGCATGTATGCTCTTTTCACAAACCACATATGGATCCACTAGTGTCATTGCATTTGTCTTCTTCTTACAAACCACCTATGGATCCACCAGAGTTCATTGCATGTATGTTCTTTTCACAGACCACCAATGGATCCACCAGAGTTCATTGCGTGTGTGTTATTTACATTAACAACATATGGATGCACCAGTGTCATTGCATGTGTGTTCTTCTCACAGACCACATATGGATCCACCGGTGTCATTGCATGTGTGTTCTTTTCATTAATCACAGCTAGAGTCATTGCATGTATGTTCTTTCACAAACCACATATGGATCCACCAGTGTCATTACGTGTGGGTTATTCTCACAAACCACACATGGCTCTAACAGAGTTCATTGCATGTGTGATCTTTTCATATACCACATATGGATCCAACCGAGTTCCTTGCATGTGTGATCTTTTCACAAACCACATATGGATCCACCAGAGTTCATTGCGTGTGTGTTCTTTTAATAAACCACATATGGATCCACCAGAGTTAATTTCATCTATGCTCTTTTTCGTAGACCACATATGGATCCAACAGAGTTCATTGCACCTTTGTTCTTTTCACAAACCACCTATGGATTCCCGGTGTCATTGCATGTATGTTATTTTCATAGACCACATATGGATCCACCAGAGTTCATCGCATATATGTTCTTTTAATCGACCACATATGGATCCACCATAGTTCATTGGATGTGTGTTATTTTCACAGACCACCTATGGATCCACTAGAGTTCATTGCATGTGTGTTCTTTTCATAGACCACATATGGATCCCCAGAGTTCATTGCATGTCTGTTCCTCTCAAAAACCACACATGGATCCACCAGTGTCATTGCATGTGTCTTCTTTTCATTAACCACAGCTAGAGTCATTGCATGTATGTTCTTTTCACAAACCACATATGGATTCACCAGTGTCATTACATGTGCGCTCTTCTCACAAACCACCTATGGATCCACCAGAGTTCATTGCATGTATGTTCTTTTCACAGACCACCTATGGATCCACTAGAGTTCATTACGTGTGTGTTCTTTTCATTAACCACATATGGATCCACCAGTGTCATTGCATGTGTGTTCTTCTCATAGAGCACATATGGATCCACCGGTGTCATTTCATGTGTGTTCTTTTCATTAACCACAGCTAGAGTCATTGCATGTCTATTCATTTCACAAACCACATATGGATCCACTAGTGTCATTGCGTGTGTGTTCTTCTCACAAACCACACATGGACCCAACAGAGTTCATTATATGTGTGCTCTTTTCATAGACCACATATGGATCCAACAGAGTTCATTGCATGCGTGTTCTTTTCACAAACCACCTATGGATCCCAGTGTCATTGCATGTTTGGTCTTTTAACAGACCACATATGGATCCACCAGAGTTCATTGCATGCGTGCTCTTTTCATAGACCACATATGGATCCAACAGAGTTAATTGCGTGTGTATACTTTTCACAAACCACCTATGGATCCGCAATGTCATCGCATGTATCTTATTTTCATATACCACATATGGATCCAACGAAGTTCATTGCATGTCTGTTCTTTTAACAAACCACATATGGATCCACCGGAGTTCATTCCATGTGTGTTCATTTCACAAAACACAACTAGAGTCATTGCATTGTGTTCTTTCCACTGATCACCTATGGATGCACTAAAGTTCATTGCCTCTGTGTTCTTTGCATAGACCACCTATGGATCCACCAGGGTTCATTGCATGTGTGTTCTTTTCGTAGACCACATTTGGATCCACCAGAGTTCATTGGATGTCTGTTCTTTTAACAAACCACATATGGATCCTTCAGAGTTCATTGCATGTGTGTTCTTTCCATTAACCACAGCTAGAGTCATTGCATGTGTGTTCTTTTCACAGACCACCAATGGTTCCACTAGTGTCATTGCATGTGTGTTCTTCTCACAAACCATACACGGATCCAACAGAGTTCATTGCATGTGTGCTCTTTTCATAGACCACATATGGATCCACCAGAGTTCATTGCATGTGTGTTCTTTTCACAAACCACAACTAGAATCATAGCATGTGTGTTCTTTTCACAAACCACAT